>JBAMHV010000023.1:16284978-16306430 GCA_037177535.1 Pseudomugil gertrudae
GCTTGACTGAGTGTGTGACGGATTATATGGACTCCTGTGTGGATGGCACCATCCCAACAAGAACAGTGAAGACCCTTCATCAACTACTTTTTGTATTTACAAAACTACTACAATTTGAATTTCCCTCTGGGATCAATAAAGTATTTTCATTACCTTTTCCAGATCAATCTCTCTCTTTAACAGCATTTACTTTATAGCCTCATACACTGTATGTCCTATATGTCTCTCCTCTTGTGTTCATCTTAAGTGGCCTCACACTTCCAGCAAATCCTCACAGAACTCGATCTTTTCTTTGGGACAATATATCACATAGACCTCTCACATGTTTGGGTATTATCTGTGACATCTGTCAACTCATCACTGGCTGACAATACTGTGTCAAGCTGTGTCAGGAAGTCATTTGTGAATTAATGTAGTTCAAGCTGACATGGATTTGTTTGACTTTGTCACACAGTTTGTATTTGTTTACCTTCAAGCAGCATCTCCACAGTAGCACTCAAGCAATCCTTCACAGCTGTCACTTCACTAAATGTTTTGCTAAACTGCTATAAAATCCATGCAATCCGGAGTGAGGACTCGTATCGACATGACTCTACAGTGAAAGAGTGTGTGATGAGTGAGGTTGGGTGGATCTGTCACACTGGGCTCTTAGCTCATTTATTTTCTGCACTCTCACTGCAGATTTTAGTCGAAATAAAACTTGTTTGGTTTTGAAGCAACACATAATATCCATGCTTTTGATCAATGCCACAGTTTCACAGCATATGAGCCATAAAAGTGTGACACTGCCATTTGGTTGAATGAGCCTACACTGGTCCACACACTTTTAAAATTTCTATTTTCTGCATCAGCTTTTCTCACCACGAGCATTCAAGCCACATCCACTCTTTTCTAATTTGCTCCCAGCACTAAATGTAATTGGCTTTTTTAACAGTAGGCTTACATGCCATAAACAGTAGGCGATTTCTGTAATGACTGGTGTGCGTGCACCCACGGTTATATAAAAACAATGCTCTTAGGTGAAGTCAGATCCGGGACGAGGTCTGCCATTTGATGATATATGATTACAGCCACACAATGGAAGTTAATTTATTGTAGTAGTCCAAGGACATATAAAAAAGTTTAACTGGTGTTTTTCAGCTGTGAAGAAGGCATTTAAAACTGGCATGCATCTTAGAAAGCACAGATTTCCTGGATATCATGACAGATTGTAGGAGAGAGTGAATTTAGGAGTGAATGAAAACCAATGCAAACAAAATTGAAGCACCTGGCAAGCCCTCATGGATTTTCACACATTTTAACAGTTGCTGCTATCAGCTGGACATAGAGGGGAGTTTGCCAACATGAGACGACTGAGGTTTGCACTGTTGCCAAGCCAAATGTGTTTGTGTCAGGGCTTTGATTTTAGGAACAGCATGAAGTCGTCCTGCATTTTCACATATTCTGGGGAACAGGAGTTATTGTTCTGATTGTTGATGAAAATAATCACGAGAAACAGAAGAAGAATGAATAATAAAACAGATTTGTGAACGAAACATATTCAGTTACTCCAGGCTGAGGAAAATCAGCTGATTGAGTTAGAAATATTTTCATTTGTTTATCTGATATCATGCACAAGCAAAGGAGCATTTCATGCTAGCTCAAAAGGTTTTTTTTATTCATTCCTTAAATTCCTTTAAATCTATTTGCAGGCTTAATGTGAAATATAGCATTTCATGTTGCATCACTGTGCAAGAAAACAGGTCCCATTAACAGACAGCATAATGGTTTACACTCCACTAACCCAATATGTGCCTCCAGAGACAGTTTTAGCAAAACACAATAGTTTTTTTTTAACTTTCCTAAAGTATTTTAGCTGTTATATGAAGTGCATAAAACATTTTATAGGCTTCTTGTTGAAAACCAGTCAGCTGGAAATATCAAATAATAAACTGGGACTGTGTCCAATCACTCCATGTGTTTAGGATTTGCTTATAAAGTCTTCATTTGAATTAAATATATCCAACCAGGAGTGGATGATGATATTTTTTATCATCTTGATATAAGCAGCTGTTTAAAAAGCCACATTTCTTCTGCGACAATCCTGAACGTAACTTTTATTCTCATCATTTCCAGAGCTATGAGTTTTTTTATTACAGGATGTAACGAAACCGGTAATTGAACCATTATCATTAAAAACACAATCTTTCTCCACTTTCATTATTTGCATGGCTATAAAATTATCCTTAATGAGTAATAAATGAGGGGACGAGACTTCATTTAATTCACAGCCTCAGCAACACTGAGCCCACAAGGCTTTATTGAGCCATCATGGCTCATCGCTAGTCTGTCGCACGCTCTCCCTTGGTTGAGTCAGAGATGCAAGGAAACAGAAGGATCGTACCATTTTTGGCCCAGAGATGTTGCCATATTGGAAAAGGCTTCCATCCTCTTTTGGATTTTTCTGCTTATGTTAATTCAAAGGCCATTCCAAGATGTTTCTCTTTTATAAGTTCTCCAGAATTGTTTATGTCTAATTAAAAAGAAACAGAAGAGTGCATTTAAACATATCATAAACTAGCCTAATATTTTTTTATTTACTAATAAAACTTGCATAATAGTTCTGTGTTACATGATCACATTATATACATAAACCTCCTAGATGTTTATGTTGTTGATACATTTTTTAGTTGTTTGCTTTTCTTTTTTTCTGTAAAAAATTATACAAAGCGACAAAAAAGATGACAGAGAAAAACTAAGATGCAGAGAAAAAAGAACAAAATCACACAAAGAGACACAATATTAAATATTTTCCTTTTCTTCTTTTCATTTATTAAGAAAGGTAAAAAAAAATGCATTGAAAAGTTAAACCTGAAACCTGGAAAGAATAAGTATTGCATCAAGTTTTAAAACAAAAAAAAAAGCAAAAGCACATCATTAAAGTCACTCACCATGCAGGTATAGAGGTATAAATGAGACTGAAGCTAACAGTAAAGCTTCAGTATAGTCTGTCCTCTTATTACTCTGACAACATCATCCCCAGAATAAAGTGTGGCCGTAGCTGTAAACCTTTTATTATGACAACCTAAAGCATCAACACTAAAGAGTGATGACCTCAGTATGTTTAATTATAACTTTAATGTATTTATCCAGTTATGGTTAGAAATTAGATTAAAATGAGAGTTCAAGGCTCCTATGTTCTTATCCAAACCCACATTGTTTCCATTATTGCTTCAAAACTGAAAAGGTGACAGTCCTAAATGCTGCTTGCTAAAGAGTGATGTCAAAGTGGCATCATCACTCTTTTGTATATTTTATTTATATAAAATATACCCCCCGCGACCCCGCTCTGGGATTAAGCGGTAGAAAATGGATGGATGGATGGATGGATGGACTTATTTTATTATTTACTTCATTCTTTTATATATCGTTTAGCTTATTCTCAGAAGAGGGGAGCACTCCTTTCCCTGCTTTCCCCGTTGTAGTGTCTGTGCACCTGTTTCCACATGATGACCTTCACGTCTCTCTGTTGGCAACTAATTCTTTCAGAATTAGTTCTGTGAATAAAGTCTTTTTCTTTCTTTTTTTCTTTCTTTCACAAAATGTGATATTTAGCAAATGTTAGGCAAGTTAGATTTCCCTTCTTGCCATGCCCAGCACTAAGGAGGGCTCTTGCACTTGTTTCAATCCAGCTTTCTCTAAAGAGCACTTATATAGATTTTATCTCTTTATTTTCTCTTCGGTTTGGTGGTAGATAAATAGAGCAGTACACAGTTGAAACAAAAACCCACCAAAAATAACAAGGCCCTGGCCACAGCACTACTACTGTTTATTCCTGAATGAGTTAAATAAATGCAAAATAAGCTGTAAATAGGTGCACAGATCCTGAACTTCCCAGAATTGTTGGCCAATCAGACGGAAGCAACACTGTGCATTTAGGCATTAATTTAGGCATAACTGACATTGTTGAAGATGACTTGTTGAAGATGTGGAAAATGTGGAAAATTATTTTCTGCTCCCTTCATTAAGCCCTCCAGAGTCTCTCCCAGTGGTCTAAAGTAAAACCTGAACGTGAAAGTTGTCCTCTATATCAGGAACCATTTACAATCCCGTTTCTGTGGTAACTCCTGACTCCTGACACTTATCAGGCTTCCGTTTTTACAGTTTTAAAACCGAATATGACAAGAGAAGATATCTTCCATAGCTTGTCCTACACTGAATAAAGTTATGGATAATCATGGTAAATGACCTGGCCAATTACTGTGCCTGACTTAATGCAAATGTTTTGTGTGTGATGTCTGTGGTAAAGAAGAATAAACTTAATGGTGAAGCAAAGCAGGAGGTTTTATTTGTTTTGAATGTTTTGAATGTTACTATATTGCTATAATTACTATACTATATTACTATATTTACTATACTATATTACTATATTTCAGATGATCATGGGCTCAGAATTTAGAAACAACATGAAACCATGGATCCAGCCTACCTTGGACGAACCATTCAGGCTGCAGTTGGGGTAAAGGTGTGTGAGGATACCCTTTTGGCACCTTTAAGATAAGGTGGACTCTCATTATGGATGTACAGCTAACAAATATGCAGGAACTGTGTGACACTATATGTCAATGTAGGCCAAATCTTCTGATAAATGTTTCCAGAATCTTTTTCTGTATATTGCTGTTCGACACAATGAATAAAAACCATTTCTGATGGCAAACTTGCAAGGCATTGCTGATAAAATGACTTGTCAAAGTTTTTCGTATAAAAAAGGAAAAAGAGAAATAAATACCCACTCCCCTCCAAAACAATATAACAATTATGTCAAAATATTGTGCTGGAAACGTGAAACATTGTCTGCAACTATAACTACTGCACACCAGAGTTACTCTTCTCAGCCTTGTTTAATGAGACTTTCACTACATCCTGAGACAAAACTGTAATAATGGTACTTTTTCTCCATGTATTGTGTTCATGCTGGAGTTCCAGACCAACTTGCACTGAAACGCTAGTGATGATGATAAGCCTCCCTGCCAGGTCCACTGTGACCTGACGTTTACTCTTTAATAGTATAATTAGCTTCATTTGCTGCCAAGCGGCACAAATAGGCTGTTATGTGTAGGAGCCCACAAAGCTTTTCCAGAAACAAAAGACTTTTTTTTCCATTTTGTGTTTCTTTTCTCTCTCTCTCTCTCTTTCCCACCATAGAAATCATATCACTGCTCATTTTCCCTGTCTATCTGGTGCCTGGCAACATCCTTTTATATCTTCATAGTAACAAGGAAGTCTACTTAAAGGTAAAACTCTCAACTCCCCCAGCATTTACGCACTCCACTTCAGGTTGCCAGAGGAAACCCACTCTCTCAAAGCAAAGAGAAACAAACCGGTGCATCTAGTTAAACAAACCAGTAAGGAACACGTTTAATTCACATTCACGCTGTCCTTCCTTCATGTATGAAACTCGGGTCAAGCTAATAATCACTCATAATCACTCATCTCAAATAATGATCGATTTTAAAAAAGAATTCCCGTCTTAAATGTCAATGTTTGGGTATTCTTCTTCTAGATCAGTGACACACTGTGGGACTCTCAGTGCCTTACAGAGAAGCCAGTTTAGGGCATAACATCCTGCTAATGATGTACTTGAAGATTCACACAAGCACAGTAAAACATCTACTTGCATTCTATCAAAGAGGAGCTCCGTGTCATAGATCATACACAGTTGATGAGGACCAAATATGCAGACACTTGCAAAGACAGGGAAGAAAGGTAGCCTGGAAAAGGCTTATATTAAAGAAGAAACAGCAAAAATGATGCCCAGGATGGTATATTATATATTTAAGCCTTAAATGGTGCTATTTTTGCTCTGTTGCTTCTCGTTTGTTTAGCTTCATACGTAACATCAGCATTTGAAACATACCCCACCCTATCTGAGCAGAGTACGGTATATAAACTCCAAAGTTTCTGTTTTATTTCCTGCTTTATACCTCCTGCTACTGCAGTGCATGTCTGATCCTATTTCTGACTGATCTATAATAGTTTTTCTAATATAAATCATATTATTCTTACTTCAAACTTTGGCCAAGAGAAGCCAAAAAAGACAAGAAAAACTAAATAGAGCCGATGAGATTGATGGTCATTTTGCAATTACTGCATTTCTGTACCATGGTTACTTATTCAAGCAGTTTGTGAATTTTGTTTGGAGTTCATTTCATTCAGATGAACCCAGTTTTATTTAGATGGTGCTTTAATGTCCTAGAATTAGAACTAGAGATAAAATGAGAACTTTTCAGTTCTTCTGTTTATGCAGCAAAGTGAACTTATGTTGGAAGGAGTCAAGGTTTATTTGCACTTACCGGTAAACTCCTGATTGCTGAAAAGGACATTTTTATTTCCAACATGCCACTTTCAAAGTGGATTGACTATCAGATCTGATGATATAAGCCTTAACACAAAAAGATAATACTCTGCAGGGTTGAGTGCCATCAGTGTTTAATACCATTGTAGGTGTGCTGCTCAACCACTTGCATTTCAAGTTTAGAGCCAAAAGGCTTTGCAAATGTCTCAGTATATAGAGAAATTAATTGACCTTGTTCAGATGTTTAAAAAATCCCAAGTATGTGATGTTAAGAGCTGTTTTTAGCCTTTAATATAAGGTTTAATTGGCATCTTTGGGGTTGTTTTTTGTTTCCCCTCTCCCAACAGAACCAGAAGAATATTTTCCTAGCCACAGCCCAGAAATCCCTCCAGGTTTTGAGCTTTTCCAAAGTCTCCAAGAAAATGTCATTCATTGTTTTACCCAGTGCTGCATGTGAGTCCCAGGATATCTTTATATGACCTTTCATATTAGCGCCGAGACCTGATAAATACACAAAACCCCTGAAATCATTAGCCATTCCCTGGAAGAGCTACGCTGGCTGATATTTACAAAGTTATGTCAGTTAGCTATTGTTAAATGTGTTTTCTTTTGTGTCTGGGAAATTGAGTAACCTACAGAAAGACAGGAGGAAATTAGACACGTGTATCTACTAATTAATTAAAAGATATTATCAAATATCTACTGATAAAAGATAAATACTGATGTCACATTTGTATTTTCTATACTGTAAGACTGCACAGCTGCAAGGTCTCACTAGTGAAAGATTTCTTTAAGCGATACCTTGCCATTTGGGGCTACAAGGCAATATGACAGCAAATTAAATAAGAAAAAAAAGGTGTTTGAACATGCTTCTGTCTTTATCTTCTGTCCGTCTCTCGGGATTAGACTAATCTCTGCAAAGTGCAGTGCTGTATTACTCGTAGAAAATTGCTTTTGACTGCTCCATCAATGTGCCATTTTTAAGAAGGATAATTTAGCTGTGCAATTAGCTTTTCTAGAAAAAAGCCAATAATGCTAGATTGAGTCTCACCTAAATATACATTCACTTTCTCTGTCATCTAATTAGGCAAAGTAACTGAGTCCAGTGGGAATGCACACTTTTCCACACTTAAACAGCAAGATATTCTCAAACAGCGCTTGTTTCTATAAATAGCAGCATTAGGATAACAGTGTTATTACGAGTGGGTGGGATTAAAATGCAGAGGAGTGAAGGGAGTCACAGTGATGGAGGTTGAATCTAATTAAAAAAGCAGAAGCCAGAATCACTGGAACAGCAAGAAAAGTGTAGCCACTTTTTTTTATTTGGTGCACATGCAGTGAGATTCTTTTATTTAATAAATACGACCAAACAAATCATCACAGCCTGAGAAATAAAAATAGAATACATTTTTTAAAATTCAGACTAAAAATCATAAAAGTTGGATTTTGCTGAGTATTTGTACTCACAAGAGATTGTCATCAAGTTCTTTAAAAAGACAGTATAATCCAACAACAGGCTGACTGGATCAGTGCACAGACCATGCTACATGCTAGCACAAACACCCATAAATATCTGCATATATGACTCATTCTGCGAATCAAACGCAACATGGGCTCATTAAAGAGCATACAGAAGCTTTGGCAGATGGTCTGCAGGGCTTGGGAGGGTTGTGAAGGGCCAGCTGTTGAATTTCAAAGTGCCTTAGTATTTATGCCAAATGCATTTTCATATAGTATTACTTTAAATTCTAGCCAAGAGAGGAGGCAAAAAGGATGATGGTGACATCTACTGGCCATTTTGAGGAATTGCGCTCACAAATTTAAAGTGCACATATCAAAAAAAAGGAAAAACATGTATTTAAAGTATGTTATAGAAATTAAAACTCTAATAGACCTTGTGTTTTTGAAGGAGAATCTAACTAAAACAGGTGAAGTACACATACAGTCAAGCTAATAAAACCCCACGAAATTCCGATTTGGTTGACTGCATAGGAAAACTTTCATTGGCACAGCTCACTGAGCTGGATAGACTAAAACAAGCAGCGTTATCGTTCCCTGTGCAGTCATGTTCAATTAGAGTTCAAATGCTTACCCACTCTCCTGCCAACACAGATTAGACTTTTAGAGTACGGGTACTGAATAAGAATTAGCTTAAGTTTGAGGTATGTTTTACTCCTCTTTTATCGGAACCCTCCAATGTTTATGTGTTATGTTTTGCATCTAAAAGCTAAACAGGGGGTTTGCCTTGCTCGTCTCATACAGCTGTAGCATGCAATCACTTGGAAGTGCTTTTTTTTTTTGTGTTATACAATCAATATGCTTTTTGGATTCAGCTACATGTCAACAAAATTTCAATTACCAATAGTAATGGTAAAGTAAAAATGCAAATGACTGAATATATCCCTGTACAGAAATGATCCTTCTTAAATAAGACTACAATATAACATCAATATAATAAACTTAAAACCTTGAAAGTGCAAAAAGATAACACAAAGGCACTGGCTGCTCCCTTTCCACTTTTCTTGGAAGTCAGAGTTCAGTCCTTTATCTTACAGTCGGAGTCAGGATCACATGTTAAGGTGGTGAAGGAGTATGCTTTACCCAGCTGATATTGGTTGCTCTCAGGCTCATCAACTTGCGTGTTTCGCATTTCCATCCTTTTCCCTCCATTTTTTCTATCAAACTCTGCTGTTATCTCAGCCAGAGTCTTGCCTTTTGTCTCTGGCAAAGTTATTCCCAAAAACACAGCAGACACCAAACACACTGCCAAGAAAGGCAGGAAGCAGTAGTTACCAAGGCCGTTCACAATAAAGGGGAAAAGCATTCCCACTGTGAACAGGTTGATCCACATCAGAGAGCCCGCGACCATGTACGCAGCTGGCCGGGCTGCCTGGTCAAAGATCTCTGCTGGTAAGATCCCCGTTACCCCTGCAGGGCCTAAGCCGAAGCTGAGGATGTAGGCAAACACACATGCCATGCTGAGGTACGGCATCCCTGCCACCCCTCGGCTCTGAAGGGTTAAAGCTACGGTGAAAACTATACTCCAACAACTCATAAGAGTGTAACCCCCGATGAGAAGATACCTGCGGCCCACACGTTCAATCAGGAGGTTACTCAAAATAGAAGCAGTAAGCTCAGATGCCCCCATTCCAATGGCGATGTACTGAATTTTCTCCGATGGGATTCCTGCTTCGAGGAAAATGTAGGATGCATAGAAATAAATGGAATCATTGCCGCAGAGCATCATGGCACTACTAGCAGTCATAACTGTCCTGAGCTGGGATCGTAGGTTACGGTCCTTGAACAAGGACCAAAGGGTCTTGGATGGGGCTGCAGAGGCTGTTTTAAAAGCTGCTGACATTTGCTGCTGCTCCTGAAGCATCTCCTCCATTTCCAAAGCAGGAGCTTCCCCACCGCGGAGTCTTCCAAGAGCTTGGATACATGCTTCTCTATCTCCACGGTCAATAAGAAGGTATCTAGGGCTTTCTGGGAACCAGGGTAAAGTAATTAGCTGGATCAATGCTGGTAAGGCATTACTAGCTAATAAGTAAGGCCAAAGTGGCTCCATACCCAGTACTTCACTGATTCCCACAACCTGACCCAAGAAAATCCCAAATGCAGTGAAAACAGCAGAGGAATAAGCCACAGCACCTCTGAGATGTTTGGGAGAACTTTCTCCAAAGTACATGGGCTGGATGTTCATACTGACACCACAGTTCACCCCCACCAGAAAACGAGCAATGATGATCATCTCAAAAGCTTTTGCCACCTTGCATGTCAGCACAAGAACAGCCCCAATAAGTGGGAAGATGTTGTTCAAAAGCAGAGACTTCTTTCTGCCAAAGCGGACTGCCATAGGTCCTGCCAGCAGGGCCCCGAACAAGCCACCCAGTGAGAAGGCTGACACAATAATAGTCCACATCAGGGTCACCTGGGGGGTATCAAAACCAGTCCCCCAGCGTTCCACATAGGTGTCATTGATGAAGTTTTGGATAAAGCTGGTGGGAGCATTGATGATTGAGAGGTTGTAGCCATACTGGAAGGTTCCTCCAATGGCAGCAGAACACACAGTCAGAGCAAGTGTCCTGGTACTGCCTGAAGGATTGCTGGTTTCCTCTGGCTCATTTTGTTCTGTGGAGTTCATCTGAAGGCCGATTGTTCCAACGTGTCCCACAGCTTTGTTTTAATTGCAATCTCCAAAAATGGCTTCTGGTCGTTTAAATTGTTTGTTTAATGGAATAGGTGGTACATACTGTTTTGTCAAGAGGCGCCAGGTAAATGTCATAACCATGTGTATTAGAAAGGGAAATGATTATTCTACAGTGCCGGTTTTATTATTGGAGCTATTTTTTACCTTACCATTAGCTTTCAGGATATATTGTTCAGGATGTGTTGTGGTGACTCATTAAATTTATCTACCTAAAAGCCAACGATAACGACAATTACAATAATATAGTGAGTAAATACTTAAAACTATAAATAGGAAGTTATATTTTAATCAGAATATTGAACATTCCTAAAACGCTTAGTTATACCTGACAGTCAAGCTTCAGGGAAATATTCTTCCCAGCTGCATGTGCGACGTACGTCGAGGCTTTTGATTGGTTAAAAATAAGTACATTACGTATTTTACGTGCGACAGCAACGCTGCACACAGTGAAAAATGTAAGTCTGGGTTACTATTTAGTGTAATGTTTGTTCTTTTTGTTTTGCGTATCTGATAAATAGCAAGTTATTGCACTGCAACTGTAATAAATGTATAATATATATTTTGAGCGCGGATGCAAATTTTAGCTGGACATAATATGTTTAGCATTTTAGCCAATGCTAACGGGGTGGTTAACGCTAGCTGAAATACTTGTTAATTTTTCATAGTTAATGGATTCTGGCTAATAAAGTTGATCAGCAAAATACTTGAGAAATTCAAGACTTTATATGAAGCTTGAGATATTACTAGAGAGACCATCAAATCCTACAGATGAATTCATCTGTAGGATTTGATGTATGAAAGATTAGAGGCAATGTACCTAATCAAGAAAGAGCTTTTACCCAAGAAAAATACCGAAACATCTGGTACGGGAAATGTTAATAGATTTGTATATTAAAAGAGCTGTAAATGCAACATTTAGGAAATCATAGAGGGTGTCGATTTTAAAATGTCCTTATATTGGTGATATTTATCCCCAGTTCAACTGATAAAGGGGTTGAAAAAGATGCAAGTAAGGATATTGAAGTAAAGTACACATAACTTCAAGGCATTTGCATACAAAACAAATTAATTAAATAGACCAAATTTAGGCTCCAGTTTGTGATTCATGTCTAAGGTGTGCGTGCTTATATGACAGTCAGGTAAGAAGATTGTGTGTGTGTTTTATTTAAACACACAAGATAAGGGAAAGTGTATGAGTTGCTCAAAAGGTTGTACAGAGAAGACCTATTCAAATAAATCTGTTTTGTATTTGAGCAGATTGAATTGACTGCATCCTGATAAGCTTGTTTCACATCTATCTATTCATTAAAGCCTTAGCTGTAATCTATTTGCTGTTATATTTATCATTGTTTTTTGTTTTGGGAACAAAAATGTCCTGGAACCAGATTAGATTTAGAAGTTAATTCCTCCTGAGCTAATTCACTGTCTCTTCTCTAGGTTTTTTGTATTTGGTCTGTAATAACCGATAAAGATACAAAATCACTCTTTGTTTAAGTAGGGAGATGGGTTTTCATTAATAATGTCTGACAGGGTAGTGAGGTGAAAATATTCCAGATTGTCACCTACATGTTGTGGATGAAAATGAACCATTTTGACTCTTGTTTGTTTACTCTTGATAAAACAGGGCGCCTTCTCCAACAAAGAAGAAGGAGGATGACAAAAGCAAATCTCGCACTAAGGAGAAATCAGGAGCCACAAAAGAAGGCGCTGAGAAAGACCGCGGAAGGGACAAGACCCGGACCCGGCGCAGTGCCTCCAGTGGGAGCAGCAGGTCAGCAGCCGCTGTTAGGAAATAAAACTTTCACAGTTTAACTTCTCTCATCTTTGTCCTCAGTTCTGTTTTTGAGCTTTTAAACAGGTGGATTCAGGTCCTGGTTTAATGTAACATGTCATTCAGGTCCAGCTCGAGCTCCAGCAGCAGTTCTGGTTCCAGCTCTGGCTCATCCAGTGGCTCCAGTTCCTCTGCTTCCAGCCACTCAGGCTCCTCCAGCTCCCGCTCCTCTTCCTCCTCATCCTCATCCTCCTCTCCAAGCCCGAGCCGCCAACGTCATAACAACAGACGACGCTCTCGATCGAAGTATGAAACTGATTACCATGGCAGCAGATGAAAGCTTTAGATAGATAATGAACTGACATTAATGTTTGGCTACTTCTGTAAAACTTCTATGATATTTTTTTATGTAGGATCGTGTTAAATTTGCATGAAGACATTATTTTTACTGGGTACCACTTTTAAGGAGCTCCAGTTCAAAGCATGTCTTTACATAATTAGGTTATGAAATGAAATACAAATTTCTTCATAGGTCAAAATCAGCAAAGAAGGATGACCGAGATCGCCGACGTAGGAGCCCCACACCCAAACCTACCAAGGTTTATCTGGGCCGGCTGACCAGAAATGTCATCAAGGTAAACTCTTAAAATTCACAGATGTTTTTTTTTCCAGAAATTTAAAGGAGAAACCTTTCTTTTCTATACAATTAAGGAGGTGAAGTTTCCACTCCTTGATTAAAGTCAGAAAATAAGATCCTCATAAGTTGCCTGTTGTTGTTTTAAAGGAGCACATCCAGGAGATTTTTTCCCCCTATGGCAAGATCAAAATGATCGACATGCCTATGAATCGTCTCCACCCTCATCTGTCGAAGGGCTACGCGTATGTGGAGTTTGAGAACTTCGAGGACGCGGAGAAGGCTCTGAAACACATGGATGGAGGTAAGCGCATATGAAGGTATATGAACGTGGAAGGTAGTGGTGCAGAGTAACGTTCTAAACTGTGTTCAAGACATGCATTTTTATCATGACTCTCATGTTAAAAAGGCCAACTTCACAGTAGAAGTGAACATATTTATTGTCTTGTTTAAAAAAATTGTTTATCTTCATGACGACTGTGAGGGAGGTGTGTGTTTTTGGGTTAACTTATATTTTTAGATGTTATTTAATATTCAAATTTAGCATAATTAGGGGTGTGACCTTTTGATTGACAGGTATTGGCAGACTAACAGAGCCCCAGTTTTTAGCTGGCTGTTACATGCTTTAGCTTTAGCCCACCTGCCTCTATTAGCTCACATTAGCTCCAAGTTACCTCTCGAGCATCTCAGATTTTGATAGTCTACAATCACCGCCCTCGTGCTCACAGCTCCCCTCTGTCTACGATTTTGCCCTTTTTTTGTATTTTCTTGGCATCTTCGGGTGACATCACAGCAGCTCCCTCAGTCCTTCTGTTATATTCAGTCTACTATGCAACACAGTAACTCCCCCACTTATGTCCTGCAGGTCAGATTGACGGACAGGAAATAACAGTCACAGCTGTGCTGGCTCCAACAGTACGTGCTGTACCTCGCCGACTGTCGCCTCCTCGCAGGATGCCTCCTCCACCCCCAATGTGGCGTCGTACTCCACCCCGTATGAGGAGAAGGTAGTTTGCATGTGATGGATATGAATGCAAAACATCCTGTTGTCCTCTGGGACATTTATCTTCTCAGAAAAAGTAGTGTGTAAGATCTGCAAAGTCTTAATACACAGACGACACGTCAACCTTTTGTCATTTTAGTTGAACAGATAAATAAATGATAAAGAAATCTCAAAATCTGCTCACAAGAACGTGTTACATACGGTATTGAGTGGATTTGATGAGGTTGGCAGTGCTGAGCTGATGACTGATTTAATTTTCTAGGTCCCGGTCTCCTCGGCGACGTTCGCCAGTACGGCGCAGATCTCGATCACCGGGCCGCCGTCGTCACCGCTCCCGCTCCAGTTCCAACTCCTCCCGTTAATGGCTGCAACACCTTTCCTCCTCATCTCCATTCTCCTGTAAACTTGCTTGCTCGTCATCTCAACATCACCCAGTCAGCTCATTTACCGATTGTGTCTCATGGTCTGATTTCTAACTGAAGCCATTGAAGCTGTTTCCCATGTTTCCTGTTGGGATAGTGGTCAGCACTTTTCCCAACATCATTTGTAGTTGACTCAAATATTTAAGAGTTCTTTCCTTTTTATTTGGTTATTTCAAAGGACTTGTGTTAACGGGATGTATCCAGTCAGGAAAAAAGCCAAACTGTAATTGGAATAAAATAAATGTAAAACCATAACCAGTCCATTTACCAGTATGAAACACCAGTTTGCCACTGTCACACGTTTGTATTTTCTTCTAATTTCATTACATTTTCCAGGATTTATTAATGAGGCAGGTGCAGGCACAGTACAATCATGCGTTGGAGCCATATTTAAGGATTCTTTTACAATAAGCTGCAGTACGTTTACAGAACATAAATAAGCTGGTCCGTGTAGGAATCCTGCTGTAGTGAGCCCAGGTGTTTTATTCCAGCTTGTTTTAGTGAGAAGTACAATATATCTACTGAGACTGGCAAATCCAGTGATAATGGCAAAGTTTTTAAAAGTCTCTTTATTCTTTTAGATCAGTTTTACAATGGAAAAACAGATAAATGGGGTGGAAACTGTGGATGCTCGGACTAAAAATGGATCTTTAAATGCGATAACTGTTATCCTAGAATTTTAAACTCAATAGAAAATCCTTAAATTAGGTCAGAACTGTATTTTGCATCACAAAAACAAATTTATTTTGGCTTTACATGAACTTTTTTCCTTCAGTCTTACTATTTAAACTGATAGATATTACACATGCCTCCGTGATTTAGGAACAGATGGGTGGGATGGCATTACTAGAACTGTTACTGTATAGAACAGCCTTGCTTTTGCACAGGCCCACAATCTGATGTAATCTAACCCAGATTTTTTTTTTTACACTTGCCAACCACCTTTAAATTGATCAAACAAGTTGTCTATTAGTTGATCTGAGTGTCTGGGTTCTTACCTCTGACACTATTATAAGGTAATCCAACTTTACTGCATAATTCCAGGAAAGTTCAATATAAATAAAACAATGCAATCACTTCATCTCAAGTACATGTTGCATTCTCGATAGAATTGCTTTTTTTTTTTTTTACTTGTCCAGCCTTAAAGCAGACAGAATGATGGTCTGGCTGAATTGCTTATTGAGTTTTTTCTATTGTTGAAAAGTGTGACCTCCACTCAGGCCAGTTCATCTTACCATAGAGCTGTTCACTTTACCTCAGAGCATTTCAGATGAGCTGTGTTCCAGCGTAGACAGCAGTGTGCATGATGGGATCGACATAATATTGGCAAATTTATGTTGAATATTTTTCTGCAATTGTTTCACAATTTTTAGACAAAATTCCTGGCAGATTAACGAACCTCTTCCTCTCTGAGATGAAATGCTGGATCACCAGTCATGTTGCTTATCAGCTGAATTAGTGCATGTGTTTTATTTGTGCTGGTTGCTTTCCAGCATTTTCTTGTCCCCAGTCCAATTTTTTAAGGTGTGTTTCTATTATTCAAATGCATGAACATCTCTTTCTGTCTTTCATTTGTAGTTTATCTCTGTAAACGGAATAAAATATGACATTTGGAAATCTTTGCATTTTGTCTTCACATTTTACACTATTCCAACATCTGGATTGCGGTTGTGTGGTAATATTTGTAATTAATCAGCATTTATTTTCCCTCGGGCAGCAATAATCTTTGTTAGGGCATCAGTTATCAGATTTGCTACCATGGCAACAAGAGACGAGAAGGAAACTGGACAAATCTACAATGTAATAATTTAATATTGAATTGCTAAAGGATCCAACTGAGATGGGTCACATCACGAGTTTGTTATCCTGGCATTACTGTTCTTTTTGTCTTAATGTTTTAACTATTTTTATTAAAGTTGTGGGTGTACACATGATCTTTCTGTCATTAATGATGGTCTGATGCAGCCTCTTCTGTGTGCATGATACTTTTGTTGTGTGGCATGAAAAGAATGCAGTTCATGTTGAGACAATAAATTCATGTAAAGGCTTTTTCCTCCTCATCTCACCTTATTTAGGCACACTGACCTGCTATAATTTAGGTTAATAAGCAAAATAATCAGAGTTTGCAGTTTTAATCCAAAACAGTTTGATGTTGTGGTGTCCTGCAGAGCACAAGTCTGGATTCTTTACCGTCCAACCTTTTAATCTACAATAACTAAATAAATCCACCATTAAAACAGTTTGTCATTTTCTTTTGCATTTTATTAATTTAATGTCCCTACCACTTTTTTATTCTTATAAACTACATCATAGTGAGGAAATCTCATAAAACGGGGAAACTGCTGCAATGCACTGCTGACACCTACTGGTTTAAGAAGGCTTTTCCTGTGATAGAACTTCTAAGTGCAGGACAGTCACAAATCCTCTGGACATCTTTTATTTGGAGCCTTTTTAAAATGACCAAGATGCCATCAAAGACAATAATAACTTATACAACACTCAAAAGAGCCACACAATCTCTGCACTTTTATATTTTTCTTTCATCCTGTTGAGGGAATAATGCAGAAAGCAAATGAAGGCAAACTGATTTAGAGTGTAAATCCACTGTGATCAACCCAAGCTGCAGCTTGGATGAGTGTGATCCTGGTACACGTGCCATCACACCAAACCTTTCCTCACAGCTTGAACAAACTAACACAAACAGAACAAAGTAATAAAGCTTCAGGCCCTCCTAAAAAAGCAAACTCTTTAAGGATGAGTATATTTATTTAGAAAGATGTAGCTGTAGCTCTAAACATCCATCAAATCATTGTCTAATAAGTGACTATTATCTCTGCAAAGGCCTGTTTGGCCATCCGTTTCAGACATCCCAAAATGTTGTGCCTCAGACTGGAAGGCCAGAAACGTGGCACATGAAACAAGTAGAGTGCCTGAGCAAATTTGAAGTTCAGATTTTTACTTACTTGCACTGAATGACAGAATATGTGGAATACCGAATTAAGTATTTTTCCAAAATAAACTCTATTGCAATTAAACGTCTTCCTGCAGCAGCTGCATTATATCCTCAAAGTTGTTCTTTGCAGCTATAATAACGGAATAATCTTTGTCCTCGTCTCCTGTGGGCGAGTGCCTCCATCTCCTTCACAGCTGAAAGATGGATAAGTTCAAATCAACACCAAGCAGTGCAGCTTGGAAGCATCAGACTTTAGCATCTTTGCTGTCTTGGCTGGGAGGAGGATCCATCAAATCCTTAAATCCCAGTTTCTGCAGAGGCTCCCTGGCCATGAGCTGACTGGAAAACACAAGAGGAGTCTGTTAAAATCAACCAAGTTAGTGAAAAGTGTTTGCGATCTGATAAGCGTTCTTACTTGTCCATCCTGCATTCAAGGTATTCTTTGGACTGGAGCCGACACTTGGAGTTGTCAAAGTGGTTTTCTCTCAAACATGTCATGAACTTATCTTTAAAGGCTTTACACTCCCCTGAAACAACAGTTAGTTATAAGAACTGTGATGGTTCAGAAACTCATTATTATTATACATTTTATTAATTTAATGTGTTTAATAATGACCAATGTGTTCTACACAGAATTGACTTGTAATATCTTTTGACTGGACTACTGTAATACCACGTCTGTTGGTGTAGATGGGTGTTCTGTGAATGATTTATAAGGTCTTCAAAATGCTGCAGCTGGTCTTTGGTGATCTTAATCTTATGCACATTTCAAACTATAGATGCCCTAAAGTCACTCTGGTTTTCAGCTAAAGTACTGTACTGACATCTGAACAGATCATTTGTATTTCTGTGAGTTTCGTCTCCATTTATTTTTATTAAATAAGCTTTTTATCAGCGCAGGTTGAATCCCACCACGTATCTTTTATTGCTAGTATTCTACAAATTGGTACTTAACCAAGAGTAGGAAAATAATAGCCTTCACTCACCAAAGTGATCCAGAGGAAACGAGCCTTTGTCAGGAGGTCGAGGCTTAAAACTCTTAGAACCAAAATTCATAGCATTGGACATGTTTATCTTTGTTAAAGATCTAAACTGACTTCAAAACCAGGTAGTTTTTATGCAATACGACCATAGACTGTATAAAAAAAAGAATACGACGGTCTCCCATATGACCCTGTTGTCGCACAAATATGACGTATTTGTTTTGGACTCCATTTGGGGTCAGGCCTTACCAGTCAAACAGGAAACATCGATGGCGGAGTAGCGACGACAGTCTTCAGGCAATGCAATCGATGAGGTGGATTATCTATATTTAGAAAACACGCACTTTAGTGTAATTTTGATTATAAACAGAAACATTATCTTTTTAGTTTTCACTTCAAGCCAGTGTAAAAATTCAGCATTAAAACTATTGCTAACACATTCACCATTTATCTTGCTTTTCTCATATTTACCACATTTTCAACATACACATACAGTTTTTTTAATGAACCAGCAACCAGAATAGAAGACAAAGGGGCTTAAAAAAGACTTAACCAAACAAGAAACATCCATCCATCCATTACCTACCACTTTTCCCTGAATGAGGGGGAGGGGGAGGGGGGGGGGGGTACACCCTGGACAGGTCGCCAGTCCATCACAGGGCCCAAACAGGTGAACATAATTATTCATATGAAACCAGGTGAAAACAACTAACAGAAACTTAAAGCTTGGCATGAACACATGAAGTAAAACAGGAACAGCAACCAAATAAACAAGAACCAAGTAAAGTGATAATACCAAAAAGTCCAACTTTTGACAACACAGGTCTTCTTCATAAACGTCTTATAAACCAGGGATGCCCAAGTTCAATCCCCGATATCTACCATCCTGCAACGTTTACATGTAACTCTTGTCCAGCACCTGAATCAAATGAATGGCTTGTTACCAGGCCATTGCAGAGCTGGATGACATGCAGACGAGGGGATTCCAACATGTTGGAGAAGGATTTGCATCTAAAAGGTGCAGGAAGGTAGATAGAGGACCAGATTTGGATTAAAACTTTAGCTAGAGTTGATCATGGTAGGTTCTCTACCCACAGCAGAGATCTAGCACAAAGTTATGGCAGGTTAAGAGAGATAGAGTACAATAGCTATAACCTGTGACACAACATGTGGAGTTTATATGAACTTTTCAGACTGTTGGGCATTTATGGACGGAGCTTCGCAGCATCCCTGCTGATTCTGTTACTATTGCACCATGGATGAGACTGCTATTGCAGTTAAAGCGCTAGTAGAAACAGCGTCAATGTTATGCAATAATACACAGTCTATGTTTGTAATGTGTCTGATTTAGCATTTGGCAAATAAAAACTCTTATAAAAGCCTGAAAGGTAGTTTGTGTTACCAGTTTTCACTAACTGAAAAGGCCAGGGACCTCATGTACAAAAACGTGTAGATTTTATACAGAAAGATGGTGTACGACCAAAAGTGGAAAAGTAATTCTAAGCCCAAAAACACTCATGTGTATGAATCTCTTTGTACAGTTGTTCTTGCACTCCTTGTAGATAAATCCCAACTGACTTGAATCCGAACCAAGCTTCAGAACCACCTCCTCTCCTCTTATTAATACATATGCAAAGCTTCTTGCTTTTAGCCTAAATAACAAGAAACAAAAAAGAAGCATTAAAAAGTGGAGTATTACATAATTTAGAAGGGATGTGGTTGAGTCAGAGATGGTAAAAGGATCAAATAGTCAACTCCCAATTTTAGCATGTTTAAAGACAGGCAGGCGAAGCTTCCCAGCATGCTTAGGGTGAGTTTAATCACTTAATAAATGTTTTAAGATTTACTTAAATACAAAAAAATTGTACATAAAGTGGAGTAATGTGCGTTATTGTGTTTTATTGCTTGTTTTTTCTGTGAAATAAGGTGGAACCATTTTTCAGAAGGTAAACTGTAGGTCAACTGGTAGCACATGATAAGTTGGTAAGGAAATTTCAATAATATTGCACACCTTAAATTAATTTATTAATTTTTAATCTGTCATTTATAACACTGCAGTCTCATGCTGTTCAAAATCTGTTAAATAAAATAGTATGAGCTGCTGAATCCAAAATGAAGTCATAATTGGGGCTCAAATATACATGTCGACCTAGATGCTGCGGGACATCATTCTGACCGGATACCGACCCACACACTGAGCTGTGATTTCAAAGACAGGGTAAAACTAAATCAGACATCATTAGGACAGGGATGTCCAAATCTGGTCCTCACACTGTATCCTGCAGGTATTCCACACTTCCCTGTAGCAACACACCTCATTCAAATGAATCATTAGCAGACTTGTGAAGAACTTGACAACAAGCTGTGGAGATCATTTTTATTTAAATCAGGTGTGTTTCAGTCAGGAAACCTTCAATATCTGCAGCACACCAGCCAACGGGGACCAGATTTGGATGTCCCTGCTGCAGTTGTTCTCAATCAACATGATCATCTGACAATGTGCTTAATTCTCAGATGAATAAGAGCATGTGAGAGTATGTGATAATGTCAATGTGACATGAACAGAGAAAACTGATCAGTTTAAATAAACCCTTTGTACACGAGGCCACAGGTGTGGAGACACACTAATAAGTGGAAAACACGATTTTTCCATCCTTTGGCAAGAAGACATCACCTGTGACATCACCTCCAACCTGATCCAGCAAGATGGAGGGATGTCTAGAGTTGCAGTATTGCTGGTGTAGGTATTTCCTACTGTTACTGTAGGAAAACTATGGTTTTATTTTGATTGTCTTTTTTTAATGAAATGTTATCGTAACTGGTAATAAGGTAAGAATTAAATCCATCTTGCAGCATCAGTGTAATGTTAAGGACGTTTATTGTATTTGTATATGTTCTTTGTATACCTCAAAGTAATCACGCATGTTTAGTTTGTCAATCTAAATTCTCAAAACAATATTTCCAAATAGATTTCATCACTCTGTTTCCTTAAAAATGTCATGTTCTTTAGTGATCTGACCCACATGCACAAAGCTCAGCAGAGAAAAAGAAAAGGTTTATTGAATTTAAATGGTGGATGTTCTGAGGGTCTTTAGGCTTGGACTTGCTTCACTGCAGAAAGAGAGAGATGTGAGATTGGTTC
>JBAMHV010000023.1:16329929-16348826 GCA_037177535.1 Pseudomugil gertrudae
CAGTAAGGAGTTGCAGTAGTCAATGCGTGAGATGACTAAAGCCTGGACCAAAAGCTGTGTGGTGTATTCTGTCAGAAAGGGTCTGATCCTCCTGATGTTGTACAGAGCAAAACGGCGTTCATTCATTTAATTTCATTACATGGAAACACTTTATTTTAGATTTACTTACTTGGTAATAAGATGCACTGTATAAAGTGTCTGGTTGGTCCTGATGTTTATATTGATTATATTAATATTTTTGTTATTTTTGCTTTTTAGCCTGACATGTAGAACAACAATAACTTTTACAATAAAGATCAGAGTAGCATTTTGCTTTATCAATACTCAACTGTTATGAATGCTTTGACTGGCTGTGACGTTGGAATTCTAATCAGCTCACTGATCATCTGATTGATCCTGATCTTTGTGAGAATTTCAAAGCAAAAAAATGATGAAGTTGATTCATTAAATAAATAATGAGCTAGTTTACAGTGTTCTGTTGCATGTAAAAAAGAAGCAAAGCCTTTTGTGTGCATTGCAATCATGCTCCTCTTAGAAATACAGCTTAAATATAACAATTGTGCAAAATTAAAATAGAAAAGCAAAGAAAAGCCATAATTAATGTTTAAAGTACAGATGATGAGTAAGGCTGTTCTTTGAAAGCATCTGAGCTGAAATACCACCAGTCTGTAACAATCAAGGCTTAGGGGGAGGTGATGCTGATGTGACTCATCAAGAACAAACACGAGCTTTAAGCTGTGGGAGGACATTAATTGGGAAGTAATTGGAATTAGACTCATCCAGTTAAGAGAAGTGGTTACAAAGCAATCTTAAGGAAAATTACACTCGCTGTCCTCTTTAGTAGGCAAACCTACCAGCCGTCATGTGACTGGCTATTTACACAAATAGTTACTCCTCCATCACGTACAGCAACTCAGTCTGTTTAAGCATATAAATGTGGTCAAAAAGACTTGTTGAGCTTCAAAGTAAGCATAAAAATGAGTTTTAAATGACTTTGAACATGACTTGGTTGCTGTGCTGGTCTGAGAAACTGCTGATATATTGGAATCTATGAATACCTCCAGCTGGGTAATACACCATGACACAAAACATGACAATGAGTTCACTATATGGCCTCCAAAGTTACCAGATCTCAATCGAGCACCTTTGGGTTGCAGTGGAAAAGGAGATTCTCATTGTGGATGAGCAGAAGGTGGAAGCTAATAATGTGACAATGTGTGGACATTTTTATAGACCATGCACCCAAGTTTTTGAAGTTATTCAACACCCCTCTGTAGCTAAAAAAAGAAACATGCTAAAATTTCTTAGTTATTAAAAATAGTCTTGTATCAAATGTTAATTTGTTTCATTCATAAGCTTTAAAATGTGGTTCAAATAATAATGCTAAATATAAAAATAATGTATAAAAAGAGGTAACTATTTGAAGTGTTAAACACATCACATGTGGGTAGCATTTAAGTCAATTTAAGTCACTTTTTGTAGAAATTAGTGTTGTTGGATCTCCTGCGGCTTTGACCTTCACAGCAGACTGCCACATCACTGCCCTTCAGAGAATAAGAAGAGGCGTGCTGTGGGATTCATACAGTTGACTTGTGCTCAGAAATGATGTTTTTCTGTGCTGCAACTCTATTTTTTCTTCTAAGCTCATTTTAAGTAAAAGTACCAAGAATTAGTTTACTAAACAGGGCTCAGTTGCACTCGTGTCAGATTGGAAATCTTGTTTGTGAACATTACTAGTCAATAAAAATCTTCTGCAGTCATTTCTTTAAATTGATCAGTACTAACACAATATATTAAAAACATTTTGGTATTCCATGGCATGCACTGAGAGTGTACTACGTACATTGACTTAATTTTTCAAAGATTGTCATGATATTGCAAAGAGATTGAAGTAAAATAGGAGCGACCCAGTTGTATTAATAAGACATAAATTCCACTTAAAAAACGTTCTGCTTTCATAAATGCTGTGCAAATAGTCCTCCTCTGAGCATTAATCATACTGTATGATCAGGAGGTGCTTCTTGTCTCTCTTTCAGGTAATGGCTGAATTGGGAAATAGTGCAGCCAAGGCTAAATATGAGCAAAAGGTTCCTGCTTTCTTCTACAGACCAACACACACTGACTGCAAGTAAGTAATAAATTGTTTTAGCTGTCCTTTTAAACCATAAATACTGAAGAACTTCCCATGTCAAATTTAAAATGTATCCCTAATATTTTGTCATGGACACTTTGTGTTTATTGTTGCTAAAAGCAAAGGAACATGATACAAATATTTAGGCTAAAGTGAGCTGACTTTTAACAACATGCATGAGGCTACTGATGCTAATGTGCAGGGCCAGATTAGCTAGCTGGCTATTTGTTTATCTTCATGTCCTTTCATGCTATTAATTTTTATATAATTTTCAGTGTTTTGTGTATAAAAATGTGTCATACAAAATCTGCCTTCACATCTCTCACAAGTGGCCATTTATCTTTATACAGTCTTGAATGATTTGGTTTTTTTTATGCCACGCTACAAATGTTTCACTGGCATTAAACAAATATACAATTTCTAGTATATTTCAGATATACTAATCTTAAACTAAGGATTTAATTTCCTGAACCTAACCAAGAATCTTCTTCAAAAAATTATTTAAAGTGCAAATCAATAACAAAATATCGATAACCTGAAACCAGATATGTATATTTTCATTTAATTTTGGAGAAATATGTAGTTTATCATTTCCAGGATTACAGTGAAAAATAGTGGTATTTCATTTAAATGATACCCAGACATAAGGAACTACTTTTTTGTCTGGCACATTGGAAGTGTTGCAACGACACATCTCTCTTTGCTCAGAGCTCATTCATTTTAATTTAGCCAAAAACTCAGACACACGTCGGTTATTTCAGCTCCACAAACAGTAATGTGGTATGTAATGTGTGGGGGATGACAGTGAAGCATTGCAGCAATGCCACAAACCTCATGAAACATCTTGATTCAGAATATGAAGAGGTTATGATGAGGCAGTCTGAGGAGGAGAGGAAATGGATGGGTGAAAAAGATGACACCCTGTTCTTTGCAGTTACAGGCAAGTACTATCTTGGTAAAGCACCAGTTTTTTTAACCATAATCTGAAATGTACTAAATTGTTTTTAGGTTTTCCAAATGGATTAAGTAAAATCAGACCAGTACAACCAATGTGCTTTTTAGACATGTGATTGTTTGGGTAAACTCAGACATGTACTTTTAGAAGAAAGCTTAAACAAACTAAATGTTTTCTATATTGAATACAGAGGGGAGAAATAGAGAAAAACATGTGTGAAGGGTCAGAGCAACAGTACTGAGGTGTTAGAAGTAAGTGTTCTCTTTTTTTTTGCCTCCTTGCCACGCTGTTTCAGCTGTATGTGGCATGCAACCGCTCTTCATGCTGAACACGGACAAAGTGATGCAAACGTGCAGCAGTCGTTTGTAATGAAAGTAAGATACTGATCAGTTTCACACCTCCGATCATGCGTATCCACTCACAGACTGGTTTTACTTCCTCTTTGCCTCTACAAAGCCAAAAATAAAACCATTTCCTGTCATGAAACATTAGAATAAAAAGCATAAAAAAAATTTAAAGGCATATATTTGAACATTATGCCACGGCTGCTCTGTCATACAGATCACATCAATACATAGTTTAAAATCTACTTCCAAGAATACTTTTTTTTAGGTAGATGCACTCTTGTCCACCCATCTACTCCTGCTCTTACCTCCCACAGAACTGAGTAAAAATAGACAAAATCAAGCATGACCAGACGTTTTCTCTTTCACACCCCTAGTTCTGTCAGTTCTGATGAAAGAAATGTCTTTTTCAGTGTCAGGATCAGTGTGTCTGCTTGGGTTCACACTCTTCTGTTCCCCTGAGATCCATAAGGTTTAGTGTCTACGATCCCATTTCTCTCAAAAATTTCATTCAAAGAACGTTATTCAGAGAATAGAATACACTTTTGCCTCTTGATGCTGATTGAATGACTGATTTATGTCTTGTTCACAAAGAGGAAAGGAAATGAGTGTAGAAATGTGCGGAAAAAGAGGATAAATGGTTCTGAGCCTGAAGGGGTCTGGAATGATGAGGGAGCTTGAGAGCTTGTTGGCACGGTGACGAACTGAGGGGTGTTGGTTTTGCTGAAAATGGAGAAGTTCATGAAATGTGTCTGCAAAGCTTTTGTACAGCTTTAAATGCTTTTATAATGTTTTTCTATTTGTTTCTAATGCCATGTATATATTTGAGTTGTTGGGCATAATCTTAAATAATAATCCGTTCTTTAAATTCCAACCCATAATGTCAATATGAACAAAAATCTTTAAAAATTGTTTCCAAAACCTTGATGAATCTTTTGCTATAAAGAAAAGAGGTAGCTGTGAAGTCAAAAAAGGGTCAGGATGTAGTTTATAAGGTGGTTTGTGAGAGTGACTCCCAGCTGCACATCTATTTTAAATAAAATGCTATATATGACACTTCTAAATAAACAATCCAAGTCATTGTTAAGTTTTTCTGGAGTCAGAATGTATCATAGATGGTAAATAAACAAGCTAATCCAACCATCTAGGTATGATTCTTTTAATTTATTTATCAGTCATCACATGTAATCACAAGTTCTGTGTAGCGATCTACAACAAGGAGTTAATGCTGCAGTTGCAAGCTTTAGGATGGTCAGGATCAGCCTTTGAAATGGGGTAAGAAGCTCAGCTGTCCAACAATACCTGAGGAAAACCTCTGCCCCACCATACTACAAAGAGTTAGCTGAGGTGGCTTTCAAAGGGGTTAAAGACTCCTGGATCTATGTAGGAGAATTACCCATGAAGAAAAGAAATTGGTTTCATTTGTGTGTAGGACTCATTTGATGAGTGTGCAGTTCAAATAGGAGCTAACAGTGTGTTTTCATCGTGTCCCCAGGATGCTGAGGGAGCAATGGATCAGAGCCAAGTACGAAAGAAACGAGTTTGAGTTCATTGAGAAGCAGGAGCCTTACTCTGCAGGTACGTACACAGAAAAGCTTTGTGTCATCATTACTTTGGGAAAAAATCAAAGCGAATATGATACATAGTTGCAGTTTCTCAATTGGTCCGGTTTGTTTTCACAAAGGTGTGAGGTGTTTTATACAGTCTATGTGTGAAACTGAAACGGTCCACAAATTGTCACATGGTATCAAATACCGTTCTGAGTGCTTATACAGTTTAGACGGGTACCGTATGTCATGGAGCGTCTGCTCATTCCGGTTGATGCTGTTCCGGGGAATCATTTATAAAAGTGTGCGTAGCAAATACAGGTACGGAAAATATGCACAAAAACTTTCTGATTTAACAGGTGTGCAAAAAGCACAGAGACGCTGCATAAAGCAGCAGCATTTGGTTCTGATATGAAGGAATGACCTGCCCTTCATCAGCCTGATGGCCCGCTCCACCACCAAGTGTCTGGCTGTGGCGTACATAGTTCTGTTCCTCTGAGCCCTGGGTTCAGAAAAAGTGAGCAGCCCCCACTTGTCAGTCAGTCCCCTTTGAAAGATGCTGATTTTCAGCACTTGCAGAGGGACTGGCACGGCGTGGCGCCTCCAGGTGCACAGCACGGGACAGTCAGGACCAGCTGTGACAATTCGCTCAGTCCAGACGCTGTCATGCGCCATGTCCTCCAGCAGGGACAGATAAAACATAGTGCGTCTTTACGCATTGTGATGCATTTTATATCCAACCATCACTTCATTTTCTGTACATCTGCAAGTGGTGGAAAATACCCAGATCATAGCTGAGCACTTTTATAAAGCAACAATGTCATTTTAATTATATTCGTTATTAATAGAACTTAATTTGTATGGCCGCATACTGTACACCTGAAAGTATATCATCATACAAATGGGCTTCAGAGTAGACCTGATCAAAAGTTTATTAAAAAGAGCCTTAAATTAAGAA
The DNA here is from genome assembly GCA_037177535.1 of Pseudomugil gertrudae. NCBI lineage: Eukaryota > Metazoa > Chordata > Actinopteri > Atheriniformes > Pseudomugilidae > Pseudomugil > Pseudomugil gertrudae. The sequence goes on from JBAMHV010000023.1 coordinate 16,335,865, forward strand.
TTTGCTATATTTGTAAGTAATTTTAAAGGTCCTGCTCAGATAGTCAGCATGAAAACTGGAAACTGAAAGTTTGGAGTATAAAGATTGGTATAAAGAAAGCTGGAAGATATTTTTACTCTCATAGAAAACAGGTGTACAGATCAGCTTCCTTCAAACTGTGAAACATCCCCAAAATCAGGAACAGGCATCTCAAAATGACACAGATAAACTAGTCCAAACATTCCTTACTCCGAGGCTTATCCATAATGATTCTGAAAGCAAACAGACTGATACTGCAGAGAGATTCGCCCAGGGCTCCCATTGCTAGTTTGAATAGAATTTAAGATCCTCCATCCTAAATTGTTTGGCTCCATCCTACCTTAAAGATCTGTTTCCGATAATCCCACTCGAAGGCTTGGCTCTCACAATGTGGGCTTGATTGTGGTCCCTAGAATTTCCAGTTATAGAGTGGGTGGCAGAGCCTTCAGCTATAAGGCTCCTTTCCTGGGTATGAAATGCTGAAAACATGTTTTTAAGACCAGATTTAAATCTGACCTTACTGTGAGAGTGTATGTTAACCTGACTAATTCTATTGTAATCATAATAAAATAGCTTACTATTCTTTCACATCTCTAAAGTAACGAATTAGTTCTTAAGCCCTACTTTCACACCTTTGACAAAGTTTGCAGCATTCATGTTTATTTGTTTATTTTTGTCTAGTATTGTTTGTCAGGTAAGAATACTTTCATTTACATAAAGTTAATTTGAAATTTCATCATCTGTTTGTGGTTCCACCCTTTATATATGTATAAATATAGCATTTCTTGATCCCATTCCTGCTCACAAACTGCTACTGTTGCTAGAAGATATTGTAGATTGTGCCCAACATAAGGATCAACTCTTTCATGACAATGCAGATTTATTTTCTGTGATGATTGTCTGGGGGCTTGAGGCTGCCAAGAGCTCATTAACCTTGCAATCATTTGGAGCTATATACACAATGATCCAACCCTGTATGTGTTCTCTTGACTTTGGCTTTTTGGCCGCTGCAAGATTTTAATTTTGGAAACGTTTGTGGTGTTAATTTATGGGAAACATGTCATCTTATTGCGTACATTTTTTAACAGCTTGTCTATGATATATGCCGCAAACATATTTAATCTTTTTTAAACATAAAAAATTATTTTCTGTGCCATCTGACGCAGAGAAAATACTCGTATGCTCCTCATGGTACAACAGATTACACTTTGAAAATCGGTGAAGATGTTTAGATTAGTTTAGGTTTATTTTCAGGCACTAATTTCCCATCTATGAGAGTCGGCTGCTATGTTTTTGTGCCAGGCTTTTTGTTGTTTATCCTTCGATAGGCAGAACCTTGAAAACTCCTTGAACAAACATCTCCCAGTGGATGTCGGTAGCAGAAATTCAATTACCCTGAAACATCCATTGACGTCTTTCAAAGATTCATTTTCATCCTTCTTCTCCTGAGTGGCTCAGTATATGTTTGCTGTTAAAAGCAAATTCAAGCAATGACTTTGTAATTGTCACTGCTGGAGAGTAGGGCTGCCATTAAAGCAGTGAGTGTATTTGGTTAGTTGGCTGGTCATCTGAGTATGTGTGTGCGTGTGTGTGCATGTGTGAGGCTGCAGGTACTTATGCATGTGTGCTACAAGTATACATTTCTCATCCTGGTGAAGTTGATCCTCTGATTGGTTTGTGGTGACCTCACCCTTTTATTGATATAGTGGGGAACAGCACACCCTCACATAAATGAGAACCAAGTGTAATTGTATGACTCATTTCATAATCTCTGCTCACTTCATAGCTCATTTTGAAGTACATGGCATGTGAATATATGGGATGTTTGTGTAGTGAGTATCGTGAAATTGGCTTTGGGCAGTAACTGGTCCACTGCAGCCGACATTGATCGGGTCCGCAAAGGATGGGAGGAAGAAAAGAGTGTCAGTGAAGGAAGCAAGGGTGGGGACAAGGAGGTCTATTGATTGATGAGGTAATGCCTGTAGGTGAATGTTTTGAGTCAGAAAGTCACAGACACAAAGTGCTGAGCAACTGCAGAGGATTTAGTGATAGGAAAGAGCTCAATGCCATGTCAGGAGAGAAAATCTGATAAACTATCATATGAAAACAAGCTTCATGCCAGTTTGTCATGCATGTGCAGGGGAAAATTAAATGTAAAGTTGGATGTAAATACAGCCAGACAAACACAATGAACGAACACAAGGGTGCATTTAGCACACAGACCCCACAGATTAAATGGTAACTAACCTGTTTTATTGTGTTGTTTGTTACAGTCGGAGATGACAAATTTAAGATTGAAAAAAAGATTGTTGATGTGTGAGCAAAGTGTATGTACCTGCCAGACTCTGCAACACACTGGATGTCCAGTGAGGGGAAAGGTCTTGGTGCTAGTACAAATCTTTGCATCCACACTATTTGTTTAGTTTTCCACTGCCACACAGGGCCAGTGCTCAAAGTGCATGAGGCGCTTCAAACACTTAGACTTTTTTTCTTTTGTTGATTTTTGGACAGTGGCGTGGTGGTTAATACCACAGCCTCACAGTGAGAAGGTTGCTGGTTTGAAGCTCTGCTTGGGCATATACCCTTTACTCAGTATGGAGTTTTGCATGTTCTCCCTGTGTTAGTGTGGGCTCTCTCCAGCTACTCTGGCTTCCTCCCACAGTCCAAAGACATGCACGGTAGGTTGATTGGTCATTCCAAATTGTCCTTAGGAGTGAATGTGTGTGTGTGATTGGTTGTTTGTCTGCCTGTTTGTCTCTCTGTGATGCACACAAACTGTAAACTGTCCAGTGCCTGTTGATTGCTGGGATAGGCTCCAGCTACCTGTGACACTGAACTGGATAAAGCAGTATGGGAAATGTATAGATGATCTTTAATTTTACTTGGGATAGAGCTTTAGTGGAGAGAGTACACAATATAAAAAAATACTTAAATGTATGAATAACTCAAGTTTTTTACCAGCAAAGTCGTTAAATCTGTACTGTAAGCTTTTTGGACGACTCCACTTCTGATGGGTATGCCAAACAGAACACCAGATTGACTGGTAAACGACAGAGAGCAACACCGAGTATTGTGTGTGACATCATCCTGTACTCCAGATAAAATGATTACTCTAGTTCTACACATAGAAGTAGAGGTATAATCTAGAGATAAAGGCCACACTGTTGACCCCTTTAAATGAACGTCTTCTGATAGGTGAGCTGGTGCTCATCAATATTAGACCTTGAAAATGTGTTCCATGTATTACTGTCAAGTTAAACTTGTCCAGAGTTGCTTCTTTCTGGAAAAAACACAAGATGGTGATGATCAAATCCCAGACTTTAATCTTCAAACTAGTAGCTGACAAATGCAAGACATAACTGGCAATAATTAAAGTCGAACAGTATTTTCTATGCAAGTATGGATTTGTTGGGGTCTGATAATCATCTCTGGTTATAAAATGCTCAGCATGGAGCTCTTGGACATAAATGAGTCACTTCTTTGGGCATCTTCCTACTATTCAAGCCACAGCAATGGACTCAGATGAAACTGAGACTGTGACAGAAATAGAAGACGAGAGAAAAATGGCGGCAGAATGAGTAGACCAGTTTACTGAAATAGATTAGATATGACTTTCCAAACTGCCATGACACAACAGCTTACCCCAAAACAGGAAGTGTAATGTCCAGAGACACTTGTGCTGACTCATACCATGATATTTGCTTAATTCTTCCTTCTCTTGCCTCTTTTATGCTGTCATGTCACCCAATTATTGATATTTCAAACAACCGTTGATTGCAGCTAAGCTGGAGTATCATCCTACACCAACCAGTAACAGTATCTCACCCTTCTTCAGTTTAATCTGTCTCCTCTGAGAATTTTTTTTCCCCTTTTTGTCTTTCTAGGGTACCGAGAGGGGTTTCTATGGAAACGAGGTAGAGACAACGGTCAATTCCTAAGTCGGAAGTTTGTCCTGTCGGAGAGGGAAGGAGCACTCAAATACTTCAACAAGCAGGATGTAAGCAAAATGATCCGACTGATTTAAAGGGTGTTTACAGGAACAACATTTCACTTGGGGGGGAAAAGCCAATACATGGAAATATGAGGCTTTTGTGTTGCTCTATGTTCTTGTCTGTTCTGCTTCCATTAAGGCCAGGGATCCCAAGGCAGTGATGAAAATTGAAACCCTCAATGCCACCTTCCAGCCAGCCAAGATCGGCAATCCCTGCGGCCTGCAGATCACCTACTTGAAAGACAACAGCACAAGGAACATCTTTGTCTATCACAGTGACGCTAAGGTACGTTGTCACACTTTGATCTTTATACATCCATTTATATCAAAATGTTTTTTCTACAAATAATTAGTCTCTATGATAGTTTTGACCTTGTTATGTGTTCTGAGTCAGCTCTTAGATTAAACTAGAATAGATCTTCCTAAATAAATAAAGCTGGATTTAAAAATGTTCTTTAATAAGTGAATTTTACTTTGTGTTTTATTGGAACAGATTTAAACATTGCACCAGTTGGTTCATATAAATGTTACTATTAGCTGTTTGTCACTGTCATAGTTTGTGTTAAAGACCCAGGTTTTTAACATTCTTATATAATGCATAAATATTTTAAAAACACATCTGTGTATCATGTGTTTGGTCCTTTTATCTGCAGTCTGACTGTAGTTGAGTATTTTACACGTGTGAAGTCAACATTAAACTTTTTTTAATCCCTTGTAACACCATAGTAGCAGTTTTATGCATTTTATAAGTCTCATAGTTTCACTGAAATTTTTCCAGGAAAATTCTTGGGAAAAAATATCAGCAGTGATACAGTAAATAAAAACAGTTTTCCAAGCCAGAAAAGTGAAAGAATCGAATATAATGCATCATCTCTTTGGTTAGTTTTCTGTTTATGTCTGGTTATATCCAGTTTAAACCTAACAATAAAATAATCAGTCTCATTTTAAACCTTATATGCTGAATCAAAGTGTCTGACACCCGAATGCTGAGTCAGAGAACTGCTACGTCTGAGAATACTGAAATAAAGGAAGCGACAGACATGATTAAAAATAAGAAATAAGGCAGATATTTATAGCTATTCATTGGAGTGTATAAAAGAAAACCACAGACAGAGCCATGGGAAGCGCTGCCCTCTGTTGTCTGAACAGTGTTATTGACCGCCAGGACAAGAGGGTTCATCGGGTTCGTTCAGCATCGCTATCACTGCTGATCTGTGGTCGGGTTAACAACAGCACACAGCAGCTTACTTGCTGTAAAATATCCCATTGGTGTGTAAAAAAGAGTGATTAAAGTCACAAAGACATACTAAGTAACTCAGAGCAAAGAAATTTAACCTACTTGTCTGATTGAATATTTATTTGTTATAAAAATGCTTCCTTGAAATTAATCTTATACAATTGGAAAGCATGTCCATCTCCTTTTTAAATGATCCCACTTTAATAAAATGCATCTGTGGGATGAGCAGCAGATTTGAGTATTTAATTTGCCCAAATGCCAAACAGCTGTTGTTTATTGTGTTGTGTAATTGACCAGCTTGGTCCCACTCTGCTGATAGATGACATTACTATAAACAGCACACCCAAGCTGACCCGACAAGTGTTCAGTGGGGTTAACGTCAGGAAAGTAGGAAAGCTATTCCATCCTCTCCACCCCCAAGTTCTGGCAGTCTCTTATGAACCCCATTCTGCAGGGGTGAGCGTTGTCATTTTGGAGGGCAGAGTTTATGGACATCTGGGACATCTTCTCCAAAAGCCGTTACCTTATCGGTGTAGCAATCACATCACAATCATTGCTTTGTAGGCAGGACTTGGACTAATCACAGAACATAATACTCCTCCCGATGTTGAGGTTCCAGTGGACATATTGCCAACACAAGTGCAAACTAGTGTGATTGTGAAGGATAGTATGGCAGTCTATAGCAGAATAAGCTTTTTGGCATTGGCTTGTTTTCTTTTTTTACTAGGTGTAACCTACTCATCCCACAAATGCATTTTCCTTACAAATGTTACCATTTAAACAGTAAAAAAGGCTTTCCCAAGTTTATGGTCAAGAAGCATTGTTTGTACAAAACACTAATTAACCAATCCCCAATTCTCTTACTTCTTTTGCTAAGTTTAGATGACAGCAGGAGGTCAGCAGCATGTGTTGATACTACGTGTTTTTCTCACTTGTTTGTTTTTTATGTAGGAGATGGTGGACTGGTTCAACGCAATCAGAGCCGCAAGGTTCCACTACCTGCAGGTGGCCTTCCCTGGAGCAAGTGATGAAGAGGTGAAGCCCATGACTTTACTGTTATCCAGAATATGGTTTCATATGGTTTATAATCTAAGATACAGCAAAAGATCTGTTTAGACACTGTGCAGTCTGTTCTACATTAACGGGGTGATTTTTAGATGACGTTCCTGATAGGGAATCTGCAATACTATACTATATATCTCTTTGTCTTAATTAACATTTGTATGAATTACTTATTTTGGAGGAGACTCTGCAGTATATAGCTTAGTTTGTGCATATTTAAATTTAAAGCTTATGAATACACAAAAAGTACCATAGAAAATATGCCGCAGTGACGGCCACGCAGCTCTAGTGAATTTTATATACATAAGTAATTACATCAGTCAAACATTGTCCAGTCTTTGTATCACATACTTCCATGCCCAAGGGAGTCTTTACTTCCAGCATTGTATGGCTTAGAGCCACTCCCAGAACTTTGAAGTATCTTGTTAATTAAGAATAAGCGCAACTAAAATATGTAGGTTTTGATTGAAAATAGTTTTTTAAACAAAGCTTGTTTATAGCTGCTGAATATGATATGCTTATGTGGTTCACGATACTGGTATAAATTGATAGTTATACTCAAAAGACAGCTTCATTACATTTCAGTTTCTGCTAAAAAAAGATCTTTGTCTAGTAGACAACTATGGCATAATGGTTTTCAAACATTTCCCTGCATGAACTGCACTATTTCATATTTGATGCACTTCAATCATGTCATTGATTGTTTCCTTTTTCTTCAGCTGGTGCCAAAACTGACTCGGAACTTTATGAAAGAAGGCTTCATGGAGAAAACTGGTCCAAAGGTGCTGTGCGCCATTAATTCCAGCTCCCATTTACAGTGAGAGCAGTGTTAATGCTCTACTCGGAAGCAAATAACCTCCTGTTTCGATTTAACCTGGTTAAATCTGAAAGCCAGTCGCCATGTTGTTATAACTGATGCACACTTTGAACTTCAATAAGTCATCTTGACCATGTCTACATCGCTAGATGCATTTTGTTGCTGCCATATGATTGGCTGATTACTCGGTTTAGATAACAACTGATGAACGGGTCTACTTCATAAAGTGACCAGTGACTGTATATGGTACTGAGTTGTTAGCAAGACCACTAGTTGATAATTAATTGTAATTTTCAGAGACATACTGCTATCCTTACTGCTTTTCTTGTATACTTTAGCTGTTTTAAGTAGGTTTCAGATGAACTTTACTGAATCTGAAGTTCAGTTTTCATACAGATACGTACAACAGCCAGGGTTTAAAACACTAATAACTTTAGAATATACAAAAGTGACATTATGAATGTGATGACTGTACACATTGGTCTGTGAAACAGGTTGTTTTATTTGAAAATAAATCAAGTCAAATCAGGTTTAGAACTCATGATCTCTGCAAAATACACTAAAGCTATCAAAATCAAAATAGTCTTCTGCTCTGTTGCTGTAACTATTTTTTTAATGTTAAATATGACACCACTGAATATAAAATCATCACAACAATCAATTAAAGTCATGAATAAGCTTTTATTCCTCTTCATAAGTTGCCCTGTTTTGCTCTGCCACAGCACACAGAGGGCTTCAAAAAGCGATGGTTCACCATGGATGACAGGCGGCTCATGTATTTCAAAGACCCTCTGGTAAGAAGAGAACTGATAGATTTTTTTTTACCAACTTTTTACCAGTCACAGTTTGTCTGTCTTGCAGGATGCATACGCTCGAGGTGAGGTATTTATCGGCAGTAAAGAGAATAGCTACACCGTCTTGTCCGGCCTGCCTCCATCCACACAAGGCCACCATTGGCACCATGGCATCACCATCGTCACACCAGACAGAAAATTCCTCTTTGCCTGCGAGACTGAAGCCGAGCAACGGGATTGGATAGCTGCCTTCCAGAGAGTCATCAACAGGCCCATGAGGCCACAAGAATATGCAGGTTATTATTATTATTATTATTATTAACCATAATAATAATAACACAATGCATTTTGCTATGTGAATTTTGATAATCATAACCTCATATATATATTTATAAAATTATATTATATTATATTATATTATATTATATTATATTATATTATATTATATTATATTATATTATATTATATTATATTTAGAAGTCTAGCTCAGACAGAAACCTGCAGGGAACCCTATTAATCTGACTGGGGAAAGAAGAGAAGGCTTTAAATGACGTGACTTCTTTGCTATGCACCTCCTATCTCTGTACCTCATTATATTCTGTCTCTGCAGTGGAAGCCCACTTCAAACACAAGCCTTGAAGACTGCTAGAAGTCAAAACTCAAGCAGACTGACCCAGTCTCATTCAAATCTGAGACAGACCCTGCAGCGTGCGACAACAGACCACGATAAGGTGGTTTTGGAACAGGAAAGAAGAGAAAACCACAGAGGGACTCCAATCTATCTGTGTGTCGAAGACCCTAAGGGTGGTGAGATCCGTGAAACAAAGGGTAGATGATGTCATCCCTACTGGGTCTACCAACCCTGTGCTGTACATTATCATAGCAACGCCCCCTCCTCTCCATCCAACAAGCTCCCCTCTACCCTGAATTTTGTCTTGTGAATGGTTCTTTCTGCCTGTAATTTAATGTAATTATGTAATCTAGAGTCATTTCACAGGTTGCTAAACAAAGACATTGTTAATTTATTGAATGTACAGTTTTGATGACAGTGGTTTACTGTGCGTGTAGAATTGTGACGTTTTTATTGAGGATGCTGTCAGGTCACACAAACCCTAGTGAATCTACAAAGTGCTGTTAACAACAAGTATACAGTACATCCAAAAACTTGCACACACTCAGAGTGAACACCGCTGCTTGTTAACACAACTGGAGCAGGCTGGTCTGCGTCCAGGCAGGGTTATTTTAAAACCTCGATCTGACATCTGTTCTCTTATTTATTTGTACTGTCTGTCATACCAAGTCCTCATAGATGTTATTATTGCTGCTTTTAAGGATTGTAAAGTGACAGGATTGTAATTTATAGACCACTTCTACAGCTCTTTGATTTCCTTCTTGTTTTTAGGGCACATTGTTGTGTTGATCTGAACAACCCTAGTGAGAGTTTGTTTCCTTATGGAAATCCTTTCATCAATACAGACGAGCCTGGATACCTGGGTGATCCTCAGTGTTCACTTCTTATTGTCTTCTCTGGGACTACATCATCTTTTTTTGTCTCATCTATCACGTTCTAATCCCAATAAAGGTAAATCCTGATTAGAAAATAAAAACCCTACCAATGGTTGTGTTCATGCACTGTTGTGTCACACAGAATAAGAGGTTTTGAGTACCTTAAACTAAAAAAGTTAGTTTAGACATCAACATAGGATTTAGTTAGGATCATTTGGTAATATGTAAGGTGGTGCATATTGTCCAAAAGATACAATTTTTGAATTAGTAAAGTATCATTCAAACGTAATAAAAACTACACTACATCTTTTTGTCCAGCAGATGGCGATCTTCCATTAATTATAGACTCATTTGATTAGATGAATATGAAAAACACTAAATGAGATTTTAACTAGTTAGAAAAGATCATTTTGAAATGTGTAAAAGGCAACTAAAGCCAGTTGGAACAATATTTTGAGAAATTAATGACAAATTTAAAGAAAAGTTTGACATTTTTGTAAAAGTTCTTACAGGTTCTCCTTTATTAAATGGACACCGGTAAAAAGATAATACTGCTCTAACCTGAAATTGTCATGATAACAACAATGTAATGTAAAAAAAAGGTTTTTTTTTTCCTTCTGCTGATTCATCTAGTTTGGATTTGTTGTTGGCTGGAGCCCCGACCCCAGACTGGCAAGCTATTCTAGCATTATGATCCAAAGAAATATTATCACTGAGATAATTTTAAGATTTTCTACTGAAAACAGTCTAGATGGCCCCTTTCATTGATTGGTTGGTTGTATATGATGTCAGGTTTTTGCAGAAACAATCAGGAATACTGAATGGTCTGACCACAATTCCTGTTTCAACAGTGTGATGATCCATCCAGGTGTCAAACTCATGTCCTCGAGGGCCGGTATCCAGCAGGTTTTTGTTGTTTCCATGCTCCGACACAGCTGACTGAAATTACTTAATAGGATGACAAGAACCCGTTGGATCTATTTGATTTGCATCAGGTGTGTTGGATCTTGACATCCCTGAGTGCTTCAGAGGCCAAAGAGTGCACACCTCCTCTAGACATGGTTGATGCAAGGCTTTATTTTATTATTGAAGTCCTGGAGAAACTTTTTCCTATCAGTCACTGATCAATAACTACTGTATCTCACAAATTTTTTGACCAATTTAAAAACTTGTACCCATTTTTTCCCCAGAAGACTCCAATTTCCCCTGTTTCTCTTCCTTTTTAGACATGTTGCAGGCCTGTATAGCAGAATTAGATGTAGTAGTGATCAAAACAAAACTTAGGTATACTGTATTTTGGGGAAAATGTTTCTGCATTGAAATCAAATATTATGTCAGAATGCTTCCATTTTTTACTCTGTTAATATTTTTTTACAGTTTTCATACCATCCCAGCCTGGAGTTGTAAACAGAACCGGTATGTGTTGAGCTGCACGCACACACAAAAAGACAAAAAAGACGTGAACTGAAGGACTGCTGGTGTCAAAGTCACCTGATGATCTGGCCACTCTGACACAAACTTCCACATGCTGGCTCCGGGGTTACAGACACATGGTCAAATCAATGTTTCTTCTGTCTGGTCGTCTTGTTGTCATTGGCATCTCGGTTGCTATGGTAAACTGTGCAGACAGTGAGCCACTGAGCTGCAGCTGCCAGGTTAGACCCACACAGGAAGTGTTTAAAAATGGGTGGGACTTTGGCACAGTTGTGTCAGTCCTGCAGATAATATGTTTGGACAGTCAGCAACAAGCAACAACCTATTAACAGTAAAGCTTCTGTTTCATTACTCGGTAGTTTGGCGTACATATGAGGTGTAACCCAAATTTACGGTATGGCTGGTACTTTGAAGTGATTTTGCATTATTTGATTGCATGAAGCTTTCACTCTGTCATAAATGAATGAGTGCTATCCTCTGGTCAAGCCAGGGGTTCATATTTACATTTCAGATTGTGACATTAGCTAATCTCAGGAAACACAGAGCACCTTCTGAAATGAAAACAATTCTGGAAAAAAAAACATGTTGCAATTATCCCCTTGGCCTCACTCTAGGATTGAAACTCGAGACTTACTGGTTTTGCTACCAGTGACTTTTGCAACACACCTTCACACGTGTGGAAATGACATCAGCTGTGATGTCAAAATCTGTCAAATAAATCCTTCACTGGTTTAGAGAATGTCATTGTGGACGTATTTAAGTGGAAAGCACGCAACTTACATGACATTTAGTATCCAGGGAATGTTAGTGCTATTGTTGTTGGGGTTTGAATGAAGACGTGTTGAGTCTTAAACCCTATATGTGAAAGAAATAGGTTATGGGAGGCCACATTGTTTCATACATTTGTGCTCTGTAGCACAATCAATAATCTAGGTACCAGTACTTACTAAGATACTAAAAGTTGTGATTAACCCTGACCCTCTATCCTCTCTGTTAGGAATAATAACTAATGGCCTCAAGATGCTGGAAGGAAGCCATGCAGTTTTTTTCCTTACTATCCTTAAAGCGCATCAATGAATGGAGGGTGGGTGCTCCACACATTCCCAGTGGATGAAAGATGTGCTGATGTAATTGACATTAAAATGATGAGCTTTCCGGATTTTTTTCTCACTAAACCTTCAACTCAAATACAGGAACAAGATTCCATGTTTGGGCTCCGGCTCCTGGGATCCGTATATTAGAGAGTGATGTGCTCACTGCTCATGTCTGACATTCAGAGATTGTGCGGGGGTTGACTGGAAGGGATCATATTTTTAACCTGTTATAATTTCATGAAAACAAATAAAAATAATACAAAGCAATAAAAAACAACTCTTCAGGAAATTTAGAGATTCTCTTTTATATTTTTTAACTCTAGAAGCTGAATTTTACATTAGCTACAAGCTCTGGTCAGTGAAATCAATCATTTTTAAAATTTACTTTAGGGCTATGTTTTTTCCTCATACAAACCACGTTTTTTATCACTTGGATAGTTCTGAAAGGGATTTATTATAAGAAAAATGGACTGAATTACTAAAAGTCTTAAAGAACATAGCAAAGATGTTGCTCAGTTTTCTGTGACTGGTCCAACTGTTTTATTTAAGCCCTCAGAAAAATAGGAACATGTAGAGTTTTCTATTTTTAAACTATAACGAAAAATGCTCTTTAACATGCAGGTATTAAAATATCAAAAAGAATATTAATATGTTGTAATAACTGAGAAAATGTAATGCATCAACACGGATACAGGACATCAAGTTTGAGGATTTTGGCTATAAGAATTGTGGTCATATAATAAATTTTATGGCTTTTTATGTACCAGCCTATTTAATAAAAAAAAAATTACACTAAAAAAAGGAGCAGGCATCCTTTAGCTGAACTAATTGGACCCTATGATGAAGCTGCACCAGTGCACAGAAAACAACTATACTGGACCATTTCCCATTTTATGTGGGGTAGCCTAGACAGGACAAAACAATCTTGCGCACCCCCCCCCCAAACCCCCTCCCCTCCATCGCCCCCGCCCGCACCAGTGTCCCTTCCCATCACCGCACTCCGGCCCTC
>JBAMHV010000023.1:16348926-16379755 GCA_037177535.1 Pseudomugil gertrudae
CCCCCCCCCCCCCCCCCCCCCCCCCCCCCCCCCCCCCCCCCCCCCCCCCCCCCCCCCCCCCCCCCCCCCCCCTCCCCTACACTGTATTTTACATGGCTTCAATTTTGGTCACACTGTTTATCAGTAGATTGATGTAGAATTGATTTGGTCTGTTTTTGTTGGTCAGACTTTCTTTATTATCACAGTATTCACAAATCTTGAACTTGGATGGGGAGACTCCCCACCCGACTCCCCACCCACCCACCCCCACCCAAAGTATAACAATTTCCAGTCAGTCCATACTTATCATCATTGTAGTGGACCACTCTGCTATTCCTCAGAAAGACACACTGACCGCTGAATACAAAGAGAAGTTTTTATTTCTCTCTAAAGATAATTTTGTCTCTTTTCTAACCTGTTTTATTACCAGTTTTGTCTGTGTTGGTTCAACAGAAGCTGCTGAGTCTTGAATTAAACAAATTGCATCCTTTTGCATAGCATGCACATGTGTTTTAGGATACTGTACCAGCAAGGTGACAGATCATCTTACAATGAGTAGCTGATTCCTGGCTGGATCTCTTTTCCTCACTTGATCCAGCTTTCAGTGGTCTAAACACTAATGTCAACTTGCACACAAGAAGCCAGTGGAGTCACCTTGTTAACCCGTCTGGCACAGTCTTTCCTTTCAGAGGAACTGCAGATCTCCTGCCTGGGTTCTGTGTCGGTGTGCTGCAGGACAGTTGGCACTTTGTTGCTCCGGCTCTGTTTGCCTGGGTTTGTCTTAATGCAGTTAGTTTGGAGGCCATATGAGGTGACTCGGCTGTTTGAGGTTTCAGACTTCTTGCCCTTGAATTTCCAGGGGTGTTTATGTAAGCTGCAGGTTAAATAATCCAATTTTTCCTTCTGTTACACACAAAAAAAATGAACATATTGATTAGCATGCCAGCCGACTTGTTTTCGTTCTCGCTCCACCTATTTCTGTGCTATATTTATTTTTCCCCACCTCATCTACAGCGGTTTGCATGTTCAGCTATTACAGTGCTTGCATGCACACACATTTAATTGTACATAAGCAAACACTGTTTTGCGTTCTGAAACTTCGGAGTGTTTTTACAGGGAAAGTGGGATTGCCTTCATTTAAATAAAGTTCCATCTTTATTTAGACTTGGAAAATTTCCCCTCAGGCACTGTAAATTACCCCCGCCCCACTCTGAGACGAGAGCTAGTGCCAAAGTAAAGCTGAAAAACTTCCATCCTGAGCAATCGATAAAAATAATGCTGCTGATTTTATTTTCACTGCAGAAATTCAGGGAAATGACAAAATAGATCTTCTCCCTCTTGCCTTTATCTCTCCAGACCCAGCCAGTTCCCAACCCCATGTCCTACTACATGCATCGCTTTCCATGGTGGTTCCATCGCTTTGAGACCCTGTCCAACCACTTCATCGAGCTCATTGCCCCATTCTTCACTTTCCTGGGTAGGAAGATGTGCATAATGAATGGAACAATTCAGATACTTTTCCAGGTAACACATCATTCACCAATGAGGAAAAACAGGATTGAGAATATAATCTGTGTTTTATGTGTGAATATGTCCTTTAGAAGAAGTCTGACAGATGATTTGTCATTATTTTCTGACTTGCGTTCTCTGAATAAATAACACTTAAATTGTTCATTGATTCTGTGTGGATGGGTTTATCTTCATCATTAAACTGTACACTGTACACTTAGATTTAAGGATCACATGAATCAGATATTAGAGCTTGCATTTGTAAAGTCAATCAGCACTGAATAAATATTTGCTGTATGTTGCAATTTTCCTCTTTGGACCAACTGGATCTTCCCTTTGTTGCTTTTCTGACATGTAGGTGGTCTTAATCCTGAGCGGAAACCTCAGTTTCCTGAACTGGCTCACAATTGTTCCAAGTTTGGCCTGCTTTGATGATAAGTCTATGGGCTTCCTGTTTTGTTCTGGGTCTGTAGCCAAAAAAGCAGTGCTGGAGATACAGAACGAGCACGCAGCCAGACGTGTTCTCAAACCCAACAAAGGTGAGCCGATCCTGAACTTTATACTCTGTTGGGAATTCATTTACACATTGACCTTTCCAATACTCTTGCATTCAGAATACAGAAAAGGGATCACTCTCTCTTTTAACTCATTGGCTGCAATAATGTGATAACTTTTAGAATCTGAATGTTAACTGTCATAGACGTCTTTTGTGGTTTTGCTGTTTCCGAGCATTGTGAGTGTATGCTAAGTGTGCACCCGGATGACACCATGACCAAATGGACCCTCTATATCTGTAGTCACAAAACTCAATCTTTTGTGGGTCCTGAAAGATGAGCCAAATTTCTAAAACACGCTGGCAGTATGAGGCTCACTGCCGGAACAATGGCTGGCAGCCAATTAATGGTAAGGTTTTACTGATTTGGATATCCAGTGCTTACTGGGTGTTAACCCCTAAACACTCATCCCAAAAAAGTTTTATATTAAAAACTGCATAACAGCAGCCTGTGGGCAGGCCCCACAAATTACAGGGTTAAATATGGTAACTAGAACTTGAGATGAACAACCATTGATGTATTCTGTGAGTGATTTTGCTGCCCTGGAACAATCAGGTGTGTTAGTGAGGAAGTTTATTCACAAGTGGAAACCTATAAAGACAGTTGCTAATCATCCCAGGCGTGGTCATCTCAGTTGTGCAATGCTCCAAAAACAGCAAAAACCAAAGTTACACCTCAGACTACAGGCCTGAGTTAACATGTTAAAGTCCATGATAATATAGTTAGATAAAGAAGTATTAGTGTTTGAAGGGATGCAGGAGAAAGCCTCTCTGTATTGAAAGGAACATAGGAGCACAGTTTAGGTTTGAAACTACAAAAGCCAGATGACTGCAGTGGAGATGTTTGGTCATAATGCACAACGTTGCATTAATCAGCACAAAAAAAAACTCCTACTAACTGCAAAGCAAGTTGACGGAGGGTTGATGATTTTGGCTTGTTCAGCAGGACCTGGACATGTTTCAGCTATTGAGTCAATCATGAACTCCTCTGTTTACCAAAGTACACGAAGCCGTCTGTCTGAGAATATACTGACATTTTAACCATCACTGTTATTGGCAATTAACTTTATCACAAGCAGCTGTTGCCAGATGTTTCCACCAGGGGGCAGATTACAGAACTCAGACCAGATAGATTAGCCTAATTCCAATGGTGAAAATAAAACTATAAACATGCAGACACTGAGATTACAGGTTTGTAAGGTCCCTAAACCAAACATGCTGCAACTTTATGTAGTTTTTACTGTTGTCCTGTAAACTTTATTTGGTCAAATTCATTCCTACATACACTACCAATTCATTTCTAAGGATATGCACAAAAAAAATCAAATAAATTAAACATATTCAAGATAGTCAAGATAAATGCAAACTTACATCCTAATTAAAGGCAGATAGTCTCAGCCTAGGCGCAGTCAAACTCCAGATCTTAACCTGAGTAAAATGGTGTGATGTGACATTCAGAGAGCTGTGCAAAATCAAACCTCTGCAAAGCCCAATGAACTGAAGCCACTGAAGCCAAAATTAAACGAATATGGCGAGGCTAATAACATCGTACAGAATGATCGCTTCAACTTAACGCTTCACCAGTTTGACTTAGTTTCTAATGACAATGTAATAAGTCATGTGCTTAGTTGTTTATTTTAAGACTTAGTAAAGACAGGAGGATAAATAATGATGACCTGATGCATAAAGCCTTGTAAGAAATCATTTTAACTGATGGTTCTGATGCAGCTGAATTAAAACATTCACAATGTTTACAATGAGGGCTAATAGCACAAAGTCACTCATTATGTTAGAAAGACAGTATAACCAGTAAATATCTGTTTTCTCTTATGTTACACGATTTGGGTGCAGCTCATTTTTCACTGCTGGGCTGAAGATGAGTGAATCCCTCGTTCCTGTTTTGTCTGTCAGGTATGTTGATACGTAAAGTGGTGAACATTTGTTTGGGCGTTCTGATTGGCTGTCTGAGCACACCTGTGGTGATGAACCTGCTGAGTTCACGGCAAGTGATGAACACCTCCTTTGACCCACTGCGCATCGTCAACACCTATGGGGCCTTCGGCAGGTACAGTCAGGAGTCTTCTGGTCCACAAACAGGCTTTTGTACTATATTTAGATGTGTGTTTGTGGCATAGTCCACATCCCTTTTAGTTTATTACCTGCTTGCAGGGCTTTGTTTTAAAGTTTACAGTAAGTAAACCACCCAACCTTTAAAGAGTTTTAAAAGTTAGTTTTTCTTAATTTATTTCTTTTGACATCAAACTGCACAAGTCTGCAAATTACCCATCAGACTGAGTCAGTTGTGTTGGAGCAGGGAAACTCCTAGCACATTCAAGACTTCAGTCCTTGAGGACCGGAGTTGCTCATCCTGTTTTAAAGCAACAATACTGCACTTTGGAAGATCTTCTCACTGTTCAGTATTATCGTTTGCTCTGTCAGCATATTATTTAACACTTTCACCTTCTGAACACGCATAACAACCCTTTAAAATTCATCATTCATTCTGGACCATTTGTCTGTAAACTGCAGTGTTTAACATCAGCTTAAATGTGTGTGTGTTGACCAGGTTCCTAAAGATCAGGTTCAGCTTTCTTGACTTTATAAAGGTCACAGATCTGCCTTTGTGATAAAATAGGCCCCATTCCACAAAATGGCTTTTCTCCTATCCAATCACATTGAGTCTTTTCAGGCCATATTTAATACTTTGATACTTTAACATGGTTTGATTACCAACTAAAATAAAAACTGCATCTGTGTCCAAACATTTCTGGAGCTCATATCTTGTTTTTTCTCCTGCTCTCATCCTCCTTACTCTGCCCAGCATCACAAAGGAGCGTACAGAGGTGATTTTCCAGGGCACGCTGAGCACAGATCCCAAAGATCCTGAGACTGTGTGGGAGGAATACCAGTTCCTCTGTAAGCCAGGAGATGTTTACCGGCGACCCTGCCTCATATCGCCTTATCACTACCGGCTGGACTGGCTCATGTGGTTTGCTGCCTTCCAGGTGAGATTCTGTGCTGTGTATTTCTAACTTAAACTAGTCTCTCAACAAGCTGATGAAGCCCTTGTTTTATCATTTAAATCTTACTATCCTTATTTAATCTTTCTTTGCTTTTTGTAAACTGTCTGGATGTCTTCATACAGACCTACGAGCAAAATGAGTGGGTGATCCACATAGCGGGACGTCTCTTGTCCAACGACAGCACCGTCCTTTCACTGCTTGACCACAACCCCTTCCAAAGTGGAAACCCACCCAGGTAAACAAAGATCACATTGACATCATGCAGCGAAGTTTTAAGATGTCCTTTTTACCTTTTTTATTATGTGAAGTTGAGAATGAAGATATCCTGCGAGGATGTAGAGATACTGACATGTAGTTATTACCTGCATACACCTCGCCCCCTGGTGGAGCAAAGAAAGAATGCAATAACTACCTGAATATTGCAGAGGCCTTGCACATTGTGACCTGAGAAATTCACCTGGAAAAATTACTATTAAAAACATAAAAAAGTAACAGTTAATTTGCATGTTTATAGCTGAAGCTGCATGATACAATATAAATTGCTTTACAACAGCATCTGATTACAATCTAATTTTAGGTGAATTTTTCTGAATATAATTAGGAGGCTAATGTGTTAGTATTGTAATTATTAAATTGTTTCTAAAGATCAGATCATAGAAGGCAAACAAATGTAAAAGTGGCAAGAATTCAGACAAAATGTCCCTTTTTGTACAAACATAGTTCAATGACAGTACAAAAGAAAAGCAAAATTATGTTTTCCAAAGATCAAAATGACAATAATTATACTTCTGGTTCAGCTTATTTATTATTAATGTCACACAGAAATAGAAGAATATTAAACCTTTTTATTTACTTTAAATTTCTACATCTTTGATTTTAAATGATTATAAAGAAATTTAAATGTTTTGATTCTGCTTAAAAATACTGCAGCTTTATTAATTTCACAAAAATACCAACTTAATCCAAATATTTTTAAATCCTGATTAAAACACATCTTAAAATAAGGTTAGGGTTAGTATAAATTGCATCAGTCAAAAAAATAAGTCATGAAGAAAATAAAACCATAAATAGGTTGTGCTGGACTACAAGTCGTACCTATTCAGAAGGCCTATCAGCAAAATATTTAGATCAATATTCTCGGTAACTGCAGAGTGTTGAGGCATAACTGTACCATTTACAAAGTTCCTCAGGCAGCACATTGTTCTGGCTAGTGATGCACAAGTTGGGTTTTTTCCTACCACAGGTTTATGAAATAACCCAATCTGCTGCTAATAAATAAATGCATGCTTAATATTCAAGCGAAGGCTGGTTTTATTTAGCTTGGAAATATTTGCTTGAGAACAGAGTAAAACTGACAATCTGCTACAACAAAATCATCATTTACCTACTTTGCACTGGTGTGTTTAAAGACCCCACCTATCACAAGTTCAGGCTGTTTTCTGTCTGCAATGAGCTTTCTTTGTTTTCTTCATTGCAGAAACAGTAACTTCTGCTTTTTATCAGTCCCATAGTTTATTATGCACTCCAAACATTCTGTCTGCTGCTTGATTACTGTTTTTGTCTGCATATTGTGTTTCAGTTAAGTTTTTTAGTGGTACTGGGGACAACATATTATTGTCACAAGCCCAGAGCACTCTCTTGTGACTTCTCTTAGATGGGTCAGAGGAGAACATTTCATATACAAGTTCAGCCAGCCAGGCAGCACCAGCGCAGCACAAGGCAAGTGGTGGCTCAGAAAACGCATCGGACCATACTTCCCTCCCGTGGACCTGGAATCCCTACGAGGCTACTTCCAGTCCAGGAACTGGCCTCATCCAAATATACGTGGACACAGGAGCTAATGCCACAGAGTCTGGCATGAGCTCAGACTGCAGCATTATGGGGAAAGCCGTTGTCCGAAAAAGATATTTACAGTCACTCTCAGGTCCGCATTTTTGTTGTTACAGTTACCATGGATACCATCATGTTTAGATGAGGGACTACTTCATGAAAACTTTCCTCTTACTGGACAATGTGACATTTTATAAAGCGTTTGTTGGAGCTGTATCTCCAACTGAAGTTAAGGTGCTTTAATGCTCATCTTTCAACTCTATAAAACAACACAAATACATAAACAACTCAACATGACAACAAGAATAAAACCAGAAGGGTGTTGTGCAATGATTACTTTAATTTGTCCTGCTAATTATTTCACCTTTGTGATAAATCTCGTAACACCTGTGAGTTCTGACAGGATCATCATCATTTCATGGCTGCTGTTGAAATCGGCTTAAGCTCAATCTGAAAGCAGTGGCTTTTACTGGAATTTGAGTCGAAACAAGTCCAGTCTCTTGGGATCAGGTTGGTGGGAAGCAAAGACCATTAAAGGATTTCTTTTTCCATGTAGATATTTTTGTTCTTTCTTTAAAAAACCATACCTTGTATCGGGAAGCAGGATTTGATCCACTGAATTCTTGTATTTTTAGATTCATGAAGGCATTTAAATAAGGCCCATTTTCCCAAAGTCAACAAGAGGCAGGATTGATTGGACATTTTCCTAGAAAGCCAGATGCAATACTAAGGCTAAACAATGATGTGTAACGTGTAAAGTAAAACACTCAATCATGATTCAGAAGACTAAATAATCAAATATTAAAGCCAGAATTGGTGAAACAGCTGTGTGAATGCATCCCGCTGGATAAATCCCACCTGCTGTGCTGAAAAAGAAGTAAAAAAAAAACTGCTGAAGTGCCGAAGCTGATGTCGCAGCAGCAGATCCTGACTTATAAAGCAAGTTAGTGTTCACATGTTTGTAATGGTACATATATAGCTGAATTCCTCTTCTGCACGTCATCCAGCTCTGCAGAGGGCTGCTAATGAGCCACAAGGCATAATGGACAAGGTTTGCACCTAAAAACTGCAGGATGAACTGGTTTTGGGAGCATGTAGGTGTCTTGTCACACTGAGGAACCTAACCCACAACAAAACACTTTATCCTCCCTTTTTTTAATGAAGATTCTGTCTGTTTTCCAGCTTTAACTTTAGAAGATGAATGCAAGATGACTCATCTGAGATAGATCACTCAGACGTGCCGGGATGGGGGTCACAAACTCCAGCATACATTATCTTTGGAGATGTGGTTGAAAAAGTTTGAAAACCCCTGATGCAGACCATCAGATTTCAGTGATGATGGATGTGCATGATGGAGATGTAGTTTATATGCCACTGGAATACTTGATATTATTACATTGTGAACAATGCATTTTAGCCTTAATCAAATCTTTGCTTCTGTGTAACTCTTATTGTTATGCATGCATGTTTTTTATCATGCATGTGGTTTTCAGAGTCCCAGGAAAGAATGTGGCTTGGAGGATTTAAATTAATTTAGGTATTCCCAGACTCTTCCCCAGGAGCTGAATAAAGTGACTGTGACATTGTGCAATGCATATAAAAAAGTGACTGATTTTATTTCTATATCAGGGTCTAGTATAGAACAGAGGGACCTCTATATGTGAGACAGAAGAGAGAGTAAAATACCTCTAAGTGAAAAGGACTAGTTTAACATGATTTTCATCACCACCTCTAAGATGTGGAAGCAGCTCTAACTAAATATGCAGGTTCATCAAGTCAAGAAGCTGGAGACGATGCAAGGAGCAGAATGCAGATTACTTGTGTTGTTGGGAATGTAGTAAAGTACAATATTACTGCAAGTATGTACAGATTATACTGGAAAAGATACTGGATTATAAACTGCTAATGTCATGTAAGAAATTGTATCTGTATGTAACCCATCAAGGGGAAATTTGAGTTACAGGACACAGGACACATATTGCTGACTGTAGCCATCATGGGCAAGTATGGAAACTTTGAGATCCCATTTCCTGGGATATGCTCACATGATCAGTCTGGATATGTAGAAAAAAAATTCAACACATTTTTTTAAGGGATACAAAAAGTTATTTAACATTTTCAGCAGTTGAAACTGAGACAGCATGACTCAATTCAGAGACATCACTGGGACAACCCTAAATACGAGCCATGTCTCAAACTGCTGAACAATAAAGCTTTATGTCTTGGTTATACAGCCTGGCCTGGCCTGGCCTGGCCTGGCCTCATGATAAGGAAATTGCATTACAGAACATTAATAACGATCATTCATGCACAGTTGCTGTTTTGCTCCGCCCATCAATGATGTTTTCTTACACGTCCTGTTTTTTACAGGATGTAAGAATTTATAAATAAAATTATTTTGCTATGCAATATATTAATAACAACGTGGCAAACACAGTGGAAACTAATGCTGTCTTAGGCAGCTCACTGAAATAAGATGGAGAATTAGATGTCTATCTCATACCTAATAGAGAAAAATGTGTTGGGCTGGGTGGAACAATCTAAATATAGATAAAACTAATTTGATATCACTATGATAAATATTTGTATATTATACTATTAATATTAACATTTTGCAGATGCCACATTTAATATATAATTTCATATGTTAGTTTAATCCCTTTGGTGTTGCTCAGTATATTATCAGAGAGAAACTAAGCGGGTCAGTGTCTTTCTGTACCAGGCTCTGGTGCAGCTGTGATATCTACTTTAGTGAAACATCTGATCATAAATCTGTGAGGCTACCGTGAGAACTTGTCTGTGCTCGTAGCTGGTACCAACCAGATACCAGATACTCTGGGATGACTCAAAAAGGCATCTTCACCAGTCAAGGTTATTTCATTATTTCATTGAAGGTGTCCTGATGACCCAGTGTTAAGCATCACAAGCTGACAAGGTCTGACAAGCTGATCTCTTTGTTCTAACATGACAGATATATGATATGGTCATGATGTGATTCTAAGGTTTAGAGATGCAGCCTGAATGTTGAGAGTCAGGCTCTCTTCAGACCTCTGTACTGCCAGACCTCTGAAGGGTTTCTAGGTTTATAGATAGATAGATAGATAGATAGATAGATAGAGAGATAGATAGATAGATAGAGAGATAGAGAGATAGAGAGATAGATAGATAGAGAGATAGAGAGATAGATAGAGAGATAGAGAGATAGATAGAGAGATAGATAGATAGATAGATAGATAGAGAGATAGATAGAGAGATAGATAGATAGAGAGATAGATAGAGAGATAGATAGAGAGATAGATAGAGAGATAGAGAGATAGATAGACACCTGTTGAAATTGCAGTATCACAAAGACGCCTCTTGGTGGTGCTGTTGTCCAGATAATTGTTGCCTGCTGGAGCCTGGTTTCATCTCATAGGTGTTGCCATCACTCATACTTGTTTAGCATATTTAATGCATCGCTGCATTTAACAGTTTAATTATGTCCTACAGGGTAGACAGAATCAGATACATTTATGAATCTGTGGGATTGTAATCGAGCTGAGATGAGATGGACACATTCAGTAAATTTAACATTTGCCCAGAGCCTTAACAAACCATTTAAACTGTGCTGGTGATCTGTTTTTCTTACTATGATATATTAGGTCTATATAGTTTTGATGAATGAGAAGTCAAAAATGTCAGGCAAAGTTATTTCAATCTTGCTTGCTTCTTAAATACTCCCAACAATTGTACGAAAATTGATGTAAGCGTTGAAAAATACTGAATCACTTCTATAGAAAATGAAAAACCACTTCTTTGTAAACAGCCACTAAAATAACTTTAGTGAATATCAACTAAGAAGCCAAATTGTATAATTGAGTCATTTACTTTTTGTGCTTTTAGATAATAATGCAAATCTCAGTCATTCAAAATGACAAATTAGAAAACAAAGCGTTCAGTGGTGTTTAAATTGTGCAGTAGAAAACAGGTGTTCCTCAGACACACAGTGAGATGAGGCTTGCTAAAACTAGCATCTATGATGTGAGGAACCCCTCAGGTTGAGTTTAATAGGGCAGCTTTCCCAAACAATTCCCACTTCTAACTGACTCACATTTAAAAATGCTAAATGTTATCTATACTATGGTCTCATTTGCTAAATTATAGGACTGTAATGGTTGGAATAGTGTGTGTGTGTGTGTGTTTTGCTGTTTGTTTTTCTCCAGACATGCAGTGTTCATACAAACCCTCACAGTGCAAGGTTTGTAAAAACAGTCAGTTTGTCAGATTGGATGTTAAAAATGAGCATACTGGTAGTTTAAAAACAACAGTGACACAACCCTCACACTCCTGCAAACTGTGCCGACAGGCGGCAGATGCTCAAGCTGTGACTAACCAGATTATTCTAAGAAGCATGAATGGAATTATGTTTATTAATTAGCTTTGTGTATTTTTCTTGTTCTTGAAAACTCGATGCAGCTGTGTGAGCTTGCAAACACCAAGAAAACATCAGTGTAAGAAAATGCATGTGTGGCAATAGTACCAGCTGCATCAGTGAGTGGGCTTGGTTTTATATTGGTATCTATGTAATCAGCATAAAGTAGCTACATTAAGCAACACATAGCCAAAGAATAGATTGTTTTTTGCAAAATATTGGGGTTTTGGTATATTCTAACCAGAGAAAATTCCCATCATCCTGGATTTTAATTGCTCCAAGGCAAACCAACAAATAACGCATCACCTCTCTGGTTGTTGCTACCTAACATGGCTTGTCTAAGGGACTGACAGAAAAATCTTTCATTTAACTTCCATGTTTGTTGCTATTTGCAAGATATTATCTTGTATTGTAATCTTGCTAATCTTGAATGAACACAGCTTCTTTTGTAGCCAAACTACTAGCTACAAGCAGTAGCAGGTCAATCTGTAGGTAAGGCAAGTTTGCAAAATCACTTTAAGGTTGCACATAATTCATCATTTGATCATTAAATCTATACTTTCCACTTCATTCAAAAATAAAACTCTTCTGCTCATCATAAAAAGATACATAAATATTACAAGCAGCCTCTGCAGCCAATGTGTGTAAGTAGAAACTCTATTACAACATCAGTCATAAGGGTAGGTGTGCTCCTCTTGTTGTTTACGGCTCATTGGTTTATGACGATGCATCACTTGCACAGCAAGGGTGTTTTTAATGGCCTCCTCATCAGACTTATCAGCAAACTGTTTGCTGTGTTCACCGCCTCCAGACTCCCTTCAGATTCACGTTTGCAGCCTTTCACCCTCTTTTATGTGACTTTGATAGTTTAGTCACAGTTTGCACACTGAAACTGGATCAGCAGACAGTTTCGCTCCGTGTAACACGCAGCAGAGACGCTTATCATCCACAGCTTCAGTTTGGCCTTATCCCAGTTATCCTCTAACATACTATTACAGTACTGAAAGAGTGAGTGTGACCAAAGGGAATGGGTTTTTGTTAGAGTCCATGTTGGAATATAATTAGGAAGAAAAAGAATCATACACAGCAAATCTTCTATAGGAAAGAGGCTACAACAGAGTACATATCTGATTTAATGAATAGTTTAGCGGGTAGAGCATCCTTGGTGGTAATGGCTACATGAAATACTTTATGCAGTATGCATAGTTAAAACAGATGTAGAAAAATGATGGTTTGCCAGGAAGTTACTGAGTATAGAGAAGTGACTTGTGTGGTATTTACTAGGTGACCTAGTAGTTATTCCAGGGCTTTGTCTGGGAGCAGGGACTCTCTCATCCACAGCCCATAAGAGTTTAGAAACAATATAAAAATATGAATTCTCAGAATGGTAAAATTATAAGGAAAAAGGATTTAAATTATGCAAATTTGGATTCATTTATGCTTCTAACATTCATACTGCTGGATGATTTCCAGAAAGATAAATTAACCGTAGCACTGTTACAATGAACGGGATAATTAAAGTTGTAAAAGCCACTGTAAAACTCCAGTGAGGGAAAGGAATCACAACATTTTCTTTTTTTATTCTCTTATTTTTATCAAAAAAGATATTTAATCATTGAATATAGCTCAAGGGCAAACTTTGTGTGGGAAAATAATAAAGCTGACATGTACCAGGGATGAGTGGAGCTCATGGATAAATCTTTGCCCTGGGCCTCCTCAGGATGATTCAAGGCAAACCAGACCCCTATCATAGCAGTTGTTAAGACTTTTTCCTTACTAAAATAAACACGAATTAATTGAATATTTGAAAGAATTTAATTTATCTCATTGGTTAAAGTCTGCAACAGACAGCAGACAAATTGGCAATTAAATAAAAAAAACTAGATAAAATAACAAGAGATAAATATAATAGATCAATGATTACATCTAAAACATGGGTCTGAAAATTGTCTTGATTGAATTAAATGAAAGTAAAACATGCTTTATTTATCCCAAAGGGAAATTAAATCTTTATTGTCTCTATTGGCTAATACATATATCCTCTGGTTAGAAAAAAATCTAATATAATAAACCCAATAAACCTTGATTTTCTTCTTAATTAACCGAGACATGTTAACTTTTCATGAAAAATATTAGTACATTTTGAAACTTGATGACAGCAGCAATATCTCTACATCTCTAACAGTAACATGACCGGGTATGAAAGGAGGACAACTAGATGAGGGGATGCTGCACAATGATAAACGTCACCTTGTTAATAAATATAGAAGATGAACAGTGAATAATGGATATTTATGTTGTGCTTTTTAAGAGTACCTTGCATTGAATCCATTATTCATTGACTCCACATTCATAGACTGGTGGTAGTAACCTACATGTGCAGCCACAGCTGCCCTGGGGGCAGACTAAATGAAACATGGTATCCAATTTCCACCAAAGACCGACTACCAAGCATGAAACATTCACCAATGTTGACAGCAACAAATGGCTAAAATCACAATAAAACCATATTAAAATCAATTTTAAAATGATTCAAGCAAGATAGGTTAAACGTCTCCATGCAGATTTCCTGCATAGAATGTTTTTAACCCACCTTTAAAATCTTTATATCTGGTGAAAGTTTCTTCTCCACGAAACTTTTGCTCCACTTGTTTGTAGCTTAACAGCTAAATGCTGCTTCTCTGTGTTTAGTCTGGACTAGTTGACCAGAGTTTTTGGATCTAAGAGCTCTGGTAGGTTTTCAGCCAGGTTATAAGGTGATAACCTGCAGAGATTTGATGGCATGTTCAGCAACGTGCCTCTTCAAACCACATGGGTGGAACATAAATCAGAGTGGTAATGCAGATAAACTTAATAAACATTTCAACTTGATAAACAGCCTGATGTTAATGTGTAGCATATATCTAAGTTTAATAGGTAGTTCTGAATTAAAGTGATTCTTGGAACAACTTCTGCTTATATTATGTTCAGCTAATTCTGTTCAGCTGCTTAAAGTTGAGTCCTAATCCTTATACTAACTGCATTTTCATATTTGTAAGACCTATTGGACACTGTCACATTTTGCAGGCTACAACAGCCTGAAATGATTACAAAATGATGGCCTTTTCTAAACTTTTTTTTTTTCAAAAAGAACTTTGATCTATGCATCTCTTATTTGGGTAGTGCCTCTTCCCAGCTAACCCTCCATATAGCTTCTCCACTTATTGCCCAAATGCCTGAGAAGAATTAACCAAGTTAAACACTGGCCAAAGACCAATATGTATTGTGACAATATCCTCTTTTGGTACAAAAGTCCATCAAAGTTTAAGGTTTAAAGCTACTAACTCTCTTAACTGTTGGCTAACAGTAGGCCTATACAGTTCAAAACTAACAAATTAGCGTAAAGTAGGGTCAACAGTGCAATGTGTTGCCAACACTATAAATTGTCACAGTTTCTTAAAAAAACATGAATAAGCATTCAAATTGTGACAATTCTGTAGTGCAGAAAACTAATTTATGAACTTATTGAGTGCGGAGAGCAGTAAACTAAAATAGTTTTGATATAGCCAAAAAATATCACTGGTAAAAAGCTAAACAGAATTAGGCTAAAGGGATGCACTAAAAGTTTTAACTTATAGGTTTAACATTCACCAATTGCCTCAAATAAAAGCAAGTACAAATATTCTACATCCAAGTAAAAATAAATTAAGATGAATTTATTTGAGCTTGAGTTTGCTGAGGAAATCTATCTGACGGGGGAGTTGACTGAGTAGCATGCCTGCAAAGTGTGTGATTGCAGCATTTCCAAGAGAGGAAGGTCGGATATCATTGGGATGGGATCAATAAAGTATTTTTCATTCATTCATTTTCATATCCAGTCAGCACTACATTTATGATGTGACAGTATATGTGGAGAAAAGCAAAGCTGTCATTCTGATGGTTTAAATCAGTACCCAGCTGCAGCCTCAATGAAGGAACAATGGCTTCATTTGCAGCTGGACCTGTTTATAACAATAAGTGGCTCCATTTTGTCTGAGCTGAGGAAAATGTATGCATTTATTTAAGATATGCCTTTTCCAAGAACCAGGATCTTAGGCTACTGAGTTGCTCTGGTAAACTCTCATTGATTCCTCACTTACAATGTATTCAATTTGGTTTGGTATATAAAAGGATGCAGCGTCACTGAAATGACCAAAACTAATCTTTTTATTAATAAAAAGTAAACAGATTGTGTTATACACTGTGCAACTGGCTTAACCATTAATTTTTTTTTTAAAGAAGCTGGAGTATTTCGTTTTAGGGTGTATTTTTCCCTGCAAAGTAACAGTGATAAATGCGCTTTCGCGCGCGACTAAAATCACAGTCCGTGCAACACAGAGACGGAGAGGGAGTTCAGTTTACAGCGTGCACAGAGACCACAGCTTTCACCGTGAGCTGCACCAACCGGACAACAGCTGCGTCTCTCCAGAGTCTGCCCCTGTCCGCTTTACGCACAGTCATGCCTCTGACGCACAGGTGAACTTCCTTTGCGAGAACGCGCGTCGACCACAACTCCTCAAAGAAAAGTGTTTTTGACACCGAAAAAAAGGCAACATATCGTTATTTATTCCACCCTGCACACTGCTTTAATTACCTAAAGCTGTACAGGTTGTAAGAGTCATGTCCAGGAAGAAGGCAGTGAAGGGCAAAGGGAGCTCCAAGAGCCCAAAGGCGTCTCCGAGCAGCGGGCGGACGGGGAAAGGTTTGGCCGCCGCTGCTTCTCCGTCGTCCGGACTGGTTTACCCGAGCAGACCGTCCATCAGTAACAGCGGAGAGTTTTATGACATCGCGTTCAAGGTGAGTGAACGAGCAGTGTTTAGTTAGTCGCGCTCGAGCCAAGTAGAATAAATAAATACATGCAGTAAAATAAAAGCTGGCGCAAGTTTCACAGCGGGACTGAAAGAAAGGTCGCACCTGTGGTACTTCAGTAGTGTTAAAGTAGATTTGCAATGCCAAGCAGTTTTATGTAGGCTACAAATAATATGGAAGCTTTTTCTTTTAGAAAATACTTTTTGGGCAGGGAATGTAAAAAAAAACCCAACAAATAAGTGTTTAGAAAAACGGCTTGTTAATTTTACTGACCGTACAGGAAACATGATGGTAACGTGTGTGTTCTACATAACTCCAGAAGCCTCCTGTATTTATGCAGTTTTGTTGGCAACTCTTAGAGGAGATAATGGAGACCGATTTCTATATTTAATTAGATCAATTAACGCTGCACCGGGTTGTTTAAAGGGGACAAGACTTTTGGGTGATAATCCAACTCAAAGAATTTGTGTCCCAGGCAGAAATAATAAATAAAAACATGCAAACAAACAAAAACATGTCTTTTTTCTTTCATGCTGCATTTACTAGACACAAAGACGAACTTACGTATATAATAGATAATATACTATTTTTATTATGTAAAATATGGTTTTATATTGAGTGTTTTTGCTATATGCTCCATGTCCCTTGGTCACGTTTTGAACTCTCAATCCCCCATAAGACTGAAATTAATTTCGATTCAACAGTAACTTTATTGATAAATGACAAAACAATTCCCCAAATTTAATGAAAAATTTAGTTTAATTTCCCTCTGGGACTAATAAAGTGTTTTTCATATAGGTATTTTATTTATTTTTCATAAAGAGAACACCTGTCCCTATAGATTAGTGTCATTTCCTACACAAAATGTAACTTTTAACTTGTTTTTTCTCAACCCTTGTCTACTTGCAACCATGTCAGTTATCATGTAACATGAAAGCTTATGGCAGAATTGCAGTGTTCGCTCCATGGAAGGAAGGGAAACAATGAAAAAAGTTAAAGTAAAGTTTTAATAAACCAAGAGTAGGTTTATTAATCATCATTTCCAAACACCACAAGTTCTTTGAAAGAACAAATAATGAGAAAAATTCCATTTTATATAGTGTATTTTGAGTATATTTTATAGTAACTCTAAAACCGATGTGAATGCTGATATATCATGAGACTTTTAAACAAATGTTGAACTTTGTCCTTTCCCCAACAGCCATTTTTTTGTGATAGAAAGGATGTGTTGTGATGGAAATGACGATGTTTATGTTATAAATGCATTCATTTGGCTTATATCAACTAAAATACTGTGTATTAAATTATGCAAAATACTTTATATAATATTTCATACTTTGTAGATACACAAACTACAAGAAAGAATAGATACTTAAATGTGCTCTAGTTTCGCAACTTTACAAGTTTCAGTGCAAAGAGGAGCAATGTACCTTCTGATTAATTTATATTTTTTTTTACATTGAAATGTCATTAAATTAGAAAAATAATGTTACTTGATATCTAGGACAATAAAAGTGACAGAATGATTTATGTCACACATCATTTCCAACATGCGCTGTCATTTCCAGCACACAAAATCATGTTCATCACAATACATGATTATTTTGTGTAAAAATATAATACCACAGTTTCACAAATAATGTATTAAAGTATAAAAGCTAACTGAGCTAACTCTGATCTAACCGGTGATAACCGGCTAATGGAGGAAGGTGGGCTAAAGCTAGCTAATGCTGTTAGCCAGCTAATAAAACATGTTTGTACTACATGCTGCCTTCTTGTCAACATATTCCCAAATTATTAAAGACCACATAATATTTATCACTTCTATGTTGATGACTTCCAGCTATATTCTTCTATTAAAGATTGAGTTTTTTAGGTTTTGTTTGAGAATTTAATTACCTGTTGGGTATAAAAATAATAGCAAAAAATCAGGTTTCCAAAATTCCCCATCTGAACGTCCCATGTAAAGTTCCTCATAGCCATAGAGCATAAAAAAAGATGCTGGGAAAATCTGCACACATAAGGGGAGCAGGATGTGCTCTTTTCTGAGGAGATGGTAGAAAATGTTGCTTTATAGAATAAATGTTAAATAGTGACACATACTGCATGTGTGTGTGATCAGTTCATGCTTCAGGTAAACTCCGGTTCATCTATGGATAAGTTTTCTCCTGAATGTTTACCCAGTCATTCCACACACATCCACACCCACAAAGGCTTTACATTTGATCAACCCATAAACTTGCACCCTTACTCGCTGTCTCAGGTGATGCTGGTGGGAGATTCAGGGGTAGGAAAGACGTGTCTTCTCGTTCGCTTCAAAGATGGAGCCTTTCTTGCCGGGAGCTTCATCTCCACAGTGGGTATAGACTTTAGGGTAAGTACTAACACAAATAAAAGTGTCTTGCAGTTCAGCCCAATATTAAGATGTTTGCAGTTTTTAAAGCAAAAGAGTTAGTCCATCCATCCATTTTCTGGTGCTTCTCCGTAGTCAGGTTGTGGGACAGCAGCCTAAGCAAAGAAGCCCAGACTTCCCATACCTGCTCATCGGGATATGGGGGGATCAGGGGTTCCCTGGCTAGCCGAGAGATACAACTCCTCCAACGTGTCCTGGGTCTTCCCTGAGATTACTTCCCATAGGGACATTCTGACACACCTTACCAGGAGAAGGCCTCCGGAAGCATCCTAACCTCCTCAACTGACTTCTCTTGATGTGGAGCAGGTGGAGCTCTACTGAGCCTCACCCAGATGACCGAGCTTCTCACCCTCACCTCACCGATCTTTAAGGGAGAGGCTGGTCACCATGGGGTGGAAACTCATTTTAGCTGCATGTACTTACGGTCTTGTTCTTTTGGTCACAACCCACAGCTCATCACCATAGTTTTGTTAGGTAACTATGAAAATTAAGCTTCAGTGCCCTGAGTTTTCATCGCTTGCAAGGTTTTGCACTGGCTGATATATCCTGACAAAATAAGTCTCCTAATTTTAAAAAGTTTACCAACGTAACCTTTTTAACACTTGTCTTGAGGCAATTTCACATTATTTCCCCACAAACTAGTTGTTGTTGCTAACAGCAATGATTGATGAAGCAATTGGCAACCTCACTGTCCCTCTGCAGAAGGAATAAATATTTTAAAAGAAGCTCAGCTGCAACAAAAAAGTGTTTCTTCACATCTAAAATGAAGGATAATTTCAGTCCATGCTTGGAAATGATGTTGTTGGTCCATATCTATGTGAAATTGCAGTATACACAATAAATGAATTCTTTTCTCACCTTAGCCGTACTTTATCTGCTAATGTAAACAGTTTCCAAACAAGTGGGACATGGAAAAGGACCGTGGAATCCACTGTGTGGGATGGACTTCGAACTCTGTTTTCTTGTATGAATAAGCAGAATAACACCTTTAGACCAACAGAATGGATTTGGTATATTGTGAATGCCACCATCATTGATGTTAGTGGGTCTCGGTAGGAAATAATTTAAGGAACACAAAATGATTGCATAACCGTTTTGCCATTTTTCCCTGAAGCCAGTTAACATTGATGTGCTGATGCAGCTGTTCTGCATCCTGTCATGACATTAGTTTGGTGAAATGTCATGATGTGACTTGCCCAACTAAAATTTTTCCTAGTTGACCAGTAGTTGTAAATTTACAGACAATGGTGAGAAATTGTTGCACTTTGACAGCAGATTTGCTCAAGGTTTCCCACTAAGCCAGCAAGTTTTCATGACATTTTACAGAAATGAATTATTACATTAATCAGGAAAAAAATGTACAAAATAATTTTCTTTTTTGCAAATGTAAATGAATTCCTGATTTTCATTCACATAGTTTTGTTTCCTTTGTTCTACTGTTAAACATGTACATTTGGCATGTGGCAGTTATTTATCTTTGACAAAACACTGTCTAAGCATGTCTTCAGTGCTTCTCACACTGCCCATTTCGCCTTGAGGTCTGTGGCTTTTGATCTATTATGTTATTGTCTGTAAGTCTGGTTCTGATGCTGCTGCCACAGTAGGTGGCAGCAAGGTGATTGCACTTTCCACTAGAGACATATAGAAGATATGTTTATTGAAGGAACTCAGTATCCTGAGGAGAGAGTGGATGCTTCTTGTGGATGCTTGGTATTGCATTACAAGTCTAGCCTGTTGTCCAACTGAACTCTGAGGTACTTGTATTTCTCCTCCAAATCTTCTCCTAGGTTGTAAACAGTGCTTTGTCTACTCCAGTTCCTCTGAAGGCAACAATTATCTCATTCTGTTTTATGTTCAACATAAGGTGATTGTTTCTGCACCATCTGGAAAAGTGACCTTGTTCTCTGTTCTCTGCTTCTTGTTCATCACTCATCCACCCTACAGCTGCAGAGAAAGCAGAATATTTCTCCAACTGGCAAGGCTCAGAGTTGTATTGGATGTCTGACGTGTACAGTATGAAGGAAAGGGGTGAGAGTACAGTCCACTGTGGTGCACAAACAATTTAAAATGTGAATACTTCCAATCAATTGTGAAATGTATAACATGAACAACTGCAGAAACTTGGGCATAGAACACTTTGTTCTTTGTCTCTGAGTGAGTAGATTCCATGAAAAACGTTGTATTCTGTGGGAAGTGAAGTTAGAAGTTAAAGTGCTTGCACTCTACCTTTTTGTATTGATGTTACTTGTATCGGTGGCTGGATAACACTGGATATAACCCTTAGAACTGAAGAGGAGGGTTACTTAAACAGTCTATCAAACCCATTTGCTGCCTGTCATGTCTTGGAGGGAGAAATTACAGAAGACCTACCGAGTGGCAGTTAAAAAAAAAAAACTCCAGGTGTCACAGCTGAAGATGAGAAGCAGTAACCTGGCTCACTTTTTACCTGTCTCGTTGCTCCCTGAAGCAAAATCCCTGGAATTTGACAGCGTTTAGCAAAAACCTCCCCCTAAGAGGCAGCCCAATGTCTGTTTCACCGATTCTGCCACCCGTAGCAGTTTATAGTGGAATAATGGTGCAGAACGACGTTAGTCTCCAGTATACTGAAGCTCGTGGCAAAAGGAAGCAAAAGCTGAGTACACTGTATTGATGCAGCCCTTTGGGACTCATTAGGAACTTCTCATTAATTGAATAAACATCTGAATGAATTTAAGCTTCAGAGGTTAAAAAATCCAAACAAAATGATGAAATAAAACACTGTATATATTATATATACTGTGGAAAAGAGGAATCTTGTGTTTTTTGCCCTTAAACTGCATGAATGTAATCTACACTATGAACCCAATAGATGTATATTTACACAACTGGCAGTTGTCATTTTTATATCTTCTACATGCTCGGAGTCGTAAACTTATGACCGGTAGTTTATGTCAGTATAACGGCAGCTTTTCCTGCCTGTGAAAGTGATTACGCAAAACACTGTTGAAGTTTTTGTCCTCAACATTGATCTTGTTCTATTTTAGACCATAATCCTCCCTCTGAATTGAGCTCCTTTTCATCTGAAGTATTAGAAACTTCTCTTTGATGCTTCCTTGGTTTTTCCTGCTCCAGGCTCTACTACACTCCTACTCATGGTAACCTATTCTGCTGCTGTTGCTCCGGCTGCTCCACACTTAAGCTGGCAAACTGTCGTGTTTCCTGGTTGATGTTGAACCCATTGATACTGGTGCAGAAGTGTAAGAATGCATCACAGCCATCCCATGTCAAAATCGCAATATACTGCAAAATGCATAAAAATGTACCTGGTGCTGATGTGATGGATCTACACTGTGTGTGAATGCAGTTGGTAATACACTCACTGCCCACTTTATCAGGTATACCTGTTCAATTGTTTCTTCAAACAAATATGTAATCAGTCAGTCACATGCCAGTCGTTTAGTTCATTTAGCCATGTTGACATTGTCTAGGTGAAGTTCAAACTGAGCATCAGAATGAGGAAGAAAGGGGATTTAAGTGACTTTGAACATCTCATGGCTGTTGGTGCCAGATGTTTCTGGTATTTCAGAAACGGCTGATTATACTGGGATGTCTAGAGTTTACAGAGAATCATGTGAAAAAGAGGAAATATCCAGTGTGCAGGTTTCTGGATGAAAATGTTGATGTTGGAGTAGAAATGGTGGACTTGCTGAAGATGATGAATCAACAGGAACAAAAAAAAGAACCCCTGACTTCGATATGCAGAACAACATCTGCCACCACCAACTAAGACAGTTATAGCTGCAACAGGGCCAACCTAGATAAAGTAGTTAGTAAGTCTATCGACGTATTTCAGTGCTGAGTGTGTATGTAAAATGAATATTTTGTTTTATAGATGTGGAATGAAACGCCTTACTACAACATTGTCTGAAACAGTCATCAGTTCACATTAAGGAGCTAAAAATAGATGGTGTTTAATCTGCATTCATAAGACAGCTCTTGCAGGAGAAAAATAGGTCTTTATCATTCCCTCTTTAAAAACAGCAAAGCCTTCTGTAGCAAAGGACTTTGCTCTCAATCTTCTCTTGGTAAGAAAGTAAATTACTTTTTTTTTTCCTCAAATACCTTCACACTTCCCATTACCCATTTTTGGACAACTTGTAAGGGATTTGTTCTCATGTTTCTCCATACGCATCAGTCTGATTCATTCTCTTGCTTTATTTTTGAGTCTGTTGCTTTGTGAGTTGTTTTTGAAGTCAAAGGCCTCTTTTTCAGTTATAATTAGCAAACTGAATGTATGAGCTAAAGTCTTAAAGAGCTATCCTAGAGCATCTCTTTGAAGTGCATCAGCT
Source organism: Pseudomugil gertrudae (assembly GCA_037177535.1). Classification (NCBI taxonomy): domain Eukaryota; kingdom Metazoa; phylum Chordata; class Actinopteri; order Atheriniformes; family Pseudomugilidae; genus Pseudomugil; species Pseudomugil gertrudae. The sequence goes on from JBAMHV010000023.1 coordinate 16,371,800, forward strand.
TGTTATTGAATCATAAGCCCACACACTTTACATATACAAAGAAGTCATCATCAGTGTGGTTCACACTTATGTGTACACTCTTATGTGATTAGCATTTTCCTGAATGTGAAGCATGCATACTGTTTGAAGCTACTTAGCTTCTTTAGCAGGAACTGAAGTGCAGCTCATGTGCAGCAACTGTGCAGAATGGATTTTTCACACACACAACACATTAAATGTATCTATTTTTGGCCATAAAGCACTGCAAGGTGAAGGTCTCTTGAATTTTATTGAACTACATTGGAGACAAAAAAGAGCTATTGGGGGAAACAGTACTTTTGTTATGGATGTTTTAAAAGGTTTAATTCACCATTACTCCTTTATTATGTATATTTTCTGATAATAATGCATCCAAGAATAAGTACGGGGACAAATGTGACTATAGGAATCCAATATATTTGATCTAATTTCACTGTTGTACCTTCTAATGAAATCATCCAGGTACAAGAGTGGAAGAAGAGGAAGTTAGGGAATGAATATGCCAAGAATGAAACTGATTGCTGATTCTAGTGAAAGGTTTATTTAAGCTTTATTATCATTTTAAGAAAACTATGACCAAACCATTACAACAGATGTCTTACAGGAACAATGCAAAATTACCTTTTTTAACACACATTTAGCATATTTAAGGATAAGCAAGAGGACAAGTATATAAGGTAGACAGCAGTCTCAAGTGCACCAATACTTTTCCTGACTAAAAATAAGATGTGACGGGAATAACAGTGTAGTGCAGTTGTACAGTAATTCCAAAAGAAATTGGTAGATGGAAAATATCTGACAGCCCTGACATGAGTTCAGAAGCATTCCCTGCAGGTGAATTGATTTATCCTGTTTGCTTTTATTCTGTGCAGCATGCAGTCTCACCAGTACATCAACACAATCTGTTAAACTGGCTTTTATTGGTTTCATAGCCTCACAACCTTATTCACCAAGCAAACTGAGCATAACAATGGGAAATACACCTGCAAATGTTTTATGTCTGAGATTTATCACCCAGAGGACATGATGTTGGGGTCAGAGGAATTATGGCGCCTAAATGGCTACTTTAAAGACTCAGAAAGGCGCAACAAGGTGGAGAAACATCCCCTTGTTTTTAAAAATAGTGCTACCACACTCTTCTGAGAAATTGTGTGATCTTGTTTCTTTATATGTTTTTCTATAATCTTAGAGAGTGGTCAACATCCTCTTTCTGTGAGGTCCATCATTAATTCCACATGTTTCACTCAACACTTTGATAGATGGTGTTTTAGGACCTTATCCTCAATGCAAAAAACCCGGATAGATTTGTGTGATTTGACAATCAAACTGGATTTGATATTAAATCTATAAGTTTCTGGAGTTTGCTCGCATCTAGGTGTGATCTATCTCCACCAGTTTAATAGCTTTTCATGAAGCTTAAGCTGAATAAATAAGAAAAGCTAAATGAGATTGATGCATTTTGACCACTGCGGTGTCCCGTCCTGTGTGATGTCACCTGCGCTGATGGGATCAAATTCATGCAGAAGTTGTCCAAATTCAAATGAAACACTCTGCTGCTGTAGAACAAAATGAAAAGGCTGCATTTGTTTCAAGCATTTGGCCAAGAATATACTGGCTGATGAATGAAGAGGATCGTGGCCAGAAAATGAGAGCAGCCTCCATCAAACTCCTCCATGTGAGAGTTGCATCTGGAGACTGTTCAGAAAAAGACCCATGGAAAAAATGTTTTAATGAAACTAATAGTATGACATATTGTAGTGTATTGAAACGGCTCATATAGAACAGCTCCAGATCCTCAATGCAGGGGTCTAGGTTTGAACCCTGGTCTAAGGCCCTCTGACAAAACAAAAATGTATATAGTAGGAAATTTATATAGGAAATATTTATTTTATATTGGAAAATCTAGGATTTAATCCAATAAACTGTGAAAATTTTATACATATGTTAAACATAATTTATTAGTGATGTCCAGGTAATAACAAACAATATTCTGATTTTCCATTTAGCATTTGTGTAACTAAATATTTGGTAATGTTTTCATCCACATCAGTTTAAAGTCCATGTAAGAATTGAAAAAGAAGTTTTCTGGCTTTGTAACCATTAAACAAACAACTGTTGATTTTATAGTAAAGTGTTTGTTTTCACAAGGACACATCAGGGATTTTGGTTTCAGTGGTCTCATAACATCGTTTGATGATCAGCAGTCAAATCTCCAGAAGCTCAGTGAATATTTTAACTGGCAATTTATCTCTGAAAGTTTCAGGGGTTAAATTGATGCTTGATGAAAACTGAATTCAAGTTGATTTATATCTGTGACGAAGGAGTGAGGTTACTCAGTGTTTGCTGACGTGATGCATCATATGTGGAAAACTTTAAATAAACTTTCAACAATATAAAATCACATCAGTATTCAGTAGGGAAATGATCCAGATTATTATCCACTGTCACTGTGGTCAAGAGTAAATATGAAAGTGGAGCTGCAAATGCTGAAGCCTCTGTGTCGTTTGCTAGCTAAGTGTTAGAATATGCTGCTGTTAGGTTAATGTATTCTTGCAGCGAGAGGTAAAACTGCACTTTTAAGCAACGTCAGGAATGTTGAGCAGTTTTGACCTTCAAGATAATGAGGAGTAGATGTCAGCACCCTGTAGGGGTAAGGAGCAAAAAGTGTTGAAAGAGGGCATATCCTGACGTCTGCCAGCATCGGATGTTTATTTTGCACCTGAAAGAAAGAGATGATGCATCAGAAATCAAACTTCAAACGCTGCTTTCACTCTTCTGTCGTCGGTCTGTGTCTGCGGCGGCTTAGTTTGAATTGCAGATGTGTTTTCCACAGTGGAAGAATAGCAGGTTGCAGGTTTCTGCTTGGTTCTTTTGCTGGTCATGGTGTGCGAGTGTATGTGCATGCATTAATATTCTTCCTTCTAATTCCTGTAGCTTTTCTCAGCCTGACATGAGGTCGGTTACTCATTGAACAAGCTTCTGAGCTGCTCTGATTCAGATGGTTTTCTGTGCGTTTGTGGACTGGAGGGAGCAGTGGTTTACCAGAGCATGACCTGGGTGGGGATAATTGCTTTGTGATGTCTTCAGTGTATTTGATTGTCTATATCAGTGATTTCCAAAGATAGGGTCCCGACCCACAAGTAGGTCACAGGAAATTTAATGTGGGTCGCCAAATTTTTCCTTCAATCTGCTGTACTGATCAAGATGTGAATGTGTAGTTAACCAGTCAACCACACAAAGAAGCTTACTGCGGCTTAGGCTCTGGGAAATCAGACATCATGAGTGTGGTTAAAATACAAATAGCTTCTTCGTGACTGCCACCTTTTCCTCGATTCATTCTGTCTCACTCGGGCTCACCCACCCACTCGTTTATAACCGGAGCTACGCTACAGCTGGTTTGATGGACGGTGGTCTGATTAGCAAAGGTATTACTAAGTGTCAGGTTAAACTGGTAAAGCCTATTCCCAAACTGTGGGCATTCAGTTTTTAAATGGATAAGCTTAGTTATTACCGGTCAAGGTTCAAATCTAAGTTGTCATTGTTTTGGTGAGAAAAACTGGTTGTAAACACAAACTTGTTTTTTTTTTGGGGGGGGTCATGGCTGAAAAAGTTTTGGAACCACTGGTCTATATGCATGTCTGACATCTTCACACTGTAAACAGATGACTGATGAGTGATTGTGTGATGTGTCAAATGGGTCAACTCGTTGGATCTCCTAAACGTAAGGCTGAGAAAAAATCACAACCTTTTATAAAAAAGGAGGATGAAGTAGACTTGATTCACCATTCAATTCAATTCACTTGTCTCAAAGGGCTTCACCCAGTTAATCACACATCAGCAGACATAACACAAAATAAACACAAGTAATGACTACACTAAGCAGACCCAGGACATCCCTGTCCTTAGACCTTCCTTCTCGGTAAGGAAAAACTCCTAAAAACCCAGTTGAATGGGGGGAAAAAAAAGAAGAAAGCTCATGGAGCCCACATTGATGGAGAGATCCTCTCCCAGGATGGACGGGCAAATGTGCCTAGGACTGTTATCAATTAGCTCATCTAAATTCTGAAATGACACATAAATCAGCTTCTCTCATGGATTTACATACAGAATACAGATATTTAACAGGACTTGTTCCTATTTATGGGCTGATAAATAAATAAACAATAAATGTAGGCTTCATATTTATTTTTTCCCATTATCTCATGGCCCCCCTCAGATGTGAAGCACTGCTCTAAGGAAGCATGAGTGTTTGTTGCATGTGTTCCAGCTGTAGTTGCATGTGTCCTGTATGTGTGTATGAAAATAAGCTGTCATATGCATGCACACATCAGAGCTTACAGTCATCTGATTATTGCAGTCGATGTATAACTCCTCATATAGACTCTGATTATTGACTACCAGGTTGTTTATTTATTTATTTTCTTTGTGGCTGAATTTTAATTGTTTTGGAAAAAATGTGTTGAATGCTGATTGGATGAAAATCGGAGGATCTTTTTGCTCGAGTCCTCTGTCATTTGCCACTAACCAGACATTTGTTGTCATAGTAACCATAAGTGCAAAATTACACTAATACCAATTTCCAGTGGACATTATGCAGCAGCAATCTGCATTAGACATGCAGTGGGGCTGAAATGAGCACCCTAACATGCACATAGCCAGATGCTGATGCACACATACAGGCACAATCTGGTCCTGTCACTGACTTGTTTTGCTGCTATCTGTGTAACTGAAGGAAGAATCATTGCCATCAGAGCCTCCTCTTGGCCTTCATGGCCAGTCATCTGGGACCTGATTTAATTAGATCTACTTTCACAGAACCCTCAGCATATGGACAATTATGACTCAGCTTGTTTACATGACACTATTTAAGCTGTCATATGATGTGGCTCAGAGTTAGCCATCAGAGAGCCTAGTAACTGATGCTGCTCATCACTGGAGCTTTATTGAAATAAAGGAATCTGATGCGTGTTTTCCAGTGTTACAGTACAGGGGAGCACTGGCAGTATAAGGCTCTCTTATTTGACTTGCTTGAAATGGAGCCATCTGGTCCACTTCAGCTTTCTGAATCATAATATGAAGCACTGTTCTCTGCAACGAGGAGAGCAAGAAATTATACCCCAGACAACATATCCTCCTAATCCTATGTCATCAAGTCAGTTTCCTATTTAATGATGAAAAAGTCTCATAAATTTGTACAGATCCCGGACAAAAAAATTAACTAACTGTTGTGATATTTTTGCCGTTTGTGCTTTTCTAAATGTCTGTTTTTAATTTCTTTCTTTAATGATGACTTAAAAAAGGCTTAACAGATAGGCTTCTGTTACGTCTCAAATTATTAGAAACGTTGGTGCGGCTCAACCTTTGGTCTCAACATATCCTGCTGTGTATTTGGCGGATTAGCTGCAGCCGGATCAGAGCGGTCCGTCGTCAAAACAAGGCAAAATTTTCATGGACATCTTGTTTATTTGATTTTACATGAACAGACAAAATCCATTAACCTTGAAAGCTCATGTAATTTAGGCATTCAACTAAAAACGGTTGTCTTTCATGGCAGTGACATAACTGGAACTATTGATGTAAAAATGATGTGGCATTCATTGTATTTGCACTTTGTAGACACTATGGACTGCTTTTCCCTTTATAGTAGTATCACTAAGTGTCTTGTCTATAGACAGTTTGGAGTCAAACAGCCAATTTTTGGATTTAAAAAACAAGCACCCAATGATGATGATGATGATGTGTGGGAAAATGTTAGGTCAATAGATGCACATTGTCAAAACTTCCTGAAATAAAAAAACTGCTGACACAGGATTCTTACAGAGCTCTTGATTCAGTTGTTTTACATGTGGTGTTTCTGGCAGCATCGGTGAGATGAAAAGTATAACATACCTGATAATAAATCAATCTATAATGCAATCAATACGTAGATGGATTGAGAATGGCTCACCACCATCCTTGTTAAAAGCTTTCCTATGAGCAGCTCAAAGTCTGTTGTATGGAAGCACTTAAATATTTATAAATGAACAAAATGGTGAAAGCTGCTGTGACCAGCTGCTTTGGGACACCAGCACCAGGAACAGCACAAAGTGAAGTCACATCTCCTACTCCTGCATGGCCTGCTCATATTCACATCATTCTGATCCTTTCTGCTGTACGTTTTCATTTATTCATTTGTTTCTGAGCCTGTAAATGTTACCCTGTAATGCAATACGACTTCAGATCCTCCAGTGACTCAGCAAAGTAGACCTGTAAGCAAAAACATCTCCATCTCCTTGATCTGTTTGGTTTTACCTTTTTGCTTTTGCATCACATGACTCCTCAAGTACTTGTTAGGTTCCCAGGAGACAGTTGTTATGGACCAGTAACCATGACGACTTGGCAAAGCAGTGTGTGTAGTGACTGCTTCCATCAGAGTCTGCTCATTCGACTGGCAGATGGCCTTCAGGGTTTTTCTTTTCTTTTTTTTTTTAGCCTCTGGGTGGACCGAGGTCCTCGATTGGGGACAGGGAATGTTTACTTGTTGTTGCAGCAACAGAGTAAGCTATGACTGAATCTGCATGCTGTGACAAATTTACAGATGGGTTTTTAGACAGTTTTCATTCTTGGCGGGTTGGACCGAGAAATGCTTTCCTTCACACTCTCAGAGCCGTCTACCCGCAGAATTGGAAGCTTTCCAAGTCTATCGCAGTGTTTCAGTGAAGGCTGTTGAACAGCTCCACTGGAGCGAGTCTGGGTTAAAGTGTTGATCTGTGCCGCACATAAAGCTTCACACGGAGAATTGATTTCTCTCAATGGGAAGCAAATATGATCTGCTCACAGTGTGATAGAATTATAATTTTAGGGCTGTTTGTAAGAACATGAAGTACATTTTTTAAGTGTTGCTGCTTGGAATATAAAACAATTATTAATCTATGAGTGAGCGTTTCTAAAATACAGCGTGCTTTATGACTCATTAAAAAAAGATTACGATTTTTTTTTTTGCCCTCCAAATTATCAGTGGCTGATGCACGAGGCTCATATTTCTTTACCAGCTGCATTAAGAGGGATGCAGTGAAGAGGTGTTTGAACACAGGGGAGGGGGAGTAATATGATGGTGGTAGGAACTGACCTCCGGAAAAGCTCTACCAGATGAGGGTACCTCGTATTCCTATGTTTTAAAAGAAGCAGGACTAGTTTGAGATTACTTTATCTTAATATGCAGGGTTAGGTTTTATTGCTAGAGCAACTCTTGCTCCATCACGTCTCATGATCATAGTTTCAAGTCTCATAATAGTAGTTTATGAGATCTCATCCATCAGAATGACAGAAGAGGGATAATAAAGCTGTCCACGTTTATTTACAGCAATGCTGAGAGCATATCATCGACTTCTTCTTCAGTCAGTTTTCACTTGACTATAAAAGAATATATGGTTTGGAGCTGAATTAAAATGTCTCTCATTTCCTCCAAATTCGTTTGTTAAAGAGTATACAGTCTGAATCTTGTTTTTACTCCCAGGATAGTAGGTAAACTTGGCCCAGATGATCATAAAGGTTTAGTTAGATCATACAGCATCAGCATATGTTAAAAAAAAAAACTGTAGAGAGAAGTCATCTAGTTACAGCATGAAAGATATTCTGAAATAAGCTCACTTTCTAATCAGGTGCCACAGAAAGTAAAGCAAATAATCCTGGAGATGTTTCATGGTGCTGTGGGGATAATTTATACATATTCACAGCTCAGCTGGGGGGGATTCAAATCATACCACAGTCTTAATTGTTAAAGAGGAGGAGCACGCATTCAGTTTCCTTAGTGCTCCTCAACTCTGCAGAACAATAATCCAGACTGGTAACTCTGGTGCTTCTGTGAGTTTGCATATTTATAGGCTCAGCAGTGTCTTGGAGCAGGATGTGTTTGTATAATTAAATCTGTATTTGACTTTGAGAAGTCAAAGGCTGACC
>JBAMHV010000023.1:16384720-16397575 GCA_037177535.1 Pseudomugil gertrudae
CTGTTTTATGTGTCACAGCAACTTCCTTCCAGGCAAGAGCAGACTACTTTCCCAACTTTATTACAGACAAAATTATCTAAAAGGTATTTTTAAAACTTTGACATTTGAACTCAGTATGACCATACCAGGGTTTTCCTCAGTTTCTTGTATATAATATGCTCCATTCAGACTTGCATAACAACAAACTCTGACTGAGTTTTTTTTTACTTTAATTCAATTATTTACCAACCTTTAAGCATGATCTGATGCAGAAAAGCAGAATAAGAACACTACAGCAGCATAGGTGAGTGAAACTGGAGGATGCAGAGAAAAACATGGAGGTTTTTGATCTGAACAGTGAGGACCAAAAGCTGAAAGCTTTGACAAGCGTATCAGCATATTGCTTAAAATAGTTTGCTTTGTCTTGTAGCTATTTTAAGGCTTATAAAACACACAACTGTCTCAAGGCGCTGCAAACCGGAGGTTTCTGTATTTGGTGGCTATGGCAACATCATATGTGCACTTCAGTTTCTAAGTCAGACACCAGTAAAGCATAGCATTTAAACACGCAACAGGTATGGGGAAACTGTGTGGTTTCTTGATATAACTGCTTGTTTAAAGGGAGCTGGACCAACTTTAGATAGCGAGTGGGCATTTCATCTCTTAAGGACGAAAAAGCAAAACTGTTTTACCACAAAGTTAGCGGTTGTGTACGGCCTGTAGACCCACACAGTGTCATGAAGCACACCATTTAGCTGATACTGCTACTGATATTTTACACTTTGCACACAGACTTGTTTTTCTCTTTTCAGATACACTGCAGAAAAAACATCATTTAATGATGTATATGTAAACGTTTGTCTTCTCTCATAAATCCCATAATATGTCAGAATAAATCCAAACAGATGAACAGATGAGATATTTGATTTCATAATTAAAATAACACAATAGATAATTAACATACACTAGCAGTCAAATGTTTAGACACGCATTCCCATCAGACTTAATGGGTAAGTGTGTTCAAACTTTTGATTGGTAGTGCACATTTTCTGTGCAATAGTTGCAGACCTCAGTTTAACAGTTAAAATCCTTATGTGTACAAACTTGCACCCACACAAGGTAAGCACCGATGACCGAAACAGGTGGCAGCGTATCTAGATGTGAACTTGTAGGCATCTAAGATACTTTGTGCTTTCTTTGCATCCCCTCATAGTTTGTCTTGGTAAACATGTTTCTCTCCAGTGTTTTTTTTTTTTAAACATGTTTCTAAGAAAGTTAAATGGTGAGAACTTGTGTTTCTTAAACAAGTATGTGAACGGTAGCTGGGTTCCTCCACAATGGCAGACACAGCCTGGAGAACATGCAGGTGCACCTACTTATAAATTGAATTTTGTGCAGTTTTCGGACAGACGAAAGTCATAATTTGAGATCATTATTTGAATTTTTGAAAAACTAAATCACTTTTTAGCACATGCACATTTATGTAAAGTATATCAACTACTTCAGAAGCAGCTCACCAGTAATTCCAGTAAAGGCACTGGTACCTAAACACTGGCACACTGAGTGAAGTGACATGAAGTAACTTGTTGGGGAAATTATTGAATGCTTTATAAAGAAGTTAAAGATTTCTGAGTAGTTGTTTGTAGCAGCTTTTTGTTGCACTGCACTTCAAGGCACTCCAACATGCTGGATTTACTTTGTTTCTTTAAGTCTATTGGCTCTAGTGGTTTTTATTCAACAGTATCTTGACAGGAAAGAGGGAAGAGAGCAACATCATGTCCCAGGCTGGGACTCAAACCTGGAGCTGTAGCCTCTTTACACAGTGTGGCTGTTCAACACACTGCCTGCATTTCTCCCTGTCAGTGTGTAAAGAATCAAAACAAAAATACTAAGGACTGTTTTGGTTTCAGCAATATGAGAAAGACCAGGGGTTGATTCTGTCTCCATTTCCCCCCAGTCACAGGATGAGGGACGGAAAGGGAAAACGTGTGGATAAAATAATTGCATCCAAAGAAGCCGCATCTATTGGACTAGTGCAGATTAGTGTGTGATACCACAGGACAGTTTTTGAGGCTTGCTGGTGTTGATGCCAGTGTTGGTCAGAGCTTTTTTTTGCAGCACAAGAGGTAATTTATACAGTTTAACACAGTGATTTTCAACCCTGGTCCTCAAGTACCCCTGGCCCTCATTTCTTAGAGGCAACCCTACTTTCACACACCTGAATGGAATAAATGCTTGTTAACAGGCTGGAAAGAACTTGATGAGAAAGTTGATTAATTTGAATCAGGTTTGTTTAAGTAGGGTTGCCACTAAGACATGCAGGGCAGGGGTTGAGAAACATTGGTTTAGCATGATGCTGGGGCTTTATGTATTTGTAGATGTAGTGTTTTTATCAGTTGTTGCTCTGATTGTAGGAGGCGATTGACATTTGTCATTCATGGTCTGAAGTAGATTTTAATCTTCGCCTGCATGTTATTGTCCTAAGTTACATATTTATTGCTCTAAAATGTAGTTTAAATGAAAATCTATAATGGTACTTGACTGCAGGTTGACAGACTTCAAACCTTATTGAATAGGTTTTAAAGGTTTTGCATAGAAATGATCAAATAAGGATAAATCCAGTGAAACTCATATTTGTTAAACTGCCATGTTTGCAAGTCGTGTCCAAAAGCTCTCTCCCTTCCACACAAACAAGTCAAGGAGGACAGTGTCTGAAAAACAGCGGTCCCCAGAAAGCTTTCTTATTGTTGTTATACCACGATGACGTGTGGAGCCTATTCATCAAACTGTCAGTCTCCACTCTCTTTATGTAAGAACAAAATCAAAGTCTCAACACATAATGCAGGAAAATCAAAAAGCTTTCACATTTTGTCCTGTAGATGTGAGGAGAAAACATTCGGGTTTTAGCTGAAGTTTTACAGCCCGGAAAGTTTAAATAACAAGACATGCTTTAATAGGATTTCCAGGCTACTGTTTGGATAATGCTATCTTGTCTGGGCAAGGATTTAGTTGTTTCTAGGGGCATTAAATACTCCTGAGAAAAAACATGAATGTCTGTCTTTCCCATTTACTTTTTTTTGGCTGCTTTACTAAAAATTGCTTCAGTTTTTAATGGAGCATGAAAATTTGGCCAGAAACAGCTTCCACATGTCAGCAGTTCTAGTGTGCAGACATATTCACCTGCTAGAATATTGTTAGTTTTGAAGGTTGTGTTTAAAAACTGGGGTCAAGGGATTTGTGAGCTTCCTCCTGTGATGGAAGGAGAAGATGAGCTGACTGCATTTGCATGGCTGCCCCTTCATCTAAGTCTTAGCTGAGACTTGTGATGGTATGACAAAGAAGAAAGCACTTTTATGGGTCTGGAGCCTTTAAAACTGTACAGTAAGCCAAACATATTTTAGGCACAAACCTAGACTATGGAGAAAGGCTTAAGAAGGATTGTGATATAGGATAAAGGATAGAGGCTGATTTGTTGTTCTGTGAAAGAGTTTGAAGACATGATAAAAGTCAGAGGTGAGCACAGAGCACAGCATGAACAAAATGGAGATGTTTTTCTGAGAGTCGCATCAAATGGACTTGAATGCATCTTGAATCTTCCAAAGAGGCATCAAAGGTAGAAACTTTGCTCTAAAAGGTAATCTGGGAATGGTGGGCTTTATAGAAAAAGCTGAGTTAATAGATACATAAAGGGATACAATAAATGGATTAAGGGATGAAGAGCAGAATGTGGAGAGAGGAGGAGCCACAGAGGGGTGACAAATCCAGGATTAGCTGGTTTTATCGTGAGTTAGAGAGTGTGAGCCATTCTCCTCAATCCACGACAATAGTGAAGCTACATCTCTTCTGTTTTAAAAAAAAAAACTTCTGTTGTCTCTCCTCATGACCAAAAAATCCATCCTTTCCCTTCCCAATTCAACGATGTCAATGATGAGCCAATATTGTATAGATTCAGCAGATAGTCAGTATTTTCCGCATCTAATTGAAAAACTGTTATATAGCAATGACAATAACATGCTGATAATGTTATCTTGAAATGCATTGGTGTTCTTCAGCAACGTTTTTATTAAAAACAAAGCAAAGGAGTGTCCTTTTGGGTAATGTGTGTGGGGAAAAAAGCTTCAGGTGGTACAAAGGTGATAATGTGGGCAAAGGAAAACAAAGGTAACCAAGGTACTCATGAGACACAGAATTTTAAAAGCTTTTATTGTGTTTATTGTTTCTAATGCATAAAAAATAAAAAAGCACAAACTTGTAGCAGCGCTCTGTCTTTATCAGGGTGACAAAGCAGTCACAAGGACACAGGTGAAACTTAAATCCTACATCATACAAACATGCCACATTGCATATCTGCTTTTATCTTTTTTTATGCATTAACCACTTAACAAAGGCTTTTCATGAAACAGGTAATTTGACTTCATTCCTGTACAGAAAATTAAAAATATGTTTGTAAACCTGCATTATGACTCGTTACGGTTGTATTTACATCTTATACTGCTTTATTCTTCAAAAGCATAAAGCTTACAGTATACGGTCTGTATAAAATACAGAAAACGCTGCACACTGTATTTTTTATTCTTGCACTTTAGAAGTATATCTTGCCTGTAGATCCTATCATTTAACATTCTTAGCTTTACACTTAAGCTGAACTAGATGAATCAATATTATCTGACTTATTTGTATTTATTTTCAGCCTTTTTTTAAAAACAAAAACAAAACTTGTCTTGTTAAGCATTAAAGCAGGCAGATGGATGGTCTGGCTGCTGTGTTGCTGGAACCGACTGGAGAGGACAGAAAAAGGACAGGGAGACAAAAGAAAAGGGAAAACAAACAGAACACAAAGAGGACAGAAACACAAATCAACCACAATCTGCCTTATCTGCCACACCTGTACACATAAAAGATATCTCATTGTGCCTCTGCAGAGAGCCAAAATCAGCCAGGAGCACCAGAGATGGACAATTTAAAAAAAAATAACTGTGTTTTAACTCCAATCTGAAGCACACACAAACGTCAGGCAAAATGGCTGTTCATGAATAAACCTAAAGAATAGCTCACCAACTGTGTCGTCATGCAGATTGTACCCCTCCCTCCCCCACATGCACACCCATATACACACCCACATGAATATATACATACATCCTCCCCCTCAGTGCCTCCATTCACCCTCCCACATTTCCCCCCATACACACACAGACACACACTGACCCATCCACACACACCAATCCTCCTCTTCCCCACACTCGCCATTGGTCCTGGTCCTGGAGTATTTTCCCACCGAAGCGATATTCTGTGGAAAGAGATGTTTTTTTTTCTACGCGTCTTCAAGGAGCTTAGTTAAAACAAAGTTTTTAACTTTTGTCTCATGGTCCTCCGTCTGTTCTGGGATGAAAACACTAGATTGTCCCTCATGCTCCGAGCCTGCAGATCAATCACTGTTTTTTATTTTTTTATTTTCTACTGAAAGTCAGGTCATTCACTCAGTGAGAATTTAATGGACTCTCTAAGGCTGACGTTCTCTTTTGTAAGTGTTTCCACCTGCCTCTGGCTAAACTCCAGTGAGTCGTGGGTCGCCTGGAACTCTCTGTGGAGGATTTCCAACAGGCTCAGATAGACGTCTAGGCTGCTTAATTTCTTGTCGACTGATGGAACGTTTGTTGAGTCCTCTCCAGGTGTTGAGATGGCTCCAAGTGACTCGTCGGAACGCGGCTTCTTTGTCTTGGATGAGGTGTAGGGAGTTAATGTTTGATTTGGTTTCCCCATGACCAGTCTTTTGTAACACCGATCCAAGTAAAACATCAAGCATTTCTGACAGTAAGGTGCTAGTCGGCTAAGAGTCAGTCCTGGTAGTCATCAGGACTGACTCTGAGCTAACTTAGCTTCTCTAAGTCTGTGCTATGTACCAGTGTCTTATTTACACTTTCTGTTTTTTGTACATTCTTCCTCTCTTTTTTGTTTCTTTACATGAGATTCAACAAGATGAAGGGGTGCAGGCAGGGCTTTTAGGAAAGAGGTTAGTCACTTTCACTGCAAACTACATGGTTACTGCTCTGTCTTGATTCAAGAGAGGTTGGTCCTTGGAGACCACCTTCTGGCTCATAGTCCAAGCACTGGCCTAGATTGCCCGTTGGCAAATGTGGTGTCTGGTTGTCAAACTGTTTAAAACCATTTCACTTGTTCATTATCATCATTATCATCTTGCAAGAGTTAAGTTAGTCTGACTAGCTTGTATCGTTACATTCCTGTGTGCATTCACAGCCCTGGATTCAGCTGTACAAATATTCCACTTGCAGTTGTTTCTAAAAGAAGTTGGCTTAAATAAACTTTTTTAAAGCATCTCTGCTCTGAGAGACCCACACCCACACACTTCTGACATCAAAGAAGTGGCCACGGGGTGGTGGACACAGGTAAAGTGAAATTGAATATTTTGTGAGAGTTGACTCCAATGTGCTTTTATCTGTAAGCATGATAAAAAAAAACCTTGATGGGCAACTTATTTGTATTTATTTATTCTCATTTAACCTTTATCTAAATGTCCTTTTTAAATGAATGAAGATGTAGTTTGGAAAAGGTGATTAAGGTGGGGGACGTTTCATTAGACTGTTATATCAGCCTTACCTTTCTAACGCATAACATCAGAAAATGCAAATCAAGTTATTTACAACAGAAACGTATTAAATGTGTGAACAGATGGAGGAAATCCTTTAACAGTTGTTGCAACGTGATATCGTCTTGCTGTTAATGATAAACCAGTAAGTAAATATACTTGCATCTGTTTTTAGGCTACACTTTTTTGTCCTTCAAGATGTTCCTTTATATGAAGTGTTTGGTCTTATTTACTCTCAATGATCCACTGTCTATTTTATTAAACATGCATTGATACAGAGGTTTAATTAATCACATTGTGGAAACAGACATTCACTAGAATGTGCATCTAAGATATTACTCAGACTATCTTCCCAGTTTGCCATATTCAGCACACACAATGTCATAATGACCTCACAATGTTAAAGAATCTGTACATTTCAGATTAGCTCTGAAATCCTGTGGTGTCGTAGTCATGTGCTACTTTGATACTAGAAACATTCAGGTTGAGATACTGGCTTGGTGTGTGAAAACTCACCTGTTCCAGCTCAGAGGCGTATCAGGTAGGAAAACTGACCCCAATACCACCTCTCTTTTCAAATCGCACCAACTCTCAGTGAATCCACATCAGTCCCTTTAAAAGGTTTGTGAAAGGACTGTTTTGAAAAGGCGGTCCAAAGATACAATTTAATATTAGTTCTTCTCTGGTCTGTTATACAAACATGGATTTAAAAAAAGACCTGGCAGAAAATGGAAGAAAAGAATCCAAAGTGCAAAGAAAAACTTCAAAATAATGTTTTTTTTTTAAAAAAAAACTTGAGAAACTATTGCTGAAAGCCAGTGATAGCGAGGTAATTTTTAGGGTGGCTTGAAAAAGTAAACTGATGAGGTTATTGTTTATTAACTTCACAAGAATCAACAGATTTCCCAAGATGGAAAAGTCTTCTGTGAAGACTGTCTGGTGCATTTACTGATGAGTGTTGCTTCATTTAAGATGATTCACAAATATTGTTTTCTTCAAAATGGATTTTTAGAAAAAAAAAGGAAAATTGTTTCATATTAGTGGATATAATTACCCATGTATCTAATACTGTTGGTCATTTATTTCAGCTAATGCTTGACTGATCTGTATTTTGGTCAGGTTGTTTTAAACTGTTAACAAGGCAGCATCACCTCCAGATGGTTATTTTAGATCACCGGAGTGTAGGTTTTCCTTTCATCAAAGGCACTTTTGAAACGATTAAAACCGGACACACTTTTCTGAAGTTGGATATGACAGAAGCATCATGAGAACAAAAGACTTAGATTCTCATTTTCAGAATCTGTGGGCCACAATATGCTGATTACAGTATGTGGGTGATTTGGGGGGTATTTCATTCCTCTCTCACCACTGAAGGAGGGCCTTCATTAGGCATATTTTGGTTCAGGAGCAGTTTCTTTGACAGCAGCGGGGTAAAGTGGATGGTCACGCTACAGTGCTTTGTTTGAACCCAGGGACAGTGAAAGGAAATGACTTCTTTTTTTTTTTATTTGCTTTTTATTTTTTTAACTCAGGTTCAGTAACAGCTCTGGAGCAGAACTGTCATTGTCCATTGAGTCTCTTACAGCTGTGTGTGTATTCATATCTCATAGAAAACACATGCAGGCTTTTTCTGTTCATTTATCTTACCTGAGCTTTTGTTTCCTTCGGCAAACTTGAGGAGCCAGCAAGCTGCTATAATGAACTCTCATTAAATCTGCTGTAATTAGACGGAGCCCAGTTGGGGCATGCATAGTTAATGCACAGCTGCGTGCGTCGGTGTTCATTGTATAAGCCTTTTGGAGGTTTGGCTGTTTCTCTGTTTACCTCCCAAAAGTGAAGTAGAGACTGAGGAGAAAATTGACATCAGCTGAAAGCCAAATGCTGACGGGTTAGTTTGTGGTTAGTTTGACTTTACTTTGCTGGCAAAGCGGCTTTGCTGTTCTAAATATAAACTATGTGTTTAATCTAGAAAAAAAGGGTAATAGGTTAACTCAGCTGCCTTAGTTAGCACACTCTTTACAGGAGAAACAGTGGCTTTTTTTCTTTAAAGTCCTGTGTGAAGTTTTTATGTATTTATTTATTTTGAGAAGTGATTTTTGGATGTTTTAACTCAAGTTCTTAGCAGCATTCATATGTAAAAGTTTGTAAAAAAAAAAAACAAACAAACCTGGTTTTAAACACATAATGGTGATCACAATTTTATTGTATGTATCTACCTGATTTTGTTGAACAGCAGTGATCATTAGGAAGTTAATTAGTTTAAAATAAACAAAGTTATTTAAGTCTTCTTAATAAGATATTTTTTCCATATTTATCTTTACGGTAGGCTTTCTAGTCCAAAACTTTTGTTTTGGTGTTTCGCTAACTTTGCCTTTTAAATTAGAAAATAATTTAGTTAACATAATAAATATGTGAGCTTTAATGCTCAGAGTTTTTGTTTTACATCTCCACAAGAAAAATGTAAATCTTGTAAATGGCTTCTTTTTTTCTCATCAAAGCCGTTTATGTTTGAAGGCATCAGGACAGCTTTATCTACAACTATTATAAACCAACATATTAATCTGCTTCACTGGTTATGGTGCTTCTGCTTGTCTCAGGTTTCCAGGGTGCATTCTTATATGGTGCGCGTGTGTGTGTGTGTTAGTTTGTGTGTAAGGTTTTTCTTGATTCAGTTTGTAAGTGACAGAGTTTCAGGTGTGTTTTTCCTCTCTTCAGTACAAGAACATCATGAGGGTTGTGCACTTTGAATGGTCAACATGACTGGAAGTGCTTTATAAGTACAAGTTTATTTATCAGTTGCCATATATTCAAAACAGGCTGTTCAGGCTGGCCAGATGAATGATGTATGTCTTTAGGCTTGTTACTACTGCTGAATATTAATGCTCAATAGTCAGCTGTGCACAGTGTGTTGGTGTTCTTAGTGTGTTTTTTGCATGAATGAATTGTTCTTTTTGTGTGTTTGTCAAGTGTTTCTTGGTTTTATCACTGTGCGGCTGCTGTTGAACATGTTACAGCATTCATTTATTACAGCATTTTGGTATTTATATTTTCTTGGTGTGTATGTGAGGGGGAGTTTGGACTGCTATGCGTCACAACATAATAAAAACTTGTCAGTCTGTCAAATCCTATTCCAAGATCTGCCAGGAGTCATCCATGACATGTTTGAGAAGCTGATTATCATTTTGTTAACTTTGAGTATTCATTTTTCACATCTTTTAATGTTGGGGATAAATGGGCACACTATTAAATAAATGTAATTTAATCTAAAATATGTGGTGATGCATCATAGATTAATGATTCAGAATGAAGTTATGGTCAATAAATTGCATTTTTACCAAATGATTTTAACAATTTCTGCTCGAAGCCAATAATTTAGTTAAAATTGTGTTTTAGTTGAAAAATAATGCTGCCTTTACTGGGTTCTTATCTCTAAATAATGTGAATAGGACAACCCTGTTCTAAAGTTACCCACACCAACATTATGAGAGAAATGCTGGGAAAAGGGTACATGAGTGGCACAGTGTTGAGATGGAAGGGTGCAGATGATCAGTGAAAGAAAAGGGGTTGATGTATCCTATTTCACCTGCGACAGAGAGCTCTTCAAAGGTGAAGAACTTCTCGTTTCCAGAGTACCGTGAAATGACCATCTGAGTGAACTCAGACTTTAAATGATGGAGGAAGTGATATGTATCAGCTGTGAAGGTAACTTTGAAGTAAATTACAATACTGCTGATGGACATTTGGCCCTGGCTCCACAGTCCCACTGTTGATTGAAACAATGGTTCTAACTTGTCTGCCAACTGTGACCTTGACTGGCTGCAAACTGCTTTTCCACATTTAGCAGAAAATATATTTTCTTTTGTTTAATAGGGCTCTTACCTCTTTTTACATATGTTTAGTGAAACTTAGACCATGTTAAAAAGGAGAGCTTTAGATGTGGATCATTAGTTGCAGTTTGTATCCAACTGCCAGGTAATTGTCGAGTCAGTAAACGGCTGCATTCCAGCTGCCATCCTATCTTCTGTTTCTGCAGTAAAACAGGTAATGTGTCCTGGTTGTAATCTCTGTCTACTTACAGCTCTACTACTAGAATTACTGGCAGATTTTCTCACTGACATCCCTTTAATGAAGGCTTATTAAGAGTTTACTTGCATCTGTTCTAATTTCTGAGCTCTTTCTATCTAAAAAAATCAATTTATTATCAACCTTTGTGATCTTTTGTTCTTTCACTCTTATCTTTCTTGTCCTCTTTCCCTCTGACTATGCCCCATTGGGTTTCTTTTCTGAATCAGCCACGGTGCACGTTCATAACAGCCTGTGTGTAATGATATCAAGCTGTGATTCAGTAGTGTAAAGTGAAATACAACTGTAACATGATGGTCTGGTATGCGGAAAAAGGTTGTGAAGCATGATTTCTTAGTTTCAGGCCACTGCAGGGGAATGATCATCTTTGGAAGGTACATAATGAAAGCAATGGCGCCTTTTAAAATGAGTTTAAGATTGAAAAGTTATGTAACATTACTTTAATGGTCAGTTTTTGTTGGTAACAGCTGAGGAACAAATAAGAGGCTTTGCTGATTTGAAGAGGAGCTTCATGAACACAGATATTTTGATATTCACCAGTGTGCAGGAGACCAGTATCATATGGTGATTAACAAGGTTTTGAGTAAAGTTTCTACCAAAAGTGATGTAAAATGTCTCAGACTGTATGCATCAAATATTATACGTTAGGCCTTAAAGAGTTTATTCTGCCTCGGATAAAAGGGTTTAGGGGGGAGTAAAGGGGAGGGAAAAGAGGTTCATACTCCAGATAGACAGAAATCACGTTGAGACATTCCATCTAAACAAAGAAAACCATCTGCTACACCTGTAAAGAAAAAAACTCAAAGAAATTAAACCAAAAATGATCAGAAAAACTTAAGACAGACAAGCTGAGGAAGACTGAAAATTTTTAATCATAACACCCATCATACACATAAGGAAGTAAACATGGAGTTGGTGCGGCTGTGGCACAGGTGTATTGTGGAAGACCTCTGATCGGAGAGTCGTGGGTTTGGTTCCCACTCTGTCTGATGTCTGCATGTTGAAGTGTCCTTGAGTTGAAGACCCTGAACCCCCAGTTGCTCCTGGTGGCTGGACTAGCACCTGTGTGTAGGTCCATTTACCATTTTTATCATTTAAACCTTCAGGGTGACTTAATAACTAGCTAAGTGTGCAAGCTAGTAAATGACCAGGCCCTCAGAAAGATCAGAGGCAGATTGGGGGACCTACGGGTCCCCGGAGACCAGCCGCCACCCCGGGGTATGTGTCCTAGCCAGCCCACCACAGAGCCACGCATCCCCCCAGAGGGCAGCAGAGGTTTCCACTAACAGGTGAACATTCAGCTAAATCCGCTAGTTTTGCTGCTGGATAGGGTTTTTTTTTCTGGACCAGGAAGTGCCACCACTGCTCAGTAGACTGAGAGAGGGAAGAGGTCAGTGGGATAGTGAAGAATATGGAAATGAAATGAGAGTAGAGCCACAGGTTATTAGAAAGTTTTTGCCAGCACAGCCATGCAGATTATTACTTCAGTGTTAGAGGAGGGCAGTGATGAGATGTGTGTGCTGTACTTTCTTAGGATTTGGTCATTTTATCCATTAAACTCTCCAAGAGAGAATTTTGGTTTTACATTTTGGTTTAAATGTTTTATGGGAAGTTTTTTTTTTTTTTTTGTTTTCTTACAAAAGATTTGAGGTGAACAAGATCAGGATCGTTCTGTAAGGCCTTTATATAAATATCAAAAAGAAAAGTGCATGGTATATGTGATGGCTATACCCATAGCCACACATCATAAAAAGGCGGTAACACAGTGCACCAACATATTTTAGTTAATTTTTTTCATTATTTAAAATTTGTTGTAATGCTTTAGTTCCTTTATGTTAGCGCGCACATTTAGGATCTATTGAATTCAACTGTTTAACCTTTTGTTTCTTTTATTGGTGCTGGTGTGGAACACTGGAGGGCAGGAGGGAGCAAAAAGGAGAGCCTGTGGACAAGAAGTGCCACAGGACCTTTTGAAGATGCCTTCCAGTGGGGGGGGAAGAGAGAGATGGCAGAACCTTTACAATGAGATCCGCAACCAGGCCAGTGAATATCCGTATAAAGTAGCAAAACTTCCAGTGAATAGGAATTTGAACCGCTACAGAGACGTCATACTTGGGTTTCACCATTGGAGGTGGGGTCATCAAACCGCAAGTTGATAAAGTCAAGGCAATTGAATGCTGTCCTCTTCC
>JBAMHV010000023.1:16403927-16458734 GCA_037177535.1 Pseudomugil gertrudae
TCTGATCAGCCAGTATTTAAGTTTCCTTTGTTTCATGTTTGGGAGGTCAGGTCAGTTTGGGTTTGTTTCATTATCCATTGAGTTAAAGTTATTTTGAGATTGTTATGCTTTTGATTTAGATATGTTTAGTTGACCTCTTTTATTGCCATTTTTGTTATATTTTGGGTAAATAAAAACCCTTTACTATGTGAAGCTACCTGTGTCCTCGTCCTTCACCAGCTTGGTCCCTCACAGTATAAAAGGGGGATTCATTTCTCACTACACCTTCTCACTCACAAACGTTCTTTCTGGCAGAATTTTTCTTGTATTGCACCACTCTTAGGATTGTATCTCTAAATGTTCTCAGGAATCTTGGTTTTGCTACATTGCTTTTTATATGTATTATTTTCAAAGTGGGTCATTTGGCTGGATGCTCGCTAATGTTGGCTAAAATTCAGGCAGCAACAGCAACACCTTTCTGTCTTATTGTTGCTTTATGTCACGAGAAGCCATCCCAGATATCTCTATCATTTATGCATTGTAGATCTCTCACATCAAGCAGAATTGTGTTGTGGACTCTGTTATGTAAACAGCCAGCCCACACATTGTACTGCTAACATCTTTACTCAGGTGAAAAAGGAAAAAACCAAACACTGCATAGTAGTGCCGAGTCACTCCTACTTAAGTCCATGTTAATTCAGCAGTGATCCGATTTAAGCAAACATTTCACGTCTTGCTTTTGGGAAAACAAAACACATACTGCTAAAAAAAAGTCTCCATTGACTTGACAAAAGCATCACGGAATACGTACTCTGAATCTCATCAAGCTTTGAACTCAGACAGCTGAATAGTTTCCCCCAGTGTTGGAGCTAAGGTGCAGGACCAAAATGATTTGGGATGGCTGTGTAGAAAACAAACCTTTTCAGAAATTTGCAGTGTTGCAATTACAGCTACCACATAATCAGTCTGTCCCCGCAAACTCTTCATCATAAAGTTTAATGCAATCTGACAAATCACCTCTTAATATCCAGATCTGCTGCAAATGCTGATATAATCACAACCAAAATCTTTAGAAGAACGCTGAAATATCATCTTACTTTTAAAAGAATTATTTTATATTTTGAATAATTGCAAGTACGCTTGCTTAAAGCATGCAGTGGAATCCTGGCTGTTGCTGTCAGGAGGATGTTTATCGGTGTGTGGATTAAGACCGTGATGGGGTCGCAGAACTGAATTTCCCTTTAACTATTTCTTCTCCCATTATAATTCACAATCATCCCCAGCTTTATCTTAGCTGTTGGTGCTGAATTTCAGAGATCTCTAAAGAATTTTTCAAGAATCCCCCTTAAATTCAAATGTGACTTTTATTGGTTTTCCAAATGATTGCAACCATGAGCAAGCATGCTACTCTGTCCTCCTTGGATGATTTTACAGCTGGTACCAAGAGCAACTTTATTTTTATCTTTGACTAAATGAGCAATCCTTGTTGGATCAGTAATTATGGTACACTCAGACACTTGTGGTTGTTTTGCAATAAATAAACAATAAATTGTGCCCAAAAGCTGCTTCTGAGCACTTACCTTTTCCAGACGTAGAATCTCCCTACTGCAGCTTATGAAGCGTTCCCCATTTGTAAGGTGTACTTATGATAGCTGACAGTGCTCCATGCAGCATGAATAAAATGTATTAAGACGGAAGAAATTTGAGAGAACTGTAGAGAAAAAGTCAGGATGAATGATGTATTATGTAGAGTGAAATTGGGTTTTATTCACTCACATAAACAATGTTAAAGGATTAGGGACACTTATTGCTTTCAGCAGTTTTCTCTCATTACTGTCTGACATGATGACCTGCCCGCAGTGTGGTGGTGTGTTTAATAGTCTGGGCAGGACCGCGCTGTGAAAATTATCCTTTTATTACTTGTGAGATTGAAAGAATCTCTTTTTTTTCCTCAATTAAAGTTAAAGACAGACATTGCTCCTGAGTGCTGCTTCATTTTCCCCAGATGCTGGCAAAACAAAGAGACAAAGCAATGGGCCTGTCCTCATCACTGCCTCTTCTTGTCTGTTTGGTGTATGAGAGCACAAACAACTCAGCATTAACTCTCTAGTGAAACAGGAAAGAGCTGATCCTGATCACACACTGATTTTACTTGTTTAATTTTTGTCTTTTTTTCGTTTTCTACTAAAAACTAATTGGTAAGGAGGTGATACTTTTAACCTGTGTTTATCTTTTATCCAGGCCAGGTTTCGAGCATCAGTTACCAGGGAATTGCAGTTTGGTAAGAAATTCCAAACCTGGAGTTACCTGAACCTAAAATTGCCTCAAAAGCCACTAATCCTATAGGCCTGTATGTTTTGGAACTCTGCCCTGTGTGTTTTGGATGTGGCCCTGCTCAAACTTGAATGAATGAACCTCCGAGCAGGTTGTCATTAGTTCCCTGGCTGTGTGGCGCATGTAGTAGAGCGGGTCAATTTCTAACCGGCAAGTTAATGGTTCAAATCCCAGCTCAGGCGTCCACATGTCAAAGTGTCCTTGAGCATTGTGGTAGACTTGAGCAAGACACTGAACCCCAGTTGCTCCCGGTGCTACCTCACCGGTGTGTGAATGTATCTAATAGTGTCAAAGCGCTTTGAGTGCACTGATGTGTAGAAATGCGCTATACAAGTACAAGACCAATTACCATTTCTCAATTTCAACATGGTGTTCTGAAGCAAGGACACATCTAAAACATCTGTAGTCTCTGCCTTCTGTCAGTAAACCAGCTGCAACACACAAAACTCTGACGTCCTCTTTGAGTTATAGTTTTAGCTTGCCAGAAAAATTCCCGTTGATGAAACAAACACAGGATAATATTTAAATAAAACAAGGGATAGGAGTAGCTGAGAGTAGTGAGTCAAGGTTAAACAAGGAGAAAAGAGGAAGCTTTGATTTAAAAGTTTTGAATGTTTTGTTTTATTTTGCTTAACCTGCAGGTAATTATTACCTCCGCCAAGGCGGTTATTTTTTTCGCCGGAGTTTGTTTGTCAAGTTAGCAACATAACTCGAAAAGGTATTGATGGATTTTGATTAAATTTTCATGATATGTTTGGAGTGTCACTGTGAACAAATGATTTAACTTTTGGTGGAGATCCAGAAAAGATCCTGGATTCTGGAGCACTTTGACATTTTCAGTAACATTATGGTGCTGCTTGGCGGAGGTCTGCGCTTTTCTAGTCTTTTGTATATAATATCATGGTAAAGGGAAGTGTGATTGGTTATGTTATTAATTTAATATTGCCAGCAAATTTTACAGTAAAGCACTAGGACAATTCTCACATGGCACCAGATTAATGTGAAGTTAGATGGATTTATATAAAATCTTTTGTTAAATATTAAACTTTTTCAATGCAAGAAATTTATATATATATATATATATATACAGTATATATATATATATAAAGATACCAGGGGGAACCCAGAAATGTTTCTTAACAGCTGCAGCTACTCCAACATAATGGTGGACCTGTTGATGCTGGGAAGTGTGTGGGTGACAGAACTGAATAGCTGAAGACTTCATGTTGGGAAAATGTCAGTGTTGTGACCTTAAGTTGGTTCAAACTTTATTTCAGTTTTTTACTGTGATGCCAGTAAATCACCATGCAAGGGTTCAATGTCAAGTTTTGTTTTCCCTGATATGTAATAGCTACTGGCTGTATGTTTTTTAAGTCTTGAGCATAAAAGAGGCATATTTCAGGTGGAACTACTTTCTATGGTTTGTTAAACACATTACAGTGTACCTGATGTTATCACAATGTCTGACTAATGTTATGCACTCATTCTATTTATTTACAAGTATCATCACATTCCCTTTAATGATAGCAGAAATGGTTCTGTTCACTACTTCAAACATAATCATTCCTCATGAGGTAGCGTTGCAGGAGTGCTAAATAGCTTTTGTGTATTTGTGTGCATTATGCAAACAGCCTGGCATCCATGGTGTTGGTAAATGATGCAACCCTCTGAAATGAGGGCTATATTAATCGTAGGTAACTATATGTGTGTAAGAATTATAGATCGTACCGTGTACTGCTGGTATTTATTGATAGAAGAGAGCTTCCTGGCAGTCTAGTTTTTACTATGCCAAACCCCAACCATAATGCATCAGGCGGTGTATTTCCAGGATCTGCTTTAATTGGGAAGCACCACATTGTACCATCCCTTCATTTTGGTTTTTGTGCATTTTCCTGAGTTTTCTGAGTTTTTTTACACTTTGTTTTTACTGTATGCTATTTTTACACTGTTGTTTGTTTTTTGTCTTACAGAACAAAGTTATGAGCATTGATGCCTTGAAGGTCAAACTGCAGGTAAGAACCTAATGTTCATAATACCCATGCTCTTTGGTGCTCAGAAATCTTCTTTCAGGCTTATCAAAGCATATGTGTAGGTTCTTTTTAATAAGAAATCACCAGTGATGGGTTCCAGAGAAATAAAAACCTCTCATACATCATTACTGCCTACTGTGGGTGGGCAAAGAGGCATAAACGATGACTTAATGAGGCCCAGGTTTATCTCCATCGGTCAATTAGCCTGGTGCTCTGCCTGAGTGAAGACACTGGTGGGAATTGCAACACTTTCCATCAGATTATCAGGTCTGGAAGTTGTCATAGAGAGATGCAGCCGAGCAGAGATGTAGATGAATTCCTGTCATTCAGAAAATGCATTAGAGACTGTCTAATGAGTTTTCTGTCTCAGTTATGCAACCCTGTTCTTTTCCTTCCTCTTCATTTTTCTTCAGTCGATTCATGGACATCCTTTAGTTAAATTGACTTTTGGATGTAATGCAATATGACAAAAAGATTTGTTTAATGAAAACAAACTGCAGACATGTTTAAACTTTTGGCATTTTATATGCATTGTTTCCAGAAGCATAATGTGCTGAATCTCTGTGGGTTCAGGTCCCAGTCAGGGTCTGTTCCCTTACTGGTCTACTTAACATTGTGACATCTGTGGCACCAAATGATGACAGTGGGTGTGTTATGCCGACACTAGCATAGAACAAGTTGTTGCTATTGCAGATAAACTCGCATCCATTTCGCTCTCTCCATTTTGTTTTTACTAAAAATGTTTATTAAAGAAAAACTACTTAATTTTGCTAATTTAGCTTAGAATGTTTTTTTCAGATGACAAAAAAATCTTTAAATCACAATAATTAAACTTAAAAAGAAGCAATTGTTGCAATTTTCATAATACTATACATGCAAGAGTAGTTAAAGTAAGGAATGGCAGTCATGCTACTTCAATGACGGGGATCTGCATTTTTAGCAAGCCCATATTTAGAACAGATTACTGTGGTGCACTCGGTCCATTTAAACCAAAAACCTGTTGCAGCACCAGAACAAAAAAAAAAAACATGAATTTTAGGGCAAGTATGAAAAAATATCCCTGAAGTATTGTTTTAATATTTATAAAGGTGTGGTAGACTTGATTTGTAGGGAGTTAAACTAACTACTGCTTGTACAAATCTGAGGGATTTTATGGTGGCGCCTTAAGCAGAAGGTTATTGGTTGCTGGTTCGAGCCTCGACTCGGGGAAGGGCCGAACAGTAGCTTATGTTCTCTCCGGTGCTCCGGCTTCCTCCCACTATCCAAAGACATGTGTGTCTTGACTGATTTGATTTACTAAATACTTAAAATGTCCAAACAGCCTGCTTCTCAGTTAGAAAGAGGTACACTTCTGAGAGAACAAATGCCGAGTGCATCGAAGTCATAGCGCTGTTACCAACAACAGCCGCAGAATCATTTAATGGGCTCCTGAATCATTTCAACATGAAAATCTTGAATGTAATGGATGCTTCTTTTGGTGGATGCTATAAGTATTAAGAGCACCTTAAGCAAACGGAAGACACCATGGTGAAATAACAATATGATTGCAAACCTAAAAAGTGACCAAAAGTGGAGGAAAACAAAACTTCAAGAATGAGCTGTGCAAGGCCAGGGAGCTATATCTATCTCAGATGATTAACAAGAATGTCAACAATTGTTTTGTTTGCTGTGATTGAAAAACTTAACAAATCCTCCTAAACAGTTCAGCCCAGAGTTCCTTTCAAGTGAGAAATGCAATGAATCCTCCCTCTTCTTTAGCAGAAGAATTCAAACAACTAGACAAAATTTTAATGCCACACAGTCAAACATCATCACAGCACTAAAGCAGCTCTGGTCAAAGTCCTAAATGACATTAGGTTGAACACTGACCGGTTAAGTATCTGTCCTGGATCTTTTGGATCTCAGTACTGCGTTTGATACTGTAGTTGACAGAATGATTTTGCAAAGGCTGGAAAACTGGGTTGGACTTTCTGGAGTTCTCCTTTAATTGGTCCAGGTCCTATTTAGAAGGTCAGAGTTATTTTGTCATGATCGGGAGCTGTGAATCTGTATTTCAGCTGACCATTAACATAAAGCTCATGTAAATCTTGGTACATTGTACTGGAGGTGTAGAGCTTCAGAGGACCTGCTTGGACTGAATATGAACTCAATACTCGCTATATTCCTCCTGGAGAGCTATTCTTTCCAATTACTTTATCTAAAAAAGTGAATTTGGATGCCATTTCCTCTGGAGGATTGTGCACAAGTATGAGCTGTGTGGTTAATGACATGCACATTGAGTGAAAGGGCAGCATCAGAGAATGAAGGAGTGTTTGTAAGTCAGGAAAAATATGGGTGGGGCTTACATTTGTAACCAAACTGTACTCCTCGATCACTGTTGTTGCTGTGCAGAATCAGGTATAGTTGCTTTTATTGATCTCGCATAGCACCCTGGACCATCTTCCGCACAGCAGTGAAACAACTTGCTGTAAAACCTGCTTTCTGAGTGGTATTAACAGTACAGCTAATAATTGAGAAGTTATAAACTATTTTCTTCATTTCTTATTTTCAAAAATAGTCTCTACAGTAAACAGGCTTTTGTTTCTTTAGCCATCGTGCCATAGCTGGAAGGCTAAACTGCTCTGATGCTCAGCTAGGATTCCTTGGGGACAAATTTTTTAATAGAATAGTCTATTTTTATGTTTGACTCAGACATTAATCTTCTCATAGTAACTCATTTGAAGTGAAAACATTCTTGTTTCTTTCTTCTTCCCTCTCAGATTTGGGACACTGCTGGTCAGGAGCGTTTCCGGAGCGTCACACATGCTTACTACAGAGATGCCCACGGTATGATGCCTTTTACCTTTTATTTTACCACCACCACCAAACTGCTCTGATATTTCACTGCCCCTGTTTTATTCAAATATGAAGCTCCCTACTGCTTACTTATTTCAGTTTAGTGGACACAGAACATTTGAGCTGCATCACATTTGATAGACTGACATGTTGTCTTTTCTTCTCGTGATGTGGAAACATGTTTTTGACTTTCACACTAAATAAGGATCTGCCTATTTTCTGGGAAAAGAGAAAGTTGTGGTTGTTTTTATATCCTTTTGAAGTGATGGTCTGATTTTATGTGTGTGTGTGTAGACATTAACCAGAGGCTTGGAGCTCTGAAGGGTCCCTTTAGCAAGAGACAATAACCACTGGGTGGAAAAATGAGTCCCCCACTCACACAGTGGGGAATTTATAACTATCCCCTAGTGTGTGTTCTGAGTGTGCATGTAGCAGTTTTATCTCAAACAACCCCTATGAGTGCACATATCAGTGTGCCTATGGCTAACTTGAAGAAGCAGGTGTTTTGTAACACCCAGATTCACGCACACATTCCACTATGAAGCTTTTAAGTGAAAAATTGTGTTCAGTATCTTTGAAAGTGGTGTAAAAATCAGTACATGTCTTATGTGTGTGTCAGCGTTTGAAAGTATAACACTGTGTGTGGAAGAGTGAGTTAATTTAATCTGCGCCTACATGTGGGACTTTTTCTTTAGCAATTCAAGGTGGACACTTGTGTGTGTTTTGTGTGTATTAGTTAGGCTAGTTGCTCAACAGTATTCTGACATGTCAGTGCAATGATTTACCCTCACTGATCTTTAACAAGATACCCAGGGAGCCTCGGATCAGGTCCTCTGAGTTGTCCATCCAGTACTGACTTTTAAATAAAGCTTATTCAGCCTGACAGGCAGGGCCAGGGGAGAGGATAGAGCCTGAGCACAGCTGTCACAAAAGCTGACCGTTCCTGCAAGCTAATAGACAGTTTCTCATGACTCTGTAAAGATGCCGCAGCAATCAGAGGCTTCTGCTTCGTTTAAAAGCATCAATGGGTTGCAGTGAGTTAAGGTAAACATTGATTATACGTCACAGTTTGGGAGGTTTGTGATTAAGATTTAAACATGTATATAGACTCACTGCTTTTAGTTCACATGTTCAGTTGCTCAATAACACAAATTACTAATCAGCCAATGAAATGACAGAAACTTTGCCATTTCCTGCTGTTATGTAGACATGGTCAAGGTGACCTGCTGAGGCTTAAACCGAGCATCTGCATAGGGAAAGAATGTGCCATGGTTAATACCAAATGGACTGGTCTGATTATTTCAGAAACTGGTGATCTACTTGGATTTTCACAGACAGTCATCTCTAGTGTTTGTACAGAACAGTTTAAAAAGAGAAACTATCCAGTGAGCAGCAGCTCTCTGGACCAAAATGTCTTACTGATGTCAGATTAGAGGTCAGAGGAGAATGGGAAGACTGGTTCAGAATGATGGAAAGGCAGCAGGACCTCTAATGAGCACTGGATATGTGGAGGTATGTTGAATCCTATCTCTAAACAGACGTGATGTCCTAAGTGGAAGCAGATGTGCTGCAGCAGCAAAAACCACACTGGGCACCACTTCTCTCATCTAAGAACAGGGAATTGTGGCTTCATTTCACACAGACTCACAAAAACTGAAAATGAGAAGATGAAAACGTTGCCTGGTCTGAGTCTCAGTTTCAGCTCCACTTTCAGCTTGTAGGGCCAAAATATGGTTTAAACGTGAAAGCATAGATCCATCCTGCCTTGTTTAATCAGTTCAGGCTAGGTCTGGATGTGTAATGGTGTACGGTGGGATGTTTTCTTTAAATGCTTAGGGCACCTAGCAGTTAAGCATTTTGCACCATGTTTAAAGCTCAAATCATCGGCAAGTAGTTTCTTGAGCACAACAATAAGTTTGCCGTGCCCCAGTAGCGTCTGCAGTCACCAGATCTCAGTCAAGTAGAGCATCTTTGGGATATGGTGGAACGGGAGAGTTCCATAATGGATGTCCAGTCAGCAAATCTGCAGTAACTGTGTGATGCTGTCATGCCAGTACGGAGCAACATCTCGACTTGAAGACATTATGTTTCCAACACGTTGTTGAATCTTATGACACAACTGGCATAGATTTAACTGCTTTGGCTGAACTGAAAAGAGGGTCAAACTCTCTTACTGCAGACTAACTAGGTAACTTTACAATAAATATGACAAGTTAGGAGGAGTTGCAGGATATGTATAGGATATAAAGTTACCTAGTTAGTCAGCAAAGTCGTTGCAATATCACCTACCAGACAAAAATGTATACCAACCTGTGATATGAGCTGAGATTTTAATGAATGCTGAACACATTTTATCCAGTGGTGCCCTCGATCATTTTAATGCATTAAAGATTTAATCTATGAGCTCTATGATCTGAAAATACACCCTTTAGAAAGCTATTGGTGTGCTCTGTATTTCAAATCGGTAATGACTGAACAAGAAGATTTACGCCATCAGTGCAAATGAGATGGTGGTTAGAGCAGAGTGCAATCTTCCCACTCCTTCTTTTGTCGAGGACTTTGCAAAGGTCTAGCTGGGCCCAAAAACCAGCGGCAGACTTTTTTGGGGGTTGTTGTTGCCCATCACCTTCCTCTTTTACCAATGGAGTTGACGGCTTGTCATTTCCACAGCATGAAGAGAAATCACATGGTGCTAAAGAGGAATAGCAAACTCAGTGGGTGAGACAAGTAAGGAAAGGAGTGGGGGGGTTAATGTTAGAGGAGAGAGACTTCAACTCTCCTGATTGTTGGAATAAACAAAATCAATGGAAACAAATGGCAGCTGGCACAAAAAGCAGCACTGTGGAAGGAAGCAGGACTAATAAAAGATTACAGTGAAAACAGTAGATTTTACATGTTACTGTGGCCAGTGAAGCACTTCGATAGGCACAGAGGAATTACAGCAGAAAGAAGCTGAACTTTTACAAAACAGAATACAAATGATTCCATTTCCTCCCATTAATGCATGATCCCATATGGCAAATTGTTTGATTACAGCTTTGTTCTGAGAAAATTCTTCCTGACAAGCGAAGAAGAAAAGCTCCATTACTTTGACCCTGTCACCTTGTTCCACATATTTTACCTTTGCAAATGACACGCATTTTCCTCTTGTAATGAAACTCCCCGTTATGTCCTTTTCTCTACAAAAATCTCACACACAATGCCAACATGATGGATAAAAAAAAACCTTAACAATGTTATTACATTTAATGGAACAGGTACTGTCTGCATTGTAGATGATGCCTATAAATGGGACTTTGTGATGGAAAAAGGTTTTTCGAGTAGTATTGCTCTGAATAAAATACTCTGGCAGCTTCATTTCCCTGTAATAACCTCTCTGCGTTCCCTTTGTTTCTCGTGGAGGTGAGGATTTAAAGCCACATTTCAGAGCCCACAGCAGTTCAGCCCAAATCCTACATGTGTATGCAACTCATTTTAATAGTGGTAATTGTGAATTTTTAATTTAATGAAGAAACAAAGTAAAAACAATCACAGGTGTATCTAAATTAGGGCATTTTTTTTATTTTCTAACTATAATACAATGTTTTCCCAGTGTCAGGGCAAAAGAGTCGACTTTAAAGTTTATTTATACTCATCAATGTCTGCGTCAGGTCGGTTCTGCACAACGAGGCAGTGTGTGTTTCTACTGGAGCACAGGCTAAAAGTGTTAGTTTCTTTTGCGGGAAGAAGGGCTGGTACCGGCCACTAAACTCCACAGGGCAGAGTTTTTCTGATGGTTTAACAAAATAATTTTACTATATGCAAATAACATGTAGTGAGTCAGTCATTGAGGTGCCATTAGTAAACAGAGCTGCATAGCACAGCTTGCTAATTTTCCATGCATCCTGTTTTAGCTTCTCTGTTTATTTTATCCAACAGATCCAAAATGTGGATGCAGAATCAAATATCCAGAAACCGGTAATCACAGCCAGACCAATCACATGGGATCCGTGTAGTTTTAACTGTTGATTTGAATCGGTCATCCCAGTAAAGTAAGGTTTTACCTCAAGATCTTGTATTGTGATGTTTCAGAAAGATTTACTGCTTAATTGAATGCTGGTGAATGAAATATTTCTCACAGTAAGAGCAATGCATCATTTAACCAAAACTTTTCTCTACAGACTTGTCTTTAGTTAGGATTATAATAAGCACTAATCACTGAGATCATCCATAACATTTTTAACAGACTAATATTGAACAGATCCTCAATATACTGAAGTAGATATTTAAGAAAAAAAAACATTCAAGGTTGCGTTCATTTCCCCCCAAATTCTGTATTTTCCATTTTTTCCAATCTCAATTTTCTTCAGAGCAAAGTGTCTAATGTGATGTTGTATAATATTCCTACTGTAGCACTGGTGTAGTATCAAAGTATGATCATGCTAACTGTTTGAGGGAAAATATCCTCTTTTTTTATTTATCTTTTGCTCTTATAAAACACTTGTTTCACAAGATATGGGGTCAGAGACAAGATCATGAAGAAGATAAGAACCTGTCAGCCCTGACACCACCAGGGGAGGGAAAGTGAAGTACCAGCAGAAAGTCTCTAGCGGATATGAATGCAGCCGTAAGAACAATCCCCATTACAACCATCACTGAAACTAATGAGCTGCTATACGCTACAGGGAGAGGCAGTAATGATGGGACCCATCCCTGAATTGCTGACTAAGAGACAGACAAACCTGATTCTGAATGTCCCCTGAAGGGAACAGTCCCATCCAACTTTCAGCAAATTAACCTTTCTCCCCACCACATGGAGACTCCTACTGGGCATTAAGAAATGTGGGCACATGGATCAATACATGACTGAGGCACAGAAAAGTATTGCAAAACATTACAGATGAAACAAGTATTAACTGTTGGTTATCAGAACTGTTACACATGAATACAAGACCAAACAGACAAACCTGTACACGGACTCATTTGATAATCTGACTCAGTGCCACAAACATGATCCTGGTGCACCTGAAGCTGTATTGACTTGAGTTCTATCACAGAAACACACATATACACACATACTGCAGTCCAACAGCATTCAATTCATCCATTTTGCTCAGTATTTTGCTGTGGGTCATTTGCGGGTTTGCTTCCCAGACATGCCATCAAATTACCATCTGGGGAGTTTGGAGGCTGTATGTTGTTTTTTTTTTATGGGGCATTGGTGAATGCTGGTAAATAATGTTCAGTTTGCCTGTCAGTGGTTTTGATTTTATGATTGATTTAGGTGTGTGTGTCTTTTTTTTCTAAATGTTTCAGTATCACAGGTTGCCCATTTCAGCAGTGCGGCCTCACAGAAAGGTCACTGGTTCAAGTCTCATGTGGGGGAAGGTCTGAACAGTGGCCTTTCACTTCAATTTAGACTTTATTTGTATAGCGTCACTTCACAATGTCATCTAAGGAGACTTTACAGTTGCATCAATTGAAGCGAATTCTTGAAAAATAGTCTACTTAGGGGAAAACGCACAGATTGCATCAAAACTTAACTTTGATTTAATCCTGAGCATGCATGTGAGGATGGTGGGAAGGAAAAGTCCCTGTTAACAGGAAGACAAAACCTTCAACATGGACTGCAACTTTTGTACAGGCCTGCAGTAATAAGAGAAATGTGTTAATGATGCTTATCATGTCATATTGTTATACATAGAAGATAAGGAGCAGAGAAATAAAAAGGAAGTGCTCTGTGCATCATGAGACGTCCCTATTGGCCAACTCATTGGCTAGATTTGTTAACAAAGAGCTAATGTCATAAAAGAGGACATAAGAGAAGGCTCTTCCTCCCATTTCACTCCTAGACTCTGGGAATCACAATTAAACCTGTGGCCTGAGAGCAAAGTGCCCTGTTTGGAATGCATGGAACTATGAGATCTTTGATATACAATGGAGCTTGGTCATAGAGGACTTTATAGGCGAGAGGAATTTTAAACTCTATCCTAAATTTATCAGGAAGCGAGTGAAGGGATGCTAAAACTGGAGAAATGGGATCTCTTTCACTAGTTCCCATCAGAACCCTCTCTGCAGCATTTCAGATCAGCTGGAGACCTTTCAGAGCATATTTGGAACAGTCCATGAATAAGGACTTGCAGTAATCCAATGTTGAGGTAATGATAGCATGAAGAAATATTTTTGCATCACTCTGAGACAGGATGTCCCAGATTTTTTGCAAAATTATGCAAGAGAAAGAAGGCCACTCTAGAAACCTGTTTAAATGCAAACCAAAAGACAAATATTGATAAATATTGATCAAGAATAACTCTAAAGATGTTTTCTGTGTGGCACATGTTCTCTTAGAGTGAGTATATGGGTTCTCTCTAGCTACTCCTGCTTCTTCCCACTGTCCAAAGACATGCATGTTAAGTCAATTGGTCCCTCTTAATTATCCCTATATGTGGTTTTTGTTCTAAAGGTTTGTTGTTGAACTTCATTTTAGGTGTTTGGCATTCATGTCATCTACTGGAACTGCAGCAAATTTAATCTACTTGATGGAAATCAGAGTAAGACCCCATCAGATACTTCTGTCTGCATCAATCTGTCATAATTCACTCAGATTTCAACTCGTACACACAGGCTCAGACCATTGTTTTTAATACCTGTTGTGCTTCCTTTTTTGCAGCAGTAACAGCAAATAAATTTTTCATGTAATGGTTGATGAGTTCTGCTCATTGCCTCAGGAGAATTTTACCCCATTCCTCTGGATAAAGCGGCAGCTTCTCTGCAATTTTCCTCATGAGTTGCTCGTATTGGGTCTTTTCTCTTTCTGTTGGAGTAATGTCAGGATCTGTTCTTGGCCATTTCAAACCATTCACTTTATTAGGTTTCTGACATTTTGATGTGGTCTCACATTTCTGCAACAGCCTTCTGGCTTGTCCGTGTGTTCCAGGAAAACTTGTACAGACAACATTGTCCTTTGCTCGAGTGTTTGCTTTTTCATTCGGATGAACATCAACCACTCTTTTTTTTTAAAGTTGTTAGAAATGTATTTGTGGTGAAAATTAGATTCTGAAGATGTACTATGTATCTTTCTGATCTTAAAACGGTGTTCCTGCTCGATGGCACAGTGACATTAATTTATTTTCTTATACTCATTTCTGAAACTGTTGTTGCCCAGCTGTACCCAGAGACCGAGAAAGCAAGGAAACCTTAATTTATGTAGCACCCTTCAAAATGAAAAAAATCACAAAAGCACAAACATCTAAATGAAATAAATGAAAACGAGTAGTAGTAGTAGTAGTAACAACAATAATTTAAACACTGGTATAATAAGAAACTTTTAGCTTTTTTTTTTAAAGATATCACTGAGTCTACGGAAGTCAGGGCTACAAGAAATAAGCTACAGAGTAGGAATCACTGCTGCAAAAGCCCTGTCTCTTGTAGTGGTGGTGCAACACGACAAGCAGACCCTAATCCCATGACCTTAGCAAGCTGATGTTCTGCAAATGTTTATAGATATAATGTGGGGCTTGACCACGCAGAGCTCTAACACTGGACTGTAACAAGACATTGCAGCTGAGTTTTGCTTTACGCACAGCATCACACAGTGGCAAGCAACATCAACACACTGGTTGTGTTAAATGTGCACTGTGACTGATTCAGTAAAGAAAGAAAGACATTGGAAAAAGAGATGAAGGGAATAAGAAAGGACATGACTTTTGTCTGTATAACCATTTTTTACTTTGTGGAGAGAGCTCACAATACAAGTAGGATGCAAGATGGGAGCTTAATTAGCCATCAAGTGGAGCACATAACTTAGAAAGTCTGGAAAAGCTTAATAGTGCATCATTAATAGATTCCTATTTAGATTAAACAGAACTAACTCACACCTGTCATCTCACTAATCTAAAACACCAGATTATAAAGTCACCTTCAAATTAAATGTCTTTGCTGTTCTGCCAAGTGTAATAGTTTAAATATGTTTTTCTCTCTCTCTCTCCCCTCTTTCTCTCTCTCTCTCCCTCTTCCCCCATCTTTCTCTTTCCTTCTCTCTCTCTCTCTCTGTCTCTCACTCTCAAAGTAAAAATAACACTATGCTTTCTTGCAGATATCAAAAGCACAAGCCCCCAGTTATGCTGAATTTCAAAATGACTGTAAATGACTTCTGAAGGAAAGAGTTTAAAAAAAGCACACCCCCCTCTCACAGTTGACATGAAGATAATTAAACTTAAAATGCTTTTTTTAACAAGGCTGTAAACGTGTTCATTTCTGCTGTGAAATTTTTAACATTGGAGTCTATGGGGACTGATTCCCTTTTGCAGCCCTTGGCGGATGAGGAGTGAATTGCAATTTTTGACACTTCTTCGTAAGCTTGACTTTTGACTGCCGGAGGTTGTCACTTATGCCTACATCGTAGAACTGACAGTTCTGCTGGAGGATGCCATCGGAGGAGCATATGAGCAGAAGCAGCTGCTCTACTCCATTCTCGCATCTGAGGCAGGACACAGGCCTCTAAGAGTTGCCTAACACTTTGGCTGAGGCAGAGCAACACCACCAGGGCCTCAAAAGCAAACAACTAACCATGGGACATGCACTCGGGCTTGATCAACCTGTGGTGGGCCTGCCTCAGTAGAGGGTGTATTGTGATAAATGGCCAAAACACCCCGTGATGCTGACATAAAACAAAGTGAGATCGGAGGATGAAGAGAGATGGATGGAGAAAAAGGAAAAAGCAATTGAAAGCAAAGCATTCAGGGTGCTGGTCTGCTGTGGGGAAAGCTGTCAGCTGTGTAATCCATCATCAGACTTTGGGTATCTTCCTGCACACAAAGAAAAAACACTGATGCTAAAACACATCTTCCAGATTCATGCATATAAAAACAGATGTGCAAAGTTCATAGTGTGTGCGGTGTGTGCATGCAAATATAACTCTTCCTCTTCCCCAACAGAATTTAGTGCCTGCATGCTGAATCATCTACAGCTCAGGAACCAGCAATCATGCTCCACACATTTTTACTTGTTCATTTCTTAACATTTACCTCAAATTACCATCTCCATATCTTAATGGATTCAGCTGCTTCTATGCCTGAAGAATTTAGTTATCAAGCTTGCCTTGTGACTGATCCATCCCTGTTCTAAATTCAATGCTGTAGGAAGAATGGAGCCTTGTGGCTACACTCAGCTAAGAGAAAAAGCGGAAATGGCAAATTGTACAGAAGTTGTCATAGAAAGGATGAAGGAAGGGATGGTGGTGGCAGTGTTCACCTGCTTGGTCTCATTTAACTTTACAGTAGGGCCAATGCCCAATCAGCTCTTTGTTGTCGATGTTGGTTCTTAGTTGATTGCAAAATTGTGGAGAAATAAAGCATTTTCATGACAATGCTTTTAAACATTTAAAAAGTTTGCAATACCGCAACGTTGGATAAGGTTGATGTCCAATTCAAGTTGAGAGATCAGACAGTATGCTTTTAGTATGCAGGGTTTTATTAATTAAATGTAAATGGTTTTCAAAGTCTGGGCTTCCCTCCTTAGGCTGCTGCCCTCACGACCCGGCTTCGGATAAGCGGTGGAAAATGGATGGATGGATGGTTTTTGAATGGTTGAAAAGGAGCACTAATTTACAGTCTGAGTCATTAAAGCCCTTTTGGAATTTTTAACATGGTCACAAAAGCCCGAAATCAAGCAATCAGTGGCATCAGCCAGCATCAGCATCAAATCTGTCATTTAATAAAAAATAAGATAGTTCTGTTATAACCTAATCAGCTCTCTTTGTGACTTCAGCTTTACTTTCAGGCTACTGCAGCTAACAACAAAACAGCTTAAAGGTCTGAGCCAAAATCCTCTCTGGCATTACACAGGCAGAAGCCTGGAGTTATGGTTTGTAATAGTGACATAAAAGCTGCTTGCATACAGAATTGGTGGGAAAAATATTTTAAAAAATTCTCCATTATGTACATGTGCTTTTCACAAAATTAAAAACAAATAAGCACTGTGGTAGTAAATTGTATTTAATAATCTTAAACGAAACTGCTCAGCAACTGGTTGGTTTGTATGTGAAATCTGACAATGTTAGACTTGTTAAAATCCAGCTTTTTTATGTGAATTTGGGCTGTAATAAAAATGTCATTTAGCTAAAAGGGAGATGATTGAATTATATCCAAAGCAGATTATAACAAATGTCAGAGTACTGTAGCCTCATAACCAAATATGAAAGTTGATGACCCACAGATACATCTGTTCTGGATATCTTAACATCAACCTTTGGTTAGAATAATTGCAGCTTATTTTTAGGTTTTTAACAAATACTTAGTTGAATCACCAACATTTTTTCAGTATTAATAACAAAATTGACTGGGCAGCAGAATCTGTGGCAGAGCTGTGTCCCAGGTGATCTTTCGCCTCATGACACAGAAACCTAAACACCATCCTCACACTGTGTCTCAGCTGTGAGAAACCGTGGGTTGATAATCTATTTTGTTTTTATGCACCTGATCTCAAAAATGTCCATTAAGATGCATTGTCCTTTTTTAACCAAGTAAAATAACAAACTTTACCAGGATGCCATCATGTAAAACCTGTCTTTAGCCCTATATGGCTCCAGGGCAGTTGTCCAGCCAAACTGACTCCAAGCTGTCAGGTAGCAGCTTAGCACTTAATTAATTAACTAAAGCTGATGATCTAATTATGATATAACCATTAAAATAGACTGTGGAAGTCATTTTGAACTCTGGTTCCCAAAGCAACATTTTGGGGGAATTGATGTCAGGATTTTCATAAGTCCAGTCACATATTTTATACTTTTGTTTTTGTATTGAAGAATAACGTAAAATGACTTGGATACGATAAACATAGAATTAATTAACTATTCTCAGTCACTGTTAACATGTTTAGCTTAGCAGTAGCTTGTATGCATTTGTTTTAGGCTTGAATTAAACTATTTAGAATGTAAACGGTAAACTAACCTTGGTGCAAAAGTTGGAAAATTTGGGTTTGTTTAAAATAACGCTTTTTTGCAGTAGCTTCAGTTTCAAACAGCTGTTTATTTTTGATTATTAGATTGAGTAGACCCATAAATGATTTGGCACCTCCTCCTCAAGCCGGTCACTGGTTGGTCCTTCACAGCCGAAGCATGGCATTCCAATCTTCAACCAACCTTTGTGAAAGTCAGGCAGTGTGGTTGGGTTTTTCACTCTGGCACTAATGGCACGTCCAAATTAATCCCACAAGCGCTCTGGGGGATTGAAGTCAGAGCTGCATGGAGGCCATTTCATTTCAATTCCATCTCCACCCCAAATTATAGCGGTAGAACTCTGCTGTGAGATGGTGAGCATTGATGGAGTTTAGTTTTACCCTGTGCAAAAATATCTCTGGCATTGTGGTAGAGTATGCTAAATATTTAAATTTGTGGTCAAAATAGAACTTTAAAAATTTTTTGTCCTTCTCTTGTAATTGAAACACAATTCCTAAAGTGACTGCTGACTACGACCGCACTTAAAGCTTGTTTTCTGTTAAATGTCATTAACCTTTTAGGGACATTTCAAATGTTACCATAGTAATTGCTGCATAATTTAAGCCATAGACACGTTGACCCTCTGTCTTATTAATTTTGCATTGACTTATTTCTTTGTTGTAACAAATATGTTGTGACATAAAAAGTTGATTCTCTGCAGCTATGAGTTTTCTCTTCGCCTGATTGTCTTTTGTCAAAACATAATTGGATTATGATAGAAAGAAGGTAATCAATCCCCTGTGGTTTGTTCTAGTGGCAGATAAACATGAGCAGTGTGAAAGAAAATTGTTCTGTGAGGAAAAAAGTTCTCTTTTTATGATCGTCTTTTGTTTCTACCTCCTCTGTATTTACTCAGGTTAACACAGTCAGGCCATATAAAGTGATGCAACTCATTAAAAATCCTTCAGATTTGTCTTATTGGAAAATAATAAGAAATAGTTTAAAGCCAATATAGACGGGGAAGATGTGACATTTGAGGGATAAAGGTGTCTGGGATCAATAGGAGATTAATAGGGAATGAAGATAGGGGTGACATGGAACAGAAGACGACTGGAAGTATCACATCCCGTTAGAGGGGAGGCTAATTCTTCCAAGTGAAGGTTAATCCAGCTGTGTTAGAACATCCCTCATAGGTGTAATGATTTTTTGTCACAGAGCCTTTTAATACTCACATTCTTTGTGTTACAAAAATAAGGGGTAATATTTATCTCTGAGGCAGCACAACATAGGAGGCCATTAAAACGGTTGCATTGTCAAGTTATATATATAACTATATATATACTGTGGAAAATGGCTGAGCCATTTATTTGGTTTCTTTATTTTTCTGTGCAAAATCTGACAGTGTTTGCTGAGCATCAAATAGTGTAATATTTATTACACAAGATTATGTTTATTTTATTTAATATGGGACAGCGCACATTAATCGACATGTGTTCATCAGTCCAGCATGTAATCGTGCCAGAGTTAGCCATCAGGCTAATTTTCATCTGCAGTCCCACTGGCAGGGTGATGGCAAATCAATCATAACCATCCTTAAAATCAAACAATCAGGACGGTACACATGATAGAGAGACAAAAGTCGATGAATGTTAACAATGATAAAATTATAAAAATGCTAAAACATCAATGTACATAAGACACAGAACCAAACAGCCTAAAAGTTAATTAAACATGTTAGTTCAGGTTATGTGAAGTTATGTGAACATGTCTGATTGTCCAGCAACCACTGTTTAATAGATCTATTAAAAATGTTAGAAGATGTTATTTCGTAATTCTCAAAGGAGCGTAATCCAAGAGTGTGAAGCTCGCACTGAAAAGGCAGATTGTCCGAATGCTGTTTTCCTAAATGAAACTTTACAGTCTCCTCTGCTAGAGGACCGAGTACTTATGTTTAGATTTAACTGAATAAACTGTTAATGGTGGTCAAGCCAAAACATGGGAAATTTTATAAACAAATATAATGTCTGAATAAATAATGTTTTCCCAGAAATTGGCATTTGCTCAGAGTTTTACAGTGATAAGAGTTTGACTTTTTGTCCAGTGTTTCTTATAGTGTGCTTATAGAGTCTTTTTATGGGCAGCAGAGTGGTCCTTTGTGTCTGGGTCCAGCTCGTCAGACAATAATTCACATGAGAAAGAATTGTGGCACAAGTTTGGACAAGGAGCAAACACAAATTAAAGAGGGTACAGTTGGGGTTATATTGCTTGTACTTTTAATTCTAACACCTGTGACTTGGTTCAGAGATTAACCGAGATATGTGAGAATTATGCAAAATCCACTTTTTTTTTAATCCCTTAAATCAGTATTTCTCTATTTCTTTGCAGCTTGTTAACGAGACATTCATTGAAGTCAGGTTTGTTAAAGAAGGGTTGCCTCTAAAACATGCAGAGCAGGGGGGCGTGAGGACC
Organism: Pseudomugil gertrudae; assembly: GCA_037177535.1. Classification (NCBI taxonomy): domain Eukaryota; kingdom Metazoa; phylum Chordata; class Actinopteri; order Atheriniformes; family Pseudomugilidae; genus Pseudomugil; species Pseudomugil gertrudae. Next base: position 16,424,490 of record JBAMHV010000023.1, read on the forward strand.
GGAATTGAGAAACACTGCCTTAAATAGATGTTTTTGTGCGCTTTTAAGACTGTTGGGAATGCAGAAAATGTCAATGTATTCCCCCTGATGCTGCACATATAACTTTATATTCTTTTAGGTCACATTTTTCAGTTTGTTTAATTTTCTCTATTACATTTTTTTTTTATCCATTACGTTGCAGTATTTGCTCTGGGTCTGCCAATTAAGGTCGTGGTCTTCCGGGTGACCAATTTTGTGAATTGGATACGTTTAACATTTACCGGACGTTGTTGACATTTATAGTAAACTTACCAATAAAATGTATCTCTGGAGATCCAGGAAATTAGCGTATTGCTGCTATCAAGCTACAAACATGGCGGAACAGGGTAGAGTTGAACTTCCTGTGACCTGGAAGGGGGCGGGGCATGACATGCCTCCTTCACATTTAAAGAGACCACACCAAAATGAGCCGCTCTGAAGACGCAGCTCAGAACAGGGTTATAAGGTGTGTGTGGCGCGAGAATAAGCAGGAATTCAGACCAAAATATTGTGGCTCTGCTTTATACAGATTAAATAAATGATTTATATATTAAAAGGAAGGCTTTTATATTTAAAAGCATGACACATAATATATATATATATATATATATATATATATAATTTTTTTTCTTTTTTTTTTTTTACAATGACCCCTTGTGACCCCTGAAAGGGTGTCGCTACTGTATTAGAGGATGACGTTTATAGTAAAATGATCTTTTCCTTTTCTCTCCCCAGCTCTCCTCCTCCTGTATGATGTCACAAACAGAGCGTCCTTCGACAACATCAGAGTAAGAGCAGTGCTTTTTTTTTACCCCTCACTCTTTTTAATCTGTAATTCATTACATTTTTTCCACAAACCATAACTGACTTGTTTGTTTTTGTGACCTCCTCGACGGAGTTTAAGACACACTTGACCCATGACTGGTGATGACATGCCCCCCCTTTGGCCATAATTGGCTGCAGGTGATCACGCTACATTGCTTGGCTTAACTGTGCTACTGGAAATGCACTCAGTAGTAGGCTTGTTACTGTCATGATGGTACATCGTATTATTTCTTAATATTTTAATTATTTCATACTAACCATTCCAGCCAAAAAAAGTGGTTTGATAAAAATGTACAATATGGATTCACATGTATAAAGGTAATGGGTGTCAGCATCCTAACCGCATGATTTACAATGCCTAGTTAAGCAATTCTAGTCTAGCACTGGCAAAACTTTTAAAAAAAAATCGTATTATTTTTAATAAAGAAAGGTTTGATGAATGAGCATATGAAATTGGTGGGGTTCAGTACCTCCAGCAAGGTTAAGAACCACTGGCTTAAGGATAAGTACTAGGCAGATGGTGTACTAGACCAGCAAAGCCATTCATCTATAAATAAATCTGTGTTCTCAGCATTGGTCAGAAGGATTTGGCAAAGCCTTGATGTAAAATCTGACACTAGAGGCTAAAATGAGTTTATGATTATAGTGCAATATAACATTCACTTGCTAATAGCAATGCAAAATAGTAGCAAATTAAACTTCTCTGAATTGGTCCAGAGGTTCTGCTGGACTATTTCTTTTAATGATCAGAAAGAATATGCTAAAAAAAAAAAAAAACTTATTTATTTTTTCTCACACATTGAGACATAGTGTTGCTATTGAACAGAACTGTTTGGCCCAAATATAAAAACATTTGGTTTAAACTGAAAGTGGCTTAGCTGAACTGCTCCAAATTAAAACCTTCTCTTGATCAGTATTAGGTAGAAGTGGTGTGAAATCAAACTGCTCTGAGCATTAAAACTGATCATAATGAAGTTATTGTGACTATAAAAGTTCTGCATAAAAGGTTTTTATTGCAACTTTTGACATTTTCGTTTGACATCAGTCATTCAGCAGTCCTGTCAGCTGGGAAATCTGTGTCTTTGCCCAACCAGCTCCATAAGTGTGACTTTAACTACACAGCTGCACTGGATACTGAAACTACAAGCAGCCCTTCAGCATTTTTCTGTTATTTCCCAACTTGCAAACCCTTGCTTCATTGGGAGGAAATTGCTCTTCCTCTGCTTTCAGGGTGCAGCTGCTACCTTCTGTGTTTGGATTGGTTGCAAGTTATTTTTCAAAGTGCGGCCAGCACTCGGATACTGCAACTGTGAGCTTTTGGGTTCTTAATCTGTTCTTTTTAATACCACTGAACTACAGTAATAACAATGTCCAGTTTTACTTTCATGAAAATGTTTATCCATTAATGGAAATGTAGAAAAATATAAATGTGTAAGTAATGTTCTTTTATAACAGTAAAATGTTTTTCCAGTAAAATCTATGATAACATGAGACAGAATTGTAACTGATGAAAATATTATTATTTTTACACTTAATTGTACAGCCTGAACTGGTTTACCATCTTGTGGTTTGAGAAGACACCTAAACATCCTAAAAGGAAGACATGGCTGCTCTGTGCGATACTGAAACCAATGTAGAGACCTCAGTCCTCATTTAAAGTTATCATAGTAATTATAGAGTTATAAAAATATTTAATAAAGCTTGCTGCAGGAATTGAGCACATTAGAACAGTGAGCTGTATTAGGTGAGAGTGTGGTTTCCTGTTATTTACTGTGTTATGAATGCACAAAAGATGTTCTGGTGCATATCTAAGTGGAGGACAAACTGGAAATGTTCCACAATAATATTATGCTATTCGTACTTGATGTCATTATTTGGCTGGTCCACAAATGTATATTCACTTCCCCAGATAAAAAAATATAAATTCTAATACTGCATTAAAAACTAATATCTTCAACTCTAGTACTTTTTAAGTATGATTGAGATAAAGTTTTCTTTTCCTTTTTTGTGCTGTCTTACACATAATTATTTTGTCCCTGAAAACAAACATTAACCTAAGTGGAATGACTAAACTAAAAAGTAATGCTATGCTTCAGTCTCTGCAGCAAGTAATTTGATCATTATGTTTTGGCCCTCTTCCCAACTTTCCATTACTCTGGAGAAGAATACATTCAGTTTCTATGAGATTTCTAAAGGGATGCGGTTCCATATTTGGTTGATTGAAGGGGTTTCGCACTGCAAATGACTATGAACAGGCAGCAGCGTGGTGCTTTGAAACGTGTGGGATTGATCAATAGCTCGTACTAATTAATGTGCAAATGACCCACCCACACATGTCTGATAAAGAGTAGCGAAATAATCATGGTGACGGATTAAAAGAACAGTTATTGTAAAGTTCTTTAGTTAATCCAATGGTATTTTAAATACAAGGCTGTGTTGGGCATGTGGGAAGCGACCATGGTAAGAGAGTAATCCTGCTGAGTTCATCTGAATACAATTACATACATTTTAAATGTCTGAATTGAACAGCCATGTTTAATTCTAGTTTCTAACTTGCAGAATTGTTCATCTAACCAGTTGTATACACTTTTTTCTACTTGGGTTACGCGCACTCTATTCTAGGGTGAATATCACCAATCAACATGTATTGCTTGGACAAATCATGCATGCACACAAGAACATGGAACATGGAAAGCTCGCATAAAAGGCCCAAGCCACGATTCAAGCCTTATTGCTCTGTGGGAACTAAACACCACAGCACCTCATTTTGCTTAATGAAGATATATTTTTGTTCTTAGGTGTTTCTTTTGCGCTGCACGATGGGACAGTAGTTAGCAGTGTGGCTTCACAGCAAAAATGTCATGGTTTGAGCCTCGGCTGTGGGGAGGTTTGAACAGTGGCCTTTCTGTGTGACGTTTGCATGTTTTCCCTGTGTATATATGTTATATATATATATATATATATATATATATATATATATATATCGTCCCACTGTTCAAAGACATGCATGTTCTTGGTCATTATGAATTGTCCTTGGTTATGAATGTTTGAATGGGAAATGGTTTTTTTGTCTCTCTGTGTTGGCCATGTGATGGACTGAGGAACTGCCCAGGGTGTACCCTTTCTCTCACATGCTGATTGGTGGGATAGCATGGGATAGCATCCAGTCCCCCCTGAATTGGAATGTGACATAAAAATGAATAAATGAGCCTTGATCTAAATACAATACAGTATAATAATCTAAACAAGAGGTTAAAGCTTGAAGAAAGACATGACAAGATGGAAATGTTAAAGGATGTGTACCTTTATTTATCTGTATAGCCAGCATGCAGGTCAGGTCTAAAGAGATGTGTGTTGAGCCTCTGTGGACCTGCACAGTCTCCAGTGATTACAGTATAACATGTTAACACACACAGCATTCTTGAATATCAAAGTTTTCAAAGCTGTTTGCAAATTCGCCCACATAAAAAATCAGCTGATAACCTGACGATGAGGACGTGGATTTAGGATGTGAAGAGCAACAATAAATGAAGGGAGGTGGTGAAAGTATGGGCATGGAGAAGAAAACACGCCATATTCCCCAATGGACCAATCTCTTTATAGTTGATGTTTCTCTGTTGTCTTAGCTCTTTCACAGAGTTGTTTTCCAGCCTTCTTCACAGTTTGGTGGGGGTTTAGCAGCTCCAATCTCTCATGTGTGCATTCTGTCCTTTGATTAACGCAGAGCACAGCTGAGGCCAGGAAATAGCCATTATAAGAAAGTCGCACATGAATGAGAGAAAAGGCTCCACAGCCATCTGGCAGGGACTGATGTGGTCATATCTGGAGTCGGGCTGTGTGTGTGTGCTTTTATGTGTGGTTTATTTGTGTCTGACCACCATGCACATGGAGGTCCATGTATAGGTATGCAAATGGTGTCATTTGCAGAGAAGCTGACTGATGAGCTTCTGTCCCACAGCATTTCACCATCAAAATTCTTTTAAAAGGAATAAATTCCAGTCATACAGTTTTCTGTTTAGGAACATTCTGGCATTTTCTGGCACTTTGTTTAAAGCTGCTTGGGCTAGAAAACATCTCCTTCTGTGGGATGTTCAGATTTGCTGTGGTTTAATCCATCATGTTTAAAGCTCAGATATTTGGATATCATATACTCGGATACTAGCTTAGATACTCCTCTGTATCTTCATTAGTGATGGGCATTTCATACAAAAATAGCATTTAAGATAACTGAGAATTATTCTACCATTTTTTGAGCCTGTTTGCCCGACTTTTCCATGCTGAACACATAACCTTTGTTTGTGTTTGATAAAATGCTTTTTAAAAAACAAAGTAAAAGTTTAGCAAGTTTAGTTTGCATGCCGGTCCTGTAGCGTGCAGGGAAACTTTGCAGACACATCCTTAATTTTGATACTCTGCTTGTATAGAGGTGTGTTAATTGTCTGGGATATGTCATTTATAAGTCTTTGCTGATGGTATATATGTTGCAGGAGAAGAAGGTTTTGCTTTCAGAGCTAAGGTTCAGCAGTGCAAAGGGAATACAGAGATCGACAGTTGTTTTGTGTCAACAGGCTCTCGGACCTGCAAGCTTAGGTGAAAGATAATGTGACGTCATTGTTCACGTTTACAAAGGCAACAGGAGTTGCCTTGTTTCAAGAAAATGTTACTATGAAGCCTGTTCTGAAAACTGTGCTTTGGTTTACCCAGAACACAACAAAACATTTGCTTTTCAATAAAGATTGTAGGCCGATATGGGTACGGATTTATATAAATTAAGACTATAGAGGAGCAATATTTAAAACAGATATTCATATGCAGTAAAAATTGAAACTATGGTTTTAAACCTAAGGTTGGACTGAATAGTAATATATCCAGCAGATCTAATGAGTTTACTTTTTAACTGAGCAGCAATGTTGTTGACTTCATGTCAAAAATATGCAAAAAGCGGATCATGTCTTATGGTTTTTTTCCAAACTATGTAAAGTGTTGTGTTTTTTTTTAAAAACTACAGAAACGGTGAGTTTTCCAAGCGTGTAAAGAGGAACAGACACTGAGCTATGGCATAAAAATGCATTTTTATCAAGCTTACTGTTGACACACAAACTATTACCGTACTGCATGAAACATATTGTAAAAGACAACTGTGAAATTTAACAGCTTCGTCTCTGAAACTGTGGGCTACTTGCTGTTACCTGTTATGTTTTTTATGCTTTTTATTTTGGTCCCTTAACGCTTACAACAACAAAGATGTCCATTTCAGACAGAACATCTTACTCTCCTACAATATTTTGTTCTTTAGTACTCATTTAACTTTACAGCAGAAAGAAAGTTTCAAGTACAAAAACATGCAACAAAACATTAAACCTCTAGCAACCAGTTGAATTGGTGCATTTATCCTTAGATTTAGGCTATAGATTCTTATTCTGTGTATACAACCAACAATTTATATTGTTTTCTGTATTCTTTATTTGGTTAGAAGTTTTGGATTTTCCTATTTTATTTGCATGGAAGCTCTATCAGCTCTATGGTGGAGCAGTGGTTGGCGCTGTGGCCTCACAGCAAGAAGGTTGCTGGTTTGAGCCCAGGCTGGGGAGAGTTGTCCAGTGGCCTTTCTGTGTGGAGTTTGCATGTTCTCCCCATGTATGCGTGGGTTCTCTCCGGGTACTCCGGCTTCCTCTCACCCTCAAAACATGCATGTTAGATTAATAGCTTTGGATAAAAGTGTCTGCAAAATGACTGTATACTATAGTATAGTATAGTATCAGATTACTTATAATTAATATTTAATAAATAATTAATATAATTAACTCATAATTAATTCATTTTCCATCAAGCTTAATCCTGTTCACGGTTGTGAGGAACCGCCGGCCTATCTCAGCAATTATCAGGGGAGAAGCCGGGTTTGCTGTAGACAGGTCACCAGTCCATCAGATTAATCACTACATAATGTGAAAAAAATATTCTCCTGTGTACTTTATTATGGGCTGCACGGTGGGTTGCAGGTTCAAGCCCTGCTTGTGGGGATCCGAACAGTGGGCTGTGTGGAATTCATATGTTCTTCTCTTGGGTTCTCTCCAGTTATTCCAGCTCCAAAGAGATGCATGCTAGATTAATTGGTCACTCTAAATTGTCCCGAGGCGTGAGAGTTTGTTTGTCTCTGCGCCATGCCTGCAAATTGCTGGGGTAGGCGTCCGATTCCCTGCAACCCTGAATGTAATCAAGCTGTATAGATAATCTACATTTTTAATTTGTATGAATGAATGCTTTATTATTTCAACAATAATTCTTCTTTTTTTATTTATGTTTGTTTTTCCAAATGCTTTAATGACTTCTAAATAGGAATAAATATACAGGTTGTGAAGGGGATAAAAGTGCCATGCTAGGTTGAGAGTAGAAGCTGTTATGTGCTTTGAAAAGTAAAAGCAAATTCTGCAATGAAAATGTGTTTTGTTAGAGAATTGGCTCCATTGATGATATAACTCATCTCTTTTGGCTGTGAGGTATTGTATGTACAGAAAGCTACCGTAGGATAAGTGTTCAATACACAACAATAAAAAAATAAAAGATCACAAGACAATAAATGAAATCAACTTGGACAGATAAGTGAGTAGTGGTGTATGAAATGTATGAATATACAGTATGTCATTAACAGACGGGATTGTTGGGTTTGCATAATTACTTTCATTGTTTTTTTTTAATTGCACATCTGAAGATAAACTGTCTTCATTTAACATGATTTTCATGTGGAATATGCAGAGTGACACACATGCATATCCTGTAGTGTTACTTTTCATGATGTTTTCTGCATGCTCAATTTAATTGGGTATACGCCTGCTACTTTTGGTTTGAATCCCTTTTGCTTTCAAAGCCTTAAATATTTAAAGACATAGATTAAACTAGATGTTTGAAACATTCCTCGGTTATGATTCATATTGACCTGATACCATCACACAGTTGCTGTGTCATTTTGAACATTTCTACATGCTTACTGCTGTTGTGTGATTGGCTGCAATTTGAATGAACCCTTTAATTCTTAAGTTGCCAGCGATGCAAATCAATAATTATATTACTTAGAGTTAACAAGCACTTGGACAGGTGTACTCAATAAAGTGACTAGTATGAAGCATCTGCCTTCAAATAGACATTTGTGCTTGTTTTAGAGTGTTGGCTTGTTCTTATTTTGCAGCGTTAGTGGAAAAATGGCTCTAATTCTTCCGAGCAGCTGCAAACACAGTGGGAGACTCATGGACAGACGAGGTGTGTTCTTCGTGTATTTGTTGTGTGGTCCTAAAAAAGCATTGGGATGGTAATCTTTATCTGTGGGTTGAGGGGAGCACACCTGTTCAACATGGAGATAAGTTACAGAATATAGATCCATTACATAAGATGCAGCTTTATACAGGTGAAAACAGTGTTTGCTGAGGTGCTTTTCTCTTGACACTTGTCTGTTGTATATTATTCTGTAGTAACAGTAAGTGAAATATGCCACTGACCTTCACCACCCACACAACGCTGTGCCTCCACACACCTGCATATATGGTGTGTGTGTGTGTGTGTGTGTATATGCAATATAAACACCTAGTTAAACATTGTAGATATTCACTTGTTCTACTAAGCCTAACAGTAATTATAGTATGATTTAGTGGGAAGAGAAGAAAGTAAATGGATGAAATAGTTAAAGATTAGTCATTTGATCTTTAACTCAAATGAATGTGCACATGGGGAAGGCAGTTCCACAAAGAAGCTATAGCACATTGTAACAGCACACACTGCCCTCTCCCACAGTGTGAATCCATTAGCTGCAGAGCCTTGGGGTGAAGGCTGTGGAGCACTGGATGATAAAGAGATGGAGACGCATTGCCCAATGCTGTCCATCTTTTGCTCTCCCTCATTCTGTCTCTTGTGCTTTCTTTTCACGTTCCTTTTCACTCTTACTACTTTCAGTAACCACGGTTACAGTCGATGCAATTTTCTATTTGTCTCCTTTCTCCCTTCATCTGTCCTACCGTATCTCTATTTCAGCAGCAATTAAGTCTTTTTTTTTTAATTTGGCTACTGTTATATAATGGCTTGAAAATGAGAATCGTAGTTAAGACGATGTTAATTAGTTTGATTTGCTTTCAAAACTTTCTATCTGTAAAACAACAAACAAAAAAATCCACAAAATCAACAAACAAGAATCAAATATTTTAAATCAGTTGCATTTTTAATGCACATAAACAAAATAAGTAAATGTAACATTCTGTATGTGTTTACCATGAATTGAGTTTGACATGGTTTACACAGAACATGTGACTTCAGAGGACTTCATTGAGTGCTTGTTGGTTGTTTTGACCATTTTCATTATAAGCACAAATCGGAGAACATATAACAGCTCATTATAGGACTTCATTTAGTTTTTTTTTTCCTCATATTTTGCACCAATTGAAAAACTGGCACTTTGAACAGGGTTTATTTCCCAGCCTGATTGTTTTCATTGTATTCAAATAAAAAGATGGAAGTGACAAAGTTAATGTTCTGCCTGAACAAAGCTATTGCTAAATGTCATTATGTGGACGTTGTGTCTTAATTAGGGAAACACTTTAACATTCCTACAGAATTCAGTCTTTCTTTTAGAACAAAACCAACTAAATAAAACGAGTACGATATGACGAGGTGCAAAATGATTTGGTTGAGGCAGTCTTGCATGGTTCCTAGTTAGGGATGTCATGATGTCTTCAGATTTCTTCCAGTCAAGCAGGTATACTGTGGCTTTTCTGTTTTGCTTCTGGCATGCTTCATATATTTACATGAGTGGAGAAAATCTTTGTTCACATACTATTTTTCTTAACTGGTGTTGCCTCTTGCATGCAGCAACTGTCACATCCACGTCAGGCATAAAATTTAAGACATGCTTTTTTAATGTGCCATAAATAGTGACACAGCCAGCAGTGAGCTTCAAGCACAAAGCTCAGTTAATCACTCCGAGTCATTTAGATACTCACTAAATTTTACACTGAAAGGAAATTCCCATCAACACATCTGCAGGTGGCAATATCACTGCACTCACACTTGTTTTACACCTAATCACTTGTGTGTTTTGATTGCAAATATCAGAATGTTTTTTTTTTTTTCTAAAGAAATTTAGCATCAAGTATAAAAATTACAGTAAATCTTTCCTTCTCTTTTATCCACTCTGAATAACATCTATTCGAATTTCCGTCTGGGATTAATAACGTTTTTTCATTCATTCATTATGTAAAAACTCACCTATTGTGACAAAATAGCAGTTTAATGGTTGATCAAACTTTCATATAAACTTATCGTGTTTAACTAAACATATAAGACATGAATACTCCACATGTGATGGTGAACTACAGTGGTTCAAGCGGTTGAGCGGGTCACCTGATGACCTTTGGGTTACGTTTTGTATCTACATTGCACTTCCAGTGCTAGTGTAGGTACCAGATCTGCTCAGTCCGATTGCGTATTACTACATTGTGTTCATATAAATTAAATAAGATGCTCCAAGTCTCTTGTTTATAAATTAATGTTTTCTTTCACATTTCATTTGTCAGCTTAAAATTATTTCCTCAATTTATAAATAAATAATAAAGCTCTTTTCAATCTGAAAATGTATCAGTTTTATTGTCATGACATCTAGTCAATAAGTTAAAAGGGCAACAACTTTTCATTGCCTTCTAAATGTGTTATTTTTGCTCCTGGGATATCTAGAAGTAATGTCAGGCTGTGATCAGTTCCTCAGTAGATAATGATATGACTTTGTAAAAGTTGTCGTTTCCAATGAAGATCTCCTATCCCACTTTGCTAAAGACAGCAGATAAACCCATATACTGCATAAACCAACCATAGTTGTTTATTCCATGTCCGGCCAAACATGTAGTGACGTCATCGAAAGGTGCCTGAGAAGATCTGGTACCAACATCAACATGACTGGTGCATGAATGTTTTACTGGTGGCTGCATTTCTGGCAGTTTCCTCTGGGCAGCGGTGGCTACACATGTAGCTTTCCACTCCGTTATCACCAACTATGAATGAGGAGTGAATAAATAATCAGTTCAATGTCAAGTGTTTTGAGTGCCTTTAAAATTTGTCTACAAATTGAGGGTTTTTTTTCTCCCCAGTTATGAATTAATACATTTTAAACCTTTTAGACACACTAGAGATTATTTACATAAATCCATGACTAGTTTTAGCTGTTAAATCTGTACATTGGTGCCAACATTCACATATGTACTCTGGAAAGAAAAGTAAAGACATGTCATTTCTTGTACAGGTGACCGTGTGTAGTGAAATGGCTGTTTATAGAACACAAAGGGATGTACACCAGTTTGAGTCTTTGCTGAAAGCAGGTCAGGCTCTCTGAGAGCAAAATAGGTTTGGTTAATTGGTTTTTGAGGTGTTTTATGAGAAATTTGTTTGGAACAGATCCAAGTATTTTCCAAACAAACCCATGTGTGGTGCAGAAAGTTAGTGGTTGAAGTGCAGTCTTGAATCACACCTTGACAGAAACCAGTGAACCTTAGCACTCTTTTCTCTGAAAGAAAGTCAATTATACTCTGCAATAACAAGACATATAACTGAGGTCCATATGTAGCATACAGTAATCTCATGATTGTATAGTCTGTTTTAAATCCCTAATTAGAAAACTAAATAATAAAATCTTATAAAGACTGAGCTTAACTGTGTGTAATGTTTGCAAGAAAAATAGGAGCAAAAATATTATCAATAATATCCAGACTACAGGAGTGTCCAAAGTCTGTCCTCAACTGCTGCTATCTGCAGGTTTCTGATGTATCCCTGCTCCAACATATCCCGTGTGCATGAAATGGATGCAGTAGTCAATGAAGTTCTGCACAATGACTGATTAATTTTGTTGGAGCACGGAAACATGAAAAATGGGGTCTTTGAGGACTGGAGCTGGACACTGCTCTGCAATGCTGCAGTAACTTGTATTAATCCCTACAACTAGTTGGTGTTGAACATTTACTATAGATTCCCAGCTCATAATACTTGAGTCATTTAGAACAAATTCTGAATATTATGCTGATAACTGGTTTGTTTTTGTCTTTTGTTTTTTTTTAGCTTTTTCAAATTAAGTCAATTTTTTACCTCATAATAGCAGTTTGTGCAGTAGGAGCACATCACATGGAAAACACAACACAGACAACACACAACTATCTACACATAAAAGTGCAACTTTTCCTCTGATATTCAGATTACCACACCAGCAGATAACAGAAAAAGTCAAACAGACTCAAAGCGTTCATACAAAGTCATGTGTGTTTTGTTTTCTGTACCAATACTTGTACGATGACCTCTCTTAGACACAGAAGCAATGTTCAGGTTGAGCTTGACTCATTTATCTTTTAAAGCTATGCAGATATTTGTAAGATGTTACCTGGCCAGTGATAACACTGTTGTTAGGTATTAGGGAGACGTGCTCTTAACTTTTAGAATGTTAAGATGAAGCAATGCCTTCTCGCACCATAAAACTAAATCATCAGTCACTGAACCAAAAAAAAAAAGAGTGGTCCAGCAGTAAAACAGGCTGAAAACTATTGTTTACTGTGTTCATTTCATTTAGGTTGTATAACCAGGGCAAAATTATTTTCCAACTTAAACCAAACCACTGCATTTGCTCATTACATTGAACTCAATGTGACATGAAAATAGATAAAAATAATTTAAAAAATTGTAAGGATCAATGTATCACACTGTGCTTAGAGACACAAACACAATAGTGAACACGAACAGATAAGAGCAGCAAGACTAGACGGGGAAGCTGTACGAACTCAGGGGTTAAATAGATGGATATAAGTGTTATAACAAATGAAGGTAATGACAGAAACACAGGTGCAGTCCATGATGGCATTGTAAAAGGAGTCCTGGGAGATGTAGTATAGAGGCCGGTGCTCAGCAGGCAGGTGACACTGACTGCACCAGCAGAGGAGGAGCAGGCATGACATTGTACAGCAGGATAGACAGAATAGGCCCTCTTTTTAAGGTTGGTCTATTCCTCAAATATATCTACTTTTAATTTGATAGAGGAAGTCAGCTTTTTTAATTTAGAGGTTTATGTGATGCCATGTTTATTAGACAGATTTTTACTAATTAGCAGCTCGTGAGATTTTTCAAAGAACTTCATTAAAAATTAATAATTTATAGATTTTGTTACAAAACATTTAAAAAATGGTTAATTAAAATAATCAGAGCTTGTATTATTTACCTGGCTTCCATCACTTCTGTTTTTATCATGCCACCTTTCCAATCCGCATGTGATGAACAGTAAAGCGAATAAATCTCCGTGATGATCAGTGGAGCTGACATCGCTACTGCTATCAACGATATAGGGCCTTAAATGAGACATGCTCTTAATGTGCGGCACCTTTTATGTGATGGTATCCTGTTGCCCTGTCACATCAGAGAGTAATGTAGACATCCATGAATGAATAGTGTATCTCCTGAGCTGTAAATATGCCACAGGTGCTGCATACACAGCAATGATACATAACTAATAAGCATAATTCTCTTTATGGTTATACAATCATCCGTCCCAGCTTCTCACTGAGGAATGTGTAGATGACTAGTGTTGTGTTTTGATGGTTGTCATGCCAACTGCTTCATGATTGCATGTGCAACATGTTTTTGTCTCCATCACTTGGTCTCCTTTTGTGGCACCAACAATGGTAGGTGTGTCTGGTGTTCCAACATGATGTAATTTGCATAGGGTTTGAATTGAAATATAACAGTGTTATTCCTTTGGTTTATTCTGAATCATCAGAACAAATTACCTAAATTACTGATAAGTAGGAAAACTCTTTAGGGTAGCCAAATAAAAAGCTTTCAGACTCTCACCTAAAGCTGCATTATTCGGAGCTGGTACATTATAGCCTGAATGTAAATACTTGTGTCTCTGAAGCTTGACATCTTTAAACCTTTGAATCCTTTACAACCTCATACCTGAGCTCTACAGCTGCTGCTGGGGCAGCTTACAATCTGTTGGCTAAAAATTTATCCTTGTATACCAAAGATGCACATGAACACACATACATTTTATTGGTATTGACCAAAAAGCCCAGGCTTACAGGCCACAGCAGAAAATCATTACGTTACCAAAAGTCTTCCCGCTGCAGGAAGGATTTGTTGTTCCAAACGTTCCCTCAACAGTGAAGTAAAAATCAATTTGATGTACGGCAGGTGTCAGCTGGCACACAGCTCGCTAAATGTTCAGAAAATAGAAATAAAAGCAACGAACTGTGTGTCTGAGCAAATGATGGCAATATGAATGACTATGTTCTATACTGTATACGTTGCTTGTCCCATGTTCTTCCTCCTATTGTAATGCTCACATGTCCATTTGTTAAACTACTTCTTAATCTTTTTTATTTTCATGTGCATCAGACGGGATCCAATCCTCTTGGCATCACAGCTCTGGAAGGAGCAAAATTCAGAATAACCAGTCACTTCCAAGTAGTGGAATTCTACCTAACACAAAGCTACAATTATCTATATCACACAGAGAAAATCTCTCTTTCCATAGATCTGCTGCTTGTGTAAAATCATGAAAATGCCTCCTCATTATCCATCCTACGCACACAGCAACAGTAATTATTTTCCCTGTTTGGTTATTTCCTGTGTGAATGAAAGTGCAAACACTCACTTGTAATCAGTATACATGTCTCCGTTTGCATTTAAACAGATCTGTTGAAAGAAAACACAAAGTGTTTTTGGCATCATTGAACAAGCCGTTTGTGGCACGGATGTTATGGGCTTCACTATTGCTAAACAAGCCAAACAACACATGACTACAGGACCTTATAGTTTAAACCTTGTTATCAGCCACATTATATTGTCTTACACACTTTAAAGGACAGTATAAGCTAAATGTAGCCATGTAGCTTCATTGGTCCTTTTCTTTTTTTTCTTTCTCTCATTAGCTACTTTTCTGCTGTAACAGATTTTGTGTCTTATTACTTTAGTTTCAATATCATACCATGTCACTTTCAGTTGTGATTGTTTTAATGAAATGTACTTTACGTTGTGATGACATTTCTAAATGTTTCACTCAGCATTATTAGCCTGTTTTAAATGTTTAGACTACTTTTTGCAAATAGCCAGTACTTTGTGTAAAAAGCAGCCTCATATTACCTTCAGCTGACTATCAAAATGTATTTTCTTACATTCATACATGGTTAGCCATCTACCTTTGCACAATAATAATATAAATAGATTAAATTTCTGTAGCACTTTTTAAGGCACCCAAAATGACCAGTAACCCATTATTCATTCATTTCACACTTAAACTTAGTGGTTGTAAGCTACTTGCTGCCAAACTGATTTTATCACAGCAGCTAGTCCATGCCAATGGCCTTTGTGACCACTGCAAACATTAATACAACAGCAACGTCAACACTGGAGGCATTGTTGGAGACAGGATAGGTGAAGTGTATTGCCCAAGAACACAACCATTACTGGGATAAAGAGATTCAACTGTCTGGTTCTTGGATGAGCTGCTCTACTAGCGGAGCTACTGACTGATTACAATAAGATGATTAAAAATGACTGATCGTCTGAGTATGGGTGTCATGAGGCATTAGTTACAAATAAAACAAGAGGTACAGATCAGAAATGTTCTCTTTTGTCAATATTCTCAGGATTGTTTCAGAACAAATTGAGGGTGCCTGTTGAGTTTCAAGAATGGCTGAAAGTGTTTGAATGGAGTTTTTTAATTAAGTAGGAGTAGATGAGCCAAATCCAAAGAGGCAATCCTAACCATTTGTGAGAAAACAGAAATCCAAATAAGGCTTTATGAAGAAAGAAAAGACAGGATGAGGAGGAGCGAATGTCAGAACCACCGGTTAACTGCCTCAGGCAATGGAAGACCAGTAGCAAGTAGACTTCCTTTCCAGTGGGATGTATCAACACTTGATGGCTCACATCAAAAACATTGATGGCAAAGAACCACATAGATGATCTGATCATGGCAGCACAACAGCAGACCCTCTGTACAATAATCATGTTTATAGACCAGGGGTGGGGAACCTTGGCCTTCTGGCCTTCAAGAACCAGGGTTCCCCACCCCTCCAGTAGATGGACTGCTGGGGTTAGGAACATCCCAAAAATGTCCCTAAAAATCTACAGTATATAGTAGCAGGTGGATGATGTTAATTGTTATAACTTAAGTGGTTTGAGTTGAGTGCATTAATATTTATGTTGAATATAAATGGAAGTTTGCAGGTGCCGCAGCAAGTTGCCAAAGGGGGTCAGAAAAGAACTGAGTTTAGATCCTGTAGGACTATGAGTACCACCAATGTAAGTAGGTTCCAGCCAACCAACCAGACACAGTGATTGCACGCTATCAGTTAGAATAATGAACATGAAAAAGTTTAGGAATATCAGAGGAACGAGGAGTAATGGACACATCAGAGGCTCTAATATTACTATTCAAAGAAAAACTATTCATTGTGCAACTTCTGTCCTTTCTCACCAGTTAATAGCTGCAGGAAGAGCAGATGTACCAGGCAAAACTTCAAACTACCAGGCTTATGCTGGGGGTTTCACTTGCAAGGGATGTACACCATGATAGGGGATGAATGGGGGAGAATATGTTCTCTCCATCAGAAAAAAGGGAAAAAACATATTGTCTGGCAGATGAGAATCATGACACAGTGCCTTCCTTTTTGTTTCCCTGTCATTATTTCTAGCATCAACTCAGTTTCATGTTTTTCTTTCTTCCTTCACTTTGTTTGCATCTATGCATATATAAATGTTTGTTGATTTTCCTCACCCTCCCCTCCACGCTCTTCCTTTCTGTTTCTTCCCTTGTCTGATTGTCATACTTTTCCCCTTCTGTCAGGGTAGCAATCTTCCTTAGACCAAGCAAGCTTTTTCCCCTCCTTACACATGACAACAATGGCATTTGTGTTTTTGCTTGAGGCACTAAACCTATCTCACTGCTTTCACAGCTTATCAGGCAACACCATGAAGCGGCTTGAAAAGGCCAAATTGTGTGTTTTGAATATTTAAAGAATGAATGATTAGGATGTTGTAGGTTAAATGCCAACTGGTTATTCAGCCTTTCAGAAGAAATTGATTACCATTTAATAGCTACATATGTAGTTGGCTTATTACAATATATACAAATCCATAAATATTGACACGATTGACAGTGCTTTGACCTGAACACTAAGTAATGCAAGACAATAATATTTTCACTTAATTTTTTTATCCACTCCTATTCTAAATATCACTGCTAGGTGGCAGCATTTGTAGTATGTCTGATTATCTTGCTTTCTCATTTTTAAATACAGCAAGTTTAAGAAGAATATTTGTTTCTTCAAGCTGTTTGGAGGCCTGCAATAGACTCCCTCTTTAACCCATCCATAACTGCAGGATAATAACCCAGACTTTCATTCTTTTTAATTTGTTTTGTCATGTCCTATAAATATTTCAGGTAAGGGTGAGGGTAAGCATTTGAATATTGCCCCGAGTCCGTATCTGTAATCTAGAGCAGTGCATTATTGCAGGGTAACATCATAATAAATGGCAAAAGATGATGTACAATCTGGCAGAGAAAGTCAGTGTTGTGATTTTTATCACTATTGACCTTGCATGTGCTGAATTTTAGTCTTGTTGCCATAGTAAAAACCAAAGAACTCACATAGTCACATATATGCAGAAAATAATTATGCATGCTGAGTAAAACACAGTGAAACTCATTTCTCACAGGACATGCCATCCAGAGAGCACGCAGGCTTTCCTCCATTTCATCTTTCTCTTCCCCTTGCTCCTTAGAATTAATCTAAATATGTAATGTTTTAGGATTGTTCTTATTTTTAGCTTTTTCTTATGATTCTCTTATTTAAAAATGTTAAAATTACTGCGTTATCAGTTTCCAAAAGACTTTTCTTTTTCCACTATAAAGGTTTTCAATCCGTTAACTTGACTGTATCGACAAAGGAAGGTGAAAAATGCTCACACATTTTAGCAAGTGTAAAAATAGAAAAATATATGTATTTTTTAATAAAACTTTTGTTTTTGTTGGCATCTTATTGTCTCCAGAAACCTAGATTGGTTGATCCGTTTGGTGGCCACATGTAAACAGTGACACTAAACACTAAACAGTCCTCATGTCTCACAGCTGCAAACCATTTGTCTCACTGCGTGACACCAGGAATCTGTAGAATGGCCCTGCCTATTAGGCTACGACACCCGAATGCAGAAAACATAAAATCACCATTTTGACCAAGAAGAATACTCCACCCACTACAATCTGTCCTATTTACCTGGTCTGAGACTGGACTACTTGCTGTCTAACATGGTGGAAAACAAAAGTCGGGTGACATCAGCTACATGCCCTCTATAATACAGTTTAGGCAGTGATTCCTGCCCATAATAGGTCCCCCATGTGCATTCTGCATTAAAAGTCTTGAATAAAACCAATATCATCCAAAACACAAGTCTGGATTTCTTCCTGGCTCCAGTGGTGTGTAGTTTCTTTACTGCAACCCTGCACTGAACTCTGTCAGAGCTTGTGTTCAATCTTCTGATACAAACAAGCAAACATGTGAAACAATCCCACGAGAAATGGTAGTTTTCTTAAGAACAATTTCAGAATTGCTAATAATACACTGAAAGGGTAACTTCAGAGCCTGGGGTGTGTAATATAGCAGCAGTCTGTGCTGCAAGGTGCAGTAAATTAGAGGTTAGGGGTTTGTATACACTTCTTTTTAAATGAAATATATCGGCATAAAGTGAATAAAATAAGCTTTGCCCTTAATTCAGTTATTTATTTTTTCAAATGTGACCTTATTCCAGTGAAGTTACGTATACAAGTGTGGTCTACTTTAGAGTCTACACTATCTTACTAAGGTCTTAAAGATGCATTATAGAACTTTTGCAGGTTCTTTGAGTTGCGTACTCACTTCTCGTCAGCTAATTATTTATCCATCTTTCATCTTACTGCAACTCGGAGCTTGCACCAACCAGTAACAGTTTTATCTCGAGTCTTGTCCTATCTCTTGATATTTCTCTTTCTGTTCATCCATTTATTCTTCCATTTCCTACTCCACTTATTCCAATTCAGGAGGATGGGGAAGCTGGATCTTATCCCAGTAATTAGCAGGCAAGAGGCAGGGTACACCCTGGACTTGTTGCCAATCTGTCACAGCAGTCAATAAACTCTTCTGCTACAAAGTGAAATCTGACAAGAGACGTGAAAATCTAAAAGGTAGCAGTGGCTGGTGTCATATTAAATGTCAACTCTGAGCCTCCAGGAATAGAGGTGGGATTAGAGGTGATTTAAGCAGAGCTGTATTGATCCAAAGACTTTCTCCATCATCTCCATAGATGATGTCGTCATCTGTTGTTTGTTTGTTGCATCATTTGTGTGTTTTTAGATTTTTAAGACATGAAATTAAAATCTATAAATTTGTTTTGAGAGAACCCTGATCCTCATGATCAGGAAGCCAAGAGGAAGTTGGGGTGAGCTCAGTTTGAGTCATTTCAGCAGCGATCGTCATGTTTTATTGGACGAAGAATTAAGTTGAGCGCTGAAATTGTTCATATTCTATTTTTTGTCGATGCAACAAGCACAGTCTGTGTAAATCAGGCCCTTTCTCCTCCATGATTGGACCCTGTGTTTGATTTATTAGTGTACTGCCACATTGTAACATCAGGCTGTATTTTTATGACAGGATTATGTGTTACTTTGCCAACACATACACAACAAATAAATAAAGATGCTCTTCACACAGCTGAAAGAAGTTTTCAGGAATGATGATGCCTGTAGTTGAATATTTCTAGCATTCATTTTAAATGTAGACTTGGAGAAAACGAAACGCCAACTACAACTTATGCAAGAACATAACTTTGCACTCTTTTTCCTTTGAAAGAAAATGAGCTGATGCTAAAATGTGAGATGTGTTGGCTTCAGATTAGCATGCACACCAAGCATGTGAGGCATATGTTTATGAATGCATATTGTTCACCTGCCTGCAGCACTGCCTTCAGCCTCTGCAGCAGATCTTTTTTGGAAATGCTTGAATACCCCGTAGCTCATCTCAGAGGACCAAACCCAGATTCACACAACTCCATTTGACTCCATTCAAACTCCCCATTTTATCTTCACTTGTATGATAAATACTCTGAAACCTGTTTGCTGCCTGCTGTAACATAAAAATATGATTCTCTGTCTTTATATATATATATGTATATATATACTGTATACATACATACATAAATGGAAATGGCTGCATGAGGGTGCAGTTGATTAGCAAGGTTGCTGGTTCGAGCCTCGGCTGGGGAGGTTCAACCAGTAACCTTTCTGTGTGGAGTTTGCATGTTCCCCCCATGTCAGCATCTCTCCGGGTACTCCGGCTTCCTCCCACAGTCCAAACACATGCACCTTGGGGATAGGCTGATTGGAGGCTCTAAATTGCCCATAGGAGTGAATGTGTGTTTGCATGGTTGTTTATCTATGTTGGCCCTGTGATGGACTGGTGACCTGTCCAGGGTGTACCCCGCCTCTCACCTAAAGTCAGCTGGGATTGGCTCCAGTCCCCCCGCGACCCTGCTCAGGGAATAAGCAGAAGATAATAAATAATGTATATTCAGCTGTTAAGTCAAATGCTTTTTAAAAAAATGAGATGTCTGACTCAACATTATTCCATCATGATTGTGTTGCAACATAGGGCAAGGTAAAGCTGTATGTCAACTAAACGCACAATGGGTTTCCCAAGTTTGGGAAAGTTATATCATGTTTGCTTTGTAAGCAGTAAATGGATCTGTGTATCACAATATCAGATGTCAGATCATCATGCTGATGAGATAAAAAAAAAAGCAACAACAAAAAGAAAAGCAGCAAACCATTTATTTTTACATAATACATAAGAATTTTTAAAAAAGTATTTTAAGGCATCTATTTACAAGACTTTGCACAGACGTAGTTCTGGCAAAAAGGATGAACAGAAATGACTACTGATTTTAAAAATTAAGCAAATACAAGATAAAGCCAGAACAGTCATTTTTCTTTTAGAGTGAGAAGCAGAACAATTGTGTTTTAATCTACAGAAATTACAGCTCTTTAGGAATGTCTCAAATGAAGTTGATAAAGCATGGCACTGGGTCCTCAGGGATGTACATGTTCTCCAATCTTCCTGCGTGCGGTCTGGTAGGATTTTATGACTAGATTAGGAGAGTCTTGTGTTTTCTTCTCGCACAGGAATGTGTGCGGCTCTGCCACTTTCAAGATGCAGCCCAGCTGAAATAAAGTTAATGCAGTTACCATGCAGTGTTAAACCATCCATCCCATCTTTATATTTTAAAGTAAATTATTCAAAAGCTAATAATCATGAAGGAACCTGGAAGCTGTACTTAGATGTGAAGCAAACTTCAAAGACACTGTTGTGCATCATGATTAAGCAAAATAAATTCACATACATCAAGATAAATCTCCTGCTCATGTTGTATGTGTGCCATGCCATTTTTAACTGGTTTTACACAGAAAGTTTAGCTTTTTCTTTCATTAGATGACATATAAAGCCTTTGAAAAGCTCTAGAAATTACCCTGGAAGAAGCCATTAGTTATATTTGAGTTTGGGCTAGTCTTTTTAATTATAAAAAGTCTTAAACAAAGAAACCATGTTGGATTGATAATGCCTCGTGCAGCTTTAACCATGCTAAATTTTATAGGTTGCAACTCATATTTCCACTCTGCTGTGTATGATCATGGTTGCAGGGAGCTTCTAACTGCTGGCTTATTGGGAGATTTTATGAGTGCAGGGGTACTTACCCATTTTAGCAGCAGGGTTGTTGTTATTTGGCTTTATGACACTGGTGTAAATGTTTTTGTTGTTTTTAGCCAACAGAGGCCTGTAGCGCTGTCGTGAATGAGCGATCAGCTGGGCTATCTGTCTTGCCATGGAGGTCTTTTCCGGCACAGGTGGTGGTATTTTGCACTGAGGAGCAGTCGCTGGCTCTTGTTCTTGTGGCGCTTTTCCAAAGACATCGTC
The DNA here is from genome assembly GCA_037177535.1 of Pseudomugil gertrudae. Taxonomy (NCBI): domain Eukaryota; kingdom Metazoa; phylum Chordata; class Actinopteri; order Atheriniformes; family Pseudomugilidae; genus Pseudomugil; species Pseudomugil gertrudae. The sequence goes on from JBAMHV010000023.1 coordinate 16,446,344, forward strand.
GTCTTCGTCTGAAAAGCTGATGGGGTGCAGATGTACACTACAGTGCTGCTCTGGTGTCTTACCAGGTGGAGAGTTAGCCAGTGATCTGAGGAAGGATGAGGATTCGGAGTGGTGGCGGCGTGGAGGTTTGGCTCTAGGGGCAGGCTTGGTTTTGGATGAAGGCTCTGGATTTAAAGCGTTGGAGACGGGGATGACGGGGATGGGAATCTGCAGAGACAGCCGGTTAGCACGTGCCCGTGAAGAGCTGGAGCTTGATTTAGGTTGCAGCTTCCAACCAAGAGGATCACGGCCAGTGATGACAGATGTCCGGACAGGGGGAGGCGAGGAGCAGGAGGAGTTGCTGGAGGAAGCGGATGAGGATGACTGACCTGAGGAGGTAGAGATCGGTGGACAGGAGTGGCGTTTGAAGGGAGAATGTGACATTGTTTGGGGTCGCGCGTGGGATACGTCTCGTTGAGGAGGATGTGGTTCATTCTTGTTCTTCTTCACCGTAATGACAGGGAAGATCCCACATACACAGACATCATCCGACCACTGGCGCTGACGAGAGCGCAAGGTCACACTCATCATGGAGCTGGTTGACATTGGGCGCTGTCTGGGCACCTGACATCGTGTAGCAACATATCTTGGTCCATGTCTTTCTTTGCAATCTCTGGTCTGTCCTCTGTCAATCACATCTCCAGGGCTGGGTACTTTCATGCTCATCTGGCCATTCTTTATGTAGTTCACATGACCACTAGCTGGACTTGCAGTGCTGTTTGTAGCCATGAAGCTTTTATTCATTATGCTCAGTGGGGTGAGGGTTTGGTGAGTAAGTAACCCTATGAGGAGAAAGGAAGGAGTACAGTGTTGGGTATGTTCAGATTGCGAAAAGAGGAAGAGCAGACGCCCATAGTGGTTTCACAGATAAAGTTTCATAACCACTTATCTTTTCAGAACACAATGGTAGCTGAAATGTTGGCAAGCAGAAGTGAATGTAGAAGAGTTTTGATCAGATTAAAAAACACCAATTATAATAGGAAAAATCAACTTAAACTTCTTTGCAGGTTATGATCTTAATGTCAAATTTTCTCATGTGTGAAATCCCCAAGCTGATTTAGTTATGCTCTTTAAAGAGCCACAAAGTCCCAAAGGCTTTTTCACACCTTATACTGGATGAATAAATAAAAAAAAATACTCATGACCATTTCAACAATCTAGAGTTTGAGTCAATTTATCACTTAAAGAGAGTCAAACTACTGACAAGTGAAAAAACTTTTGATGCTTAAAGACTAAATGTAAAATATCAGATTTAAGATGTTCTTACCTCCAGTGCAGTGTTGATCTCTGATCACTGTGTTGACTGAGCTTTCACATACCGGTACTCCTGTCTTAGTATCTCTCTTTGTTTCCCCATCTGACAGCCCACCCAAATCTGACCACAACTTCTGCAAACCAACACCCTGAAAGCCACAAATTCCTCATTTCTCACCCAGTCATCCAGGCTCATCTGCACACACCGGTCAGGTTCTATGAACTGAGATGTTTTCATCACACGATGAAGTGAGAACAGAGTGTAAATGTAGTTCTTGTTTAAGAAACTTATTTCCCACAGCTATGCCACTCCCAATAAGGCAAATAAATGCACCTGTGATGCAGATGAAGTTACAATATTCAGATGTAATCCTCAGGTTTGTTAGTTTTCATCTACAAAATCGTTGCAAAACAGTGATTCTCATTCTAATTGGCCACATTTTAGTTGCTGTGCATTTTGAATGCCTCCTCTACACAGTGCTCAGCATCAAGTGCTCCCTATTCAGAACAGTCTCAACAATAATCAGCTCTCATTTTCAAGCATTTCAGAACCACTTTCTGCTTCACAAACTGCTTCAGCTGCAGGCAAGAACATTTTTAGTAATGTCAGCAGTGCAGCTCTGAGGAAAAGTCAGTCACTAGCTGCATGTTTTTGGATCAGTGTGGATCAACATTTCTTTTTACCTTTACCCAAATGGGTGTGATATTTATGTTTTTAACAGGAGAGTATTAAATCTGAGAACAGATTGTGATGCTGGTGGAGGTGTTCGGATCAGGTTCACAGAGTACACTTCAATGCTGCTGATTTACGTCAGCTACACCTGAATTACTGCAGGAGCTTGTTAAAAAGTCTGCTGTGTGGAAATATTCTGAAGTACAACAGAAAAGCTTTTCATAATGGGCAGCCATTTGCAATGTTTGTCATTCAGGCTTTCCAGTTTTATCTTCATACCGTCAGTTTGATGAACACTTTAAGCACTTGACTACTAGATTGAAAAGTTAAATACCAAAAGGGCCAATCTATATTTTCTCCCACAAAATAAAAATAAAACTAATTTCACATTCATATGTTGATGAAAAACCTTATTGACAATGCAAAATGGTAACTTAATTCAGCACACCCACAAATCAGTAATCAAAAGCATTGTGTATAATTAGCATTATTAGCTTGATAAAACACTACCTTAAAAAGTTAACACCGTTAGACATTCATCCCTGTATCTTCCTGCTTGTGTTGATATGTGCTGCCATACTAACAATAGAATGACAAACTAGATTGAATTCATTTAAGCTTTGGGTCAAAGTTATCCCACCAGCAGAAGCACGAATAGATACATGTTTTTTGTTGTTACATCTAAATGTGGAGCTGAAATAAAGACTCATCAGACGACATTCTCCCATCTTCCGGTTTGGTGAGTCGGTGTATATTTTAGCCTTAGTTTCCTGTTCTTAGCTGACAGGAGTGATGGTCTGCTGCTGTAGAACATCTGTTGTAAGGTTAGAAATGTGTGTTTAGAGATTCCATTCTACTCATATCTTAGTTAGATTGAGTTACTGTTGCCTTTTCTATCATCATCAGTCAGTCCGCATGTTCACCTGACATTAACAAGGCAAACTGGTGCCTTCTGAATTTCTCTATTTTCAGACCTTTTCTCTGTAAACCATAAGCCACTTCCATATTCACTTGAATCGTCTTTCTTCCTCATTCTGATGCTTAGTTGGACTTCAAGTCTTGACCGTGTCTACATGCTACATGACGAATGCATTGAGGTCTACCATGTAATTGGCTGATTATCTATTTGTGCTAACAAGCAGTTGAACAGATGTATCTAATAATGTGGCCTGAGTGTGGGCTTTTCACTTAAATTATTTAAAATAATATGCATATACTTTGTTCCTCTTGAAAGTATAATTGGAATAAATATTCATGTAATAGACGTAAATCTCTTTATTTCACAATTACTGGTTGTGTGGCCTGCCTACTTTAAGTTTTGCATTTCTGTTTAATAATGATTAATGCTGTCCTTATAAATAAATCATTAAGGATACAGTAACTATTTTAGACACAAAGATCAAGATGTTCCAGCAAAAACAATATGACTCGTATATTTTGATATGAAAAATGACAAGAAAAAGTGTATAAATGTGGTTTTGTTCTATTTAAAGGAAGTTCTGTTGTGTTTCTACAACTAGTGTGCAGCAGGCTTATAGCCTCCTTTAAAACCCCTGCCATTAGCATCATATATTGAAGTATCATCCTCCCGCAGGTTGTTTTTTCTCATTTCATGCAGCCCTGGTTAGATCTTACATTTCAAACTTCTCTGCATCCTTTCTAGGCTATTAAAATGGCTTCAGCATAAGCCACATTTTTAAACCCCTGGTCAGAATGTTGCATCTTCTTTTACCATCAGTCTTCCTACATAAAATTGTATTTGCACCAAAGTCAGAGTGTTGAGCTGAAAGCTGTGCCTAAAAGTCTTTGACTGTAAGTCACAAGATATCACATTTAAATCAAGGCGTACATGTGTCCTACTTGCATTCTACAACATACTGTATGAATTTTAAATGCTGTGTGTCGACAGTAAGTCCTTTGAAGTTTGATGACTTTCAGCCTGGAAACTGTGTTCCTTCCCTCGCTTCCCCCTCTAATCCACCCACAAGCTTGCTGAGATCTTTCAAGGCTGTGTGAGTAATTGGCAGGTTTGCATGTCATTGGGAGTCAGAGCTGCAAGGTGAGAGCTCAGTACATTAATCTCAGTGTAATGAAGTGATGTAAAGCTCTCGGGATACTGTAAACCTGCAGACTAGAGGAGGGATTACTGCTGATCTGAGTGGTCTTTGTTTGATGATTCACACAACCAGTCATGGAAGAAGGCAGGTGGATCTTTGTGTTTGTGTGTACTGCACAATATGTGTTTATAAAAAATAAACCTGACCTTTTCTTCCTGTTTCATTCTAAAATAAACACTGAATATTTTCTTTCATTCTCAGTAGTAAGACGGTCAATGTGCGCTTATGCATGCATGCTTTACGTGTAAACAGCATCTCTCACAGGTTTTATTTTTTGTTTTTAGTCTACCACTCCTCATCTTTCAATGTGTTTTTAAAAGTGAAAGGTGAAAGAATATAAATGTGTAAAATACAGTACTCAGAAATCATGTGGAAACAAACCTCAAAATGTTTTTGAAGCACAGAAATGGCTCAGCCGACACTTGAAGCCTGTTCCCCTCAGGTTTGATGGGAAAATGATGAAAGCTCATCAGATTTTTCTGAGGAAAGCTTTAGAGATGCGGGTATGACAGCTAGTTACGGGGGTCGGGTCTTCAGGACTCCTTGGAGTAATGCTCTTGGTTGTTTTCTCAACCGTATGGTAGAGTTTGGATTCAGCTGTGACTTCTCACTGAAAAAGGATTTGCAATGTCTTCCACACAACCCGGAGAAGTTAGCAGGACGATTTAGAGATGTTTAGATTTATCAAAACCAAATTTGACAACAAAATATGAACTTTCATTTATTCGTATGGAACGTCTCTGTGCAGCCTGTATAATGTACTTTATTGTGGAGGAGTGACCAGATTTAGTTGGGAGGCTTTTGGACACTTCTCTGGTTAGAAAAGAATATTGCACTGGGACGGCTTTCTGGGAAAACCTGGGACTGCTGGAGCAGTGACGTATGGGAAAGCAGAGGAAATTGCATACCTGGATCATAGAGGTGAGGGAAAAGGTAAAACCTCTTACCCAGCGACTCCACCCATCCAGGAAAAGCAGCGTGAGTTAAACTCTTGTTGGGGACCACAGTTAATTTGCATGAATTAACAATCTCTCCTAAAATACACGAGTTTCCACCGAAAACAGTGATATCAGCCATGTTTTTTGTTCTTGTATCAATGAGGCTGATCAGCTAAGTGAATAGATGACAACCTGCTAGAAGGCACATTAGGGCCCTGCTGACCTACACGAATGACTGATAACCTACTGATAATGCTTATTCATTTGGAGGATAACATTCACATCAGTGGTGCAGACTTTGTGCATGTTCCATGTATCTGTCAGGTTACTCAACTTATACAAACATGGAAAAAAACGGGTATTTAATTAGTCGGCATGTGAACACTGAACATCCGTAAGAATGGGGAATGTGTGGAATTCTTTTCCATAATATTCATCTGTGGACACTTTTCATTCTACATCTTGCATATACTACTGATGACACAACCTTGAACGCCTCATTAACTTTCCTGTTGCGCAAGCTCCAAGTTTCATAGCACCCAAGTCCATCTTTCTTTCCTCCTTCTAATCCAGGATTAACTGCAGGAAATCACTCTTCATCATCTCCTGTGAACCAAAATTTGGGGAAAGTTTCAAAGTTTATTTGAATCCTGTGATCCTCTCGTTATCGTTAAAGTCTTTTCCTTATATTAGTTCCCATTTATTTCCAGAAAATTACAGCTTTTAAGGATTATTAAAAATGTGCAATGGTTTAAAAAAAAGGAAGGTGGATTTAAATTTAATCACAAGTACACAGTCACATTTACAGTTGGCCTGAAAAATGACTCATTTTAGGGGCAGTAATGCATTTAATTTATCTAAACCCATTATAATAATCTTCAGGGTTTATTATAAACATGAAAGTATAGAGTAACAGCTTTGTGTTGGATTTTAAGGGACAGGTGCTTTATGTAATACATAATGTCAGATTCATGGTGACTCATTTTAGGAGAGAAGAGAAAAAAGGAATAATTGATATAATTATGTTATAATTACATGAGACTCTAAAGCAACACTTGTGAACTTTAACTGATTTTTGCACTTCACTGACAGAGTCCTCTAACGAAGGGTAATCTGGCTTTCACTCTGTTCTCTCAACTCTCTCCAGCTACTTGACAAAGGAAATAAAGGAACCGTCTTCATCAGCCTAAAAACATCAATCAGTTTTTTGCTCCGTTATTATGCTTTTTTCTCTTTGTCAAGAAAACAAAAAGATGAAGATGTGCTCAAAGTTATTGTGTTACACCTGATTTACCTGATCAAAGTAGACCAGCTAGGAGGGGTTACAGGCATGGCGTTTATGTGTAATTCTGTGAATGAGTGATTAGAAAGATGTAATGAGATGTATCATAATTTCAGCCTTTGTCAGATTTGATAGAAGTCAAATCCGATCAATTGATCAGTGATTGATGTTCCTCCATCTAATGTCAATTTGACTGCACTTGGGCTTCCGAGTAAAGAATAGCTCTTTACTGGGAGGTCCTTTGGACCCATTAGTTGAAGTGTTGGGCTCAGCTCTTGGCCATGTTGAAGGACAGTCCCACAGAACTCCTTCAGCAACAGATTGCTGAAAGCATGAAAGAAAGCAGGTCTTTGACTCCTGCTGCAGGGACCTGCAACTAGCACTGCACCCAGTAGACCTCAACACACTCAATAAAAGGCTATAAAGTGTATTAATGTTCACTTTGAGTGGGTGTGAGACTAATTAAATGCTTGTCTCCTTGTGTTAGTTCTGTGATAGATGAGGAACAGCTCCAGCCCCCTCACAACACTAGTTTCCTATCCTGCTATTATAAAAGAAAATGGTGCTTGGGGGGGTAGGTTGCAAGTACAACTGCTTTAGCCTGTCATATGCAGTATATAAAGTTAAAACTGAATCAAAGTGGCACAGATTATATTTAAAATCAGGTCTCTAAGCTGTGAAATATGACAGGTGATCTAGAGATGTTGCTGCCATTTATTTTGCCATCCTTTTGCTATTTAAATCTGTACTCCTCATTTTAGTTCCAGACAGTTGTAGCTTGCCATTGACATCTCTGGTTCTTGGGCATTTAAGGGGTTTACACACAACAAAAAATAACATTTCTCTGTGCTGAAACTTGTGTGTGAGTTATCCCAGAGAGAGGTAGTTGGTAGTAGAAAGCAAAAAAATCCCTGGCCTATAATTGGAAAGAGATGGATGGATTGAGATCCAAGACAGAAAAGACATGGGTGAAAATGGAAAGATCTGGAGCGAGGAAGAGAGGATGGCACTAATTGGAAGCAGTGAACAAATGGTTTTCACTGATTCCTTCGTCTCCATGTCCAGTCTTTATTCCCTCTTCCTTTCCTGTCACTGCGATCTCTCTCTGTGCTGTTTTCTTTCTCCTTCTTTTGATTTCTTTACTACTATGTTCTTCTTGTTCTGTTCACAGGCATGGCTGACAGAGATTCATGAATATGCCCAACAAGATGTGGTTGTCATGCTGCTGGGCAACAAGGTAAGACATCGCTGCCAAGCACTGGGAATTGGATGAATGGACAGATGGACTCGGAGGGTGGGAAAGAAGGGTCAAGGAAGGAAGTGTTGTGGGAGCCGGGGTAATGGACAGATGGATGGATGTGACTGGGAGCATGGATTGAGTATTTATTATGTTTGACAGAGAGAATGCCCAAATGTCACATTTTGAAATTATTTTCAAAGCTTTGTGCTACGTCAAGCTTAAACACAAGCTATGTTCAATTTAACTAATAAATATTTAAAGTTTGTATTAATAGATCAAATGACTCGCTGACTAATCTGCAGAGTGCAAAACCCAATGAAACAGCCCCACTGGAGCCTGTGGAGTGTTCTGGCATTTATTAGCTGTCGTGTATGCATTTTTATGCATCTGTAGCAGCTGAACACAAATGAGTTGAAGAAATGGAGAGTCCCAGAGTATGAAACTAAATTTGTAATATATAGACAAAAACTTTAGGTTTAAGGACCATATTACAATTTCTACTTTATATATCTCTCAGTGAAAACTGCTCATTTTAAAGTAAACCAATTAAAGTGGCAAATCATGTTTTTTTTTGGTTTTATTTTTTTTTGGCCATATGTTTCGTTTTGGACAAAGGCATGTAAGGAAATGTGAAAAGGTAGACCAGTTTAGCAGTTTATTAAGGAGAGTGAGACACCTTTTTAAAGAAACGTCTTTTTCGGGAACTAGTATAAAAAAGTGCTTGAATAAGTTGAATAATGTAGTCAAATGAACCATATATGTGATTATATATGTGCATTATATGTTAGTGTATGCAGTTGTTAGCTAGTATATTGGCTGTAGCTGTAGGCTTATCAGCTCTATTAAACAATACAATAAACTAGGTATATGTGTATTCTTTATTTCTTTGATTCCTAGCTGCTGCCTTTTTTACCTTTTGTTTATTAAATCCCTGTATTGAAGGAGGGACTGCACAGTGGTATGATGGTAGTACTGCAGCGTCACAAGAGGTTGCTGGTGCAACCCTTCTGTGCAGAGTTAGCATGTTCTCCCCCTGTTAGCATGGGTTCTCTCTGGGTGCTCAGGTTCCTCTCATCGTCCAAAGTCATGCATGTTACATTGATTGATCAATCTAAATTGTCCTTAGCAGTGAATATGTGTGTGTGACTAGTTGTTTGTCTCTATGTTGGTCCTGTGATGGACTGGGACCTGTGCTGAGTTCACCAGGTCTCTCGCCCAATGATTGCTAAGATAAGCTCCAGCTACCTGCGACCCCAAGTGGAATTAAGATTTTAAAAGATTTATATAAATACAGTTTGAAGCATGTTTGAAGAGTACAATGGTTTAACTTGAGTTTTTAATGGAAATTGGAAAAACAATTTTCTTTGATTTCATAAGAAAACTGAAACTTACAAGCATCAGGCTGCAAAAATACAGTTGACTGAGACCCGTTTGTTGTTATATTATATTGACTAGGGAATAACATTTAATAGATTTGTTTTTATCCTGAATCAGTTTGTAATTTCTTGTTACAATTTTTTTTAAAAAAAAGTATGTTTGTGATTAAACCCAGAGATGGAAACTACGGTTTAAAAAAAATCTGTAACAACAATACTGTTACGGGAAATGTTTTCAAACACACAAAATAATGTAGTATATATACCAGGCCTGTAAGCGGCGCTGTTACACTTCCAGAAATACACCTAAAAAAGAATAAGACATTGAGCATGCACATAAACTTGTGCAAGTTAAATGTATGACTAAAAAGATGGAAAATAATTTAAAAGGAAACATTTGTGTGGTTTTTAGATTTCTTTTTAAAATTATTTTTATAAACTTTGCTTTAAACACCATATCATGCTTAGTAGGCTTCTGCAGCATGAACACTTTTACCCCCTGTTGTTGTTGCTGTTGGACATCTTATGCATGCAAATTAAGGAAGATTGGGAATCACTAAGGATGTGTCGTCCTTTTTTCAAGAAAAATACCACACATGTTGCAAATGGTGGCTTTTACCCAGTTTTAAAAATGTGTCCATTTGGTCATCTATCAAGTCAAAGTGTCTTAACAATAATAGAAAAATTGTGATTGAGCAACAGTTTGACTCAAGTCTCACTGTGTCTATTATGTTCCAGGCTGACTCTGCACATGACAGAGTGGTGAAGCGTGAAGAAGGGGAGAGACTTGCAAAGGTGGGCTTTCTATAACACACACACATAATACACATGCAGGCTCAGTGTTGCTGCTCAGCTGGCATACTGCAATGGTGCGAGACATGCAAATACATAGTCACAAAACCTTCCATCATGTTGTCTTAACTATAATAGTACTAAGTATACTTATGTATAATTATGTATATGTAAAAGTGCATAAAATTGTAATTTCTGGAATGGATAGTTGAGTCTTTCCAACTTAATTTACTTGACTGAACATGACTAAGTACATATAAAGCATAGCGTGGCAGATGCACAGCATGATCAAGCTAAGGTGCTCAGCGGGAATAATGAGTTGTTCTCACAAACACAGAATGGGATTGTGATACCTGGGAGCGTGTTTTATTGACTGAAATCTGTTCTCCCACTTGCTTATAAATTAGAACAAAATGGGGAGAAATCATGCCTGAAAGCTTAAAAAATCAGCATGTAGCAAAAGTATTGCTGAATTATTGCTATTGATCAGAAACCCTCTCTTTCCTCTTCAGGTACTTCATCTCACTGAGTTTTAAGTCTGTTTGTCCTCACAAAGGCAGACATATAAGAATGTTGTTTCTTCACACAGCTAAGAGCAGATTTTTCTCTGTGCAGGAGTTTGGAGTGCCCTTCATGGAAACAAGTGCCAAATCTGGGCTGAATGTGGAGCTGGCCTTCACTGCTGTGGCCAAGTGAGTCACAACCACAACAGCACCGTATGAAAAGCACTCGGTCTCTTTGTAAATTTAGAATTATTTCCTAAAAGAGGGGGTTTGCTGTTTGCCTGCGGTCCTGCTTCCACTCACTTCATTATTAGTCCACCAATATATACACACAGTAAAGTGTACAGACATTTATTTCTTTGCATGTCTTATCTAAACGTTTCATATCAAACACATTTTATTTTAAATTAATCTGAGCAGAAGTAAAAGGGAAAAGAAGCTATTTAAACCCTGTATGAAAAAGTGATTGTATATCTTGTCAAATGATGAGTTATCTGGTAATAAATAAATTTCAATGGTTAATGGTTTAGTGTCACTAGCCAGACTGGCCCGGTTTTACTTCCAGATCTGTAAAATACGCACACATATACATACAGTAGAAGCTGTCTGACAACATAAGGAAGACTAGGGATGGGAAGGGATGATGTGCTTCATCATATTGTAACAGATTTAGGAAACAGAAAGAAAAGCCATTCCAACTTTGCTTTTATACCAGGTTGCACAAGAAATTATTCCTTTTTGTTTTTAGCAAATCTACAAATTGAAGTGTGTCGAGCTCTAACCTTTTGGGTCGGCTCAATAGCGTAACCCCGGCATAAAAGATGGAAACAAGCCAGGATTTTCTGGAACAGCACCATCACATAGTTGGTCACTGGCAGTATCGATGTTGCTGGATTTGCCGTGTTTGTCACAATGGAACACAGACAGTAGCCTACAGGTTTAAAACCTATCACATTGACACCTGGTTTCAGACGTGATCAGTTTCATGGAGGCTAATCCGCGGGTTTGTTTGGGTGAAAAAGCAGAATGCTATATACTTATGCAGTTTTACTGTGACTCAGGGCCGCACGGGCGGCTTCTTAAGGTTGCAGGATATTGGATATTGATGAGTGGAGTTGAGCATCCCTGACTTATGCCATTAAACTGTGAGATGTTAACCTTAAGCTTTTTAAATTGAATTTAAAAACAGCATTTGAATTCTTTCAGATCCTGTAAATATTATTAACATCTCTGATAAAGCAACAGCTTTAACCTATTGTTCGAATAAACAGGTTCTGGAGTATCATGTTGTTTAGTGAGTGATGGTTTATTAGTCTCACTTTAACTCATTTTTTTCTGAGCTTATTTAGTGATAACATTACAGTACAAAACTAGAAATAAACGAACATTTATGCTGCTTTACTAAGCTTGTTGCTAACCCAGATGCTATCAGTAGCTTTCATTTTTTCGGTGATTAACCTCTTTAGGTGTATTTTATGATGGCTGTGGTGGAACCAGCGTCCTGGGTTTGTATACCATAGTTGCTACAGTTTGTTGTTATTTAATTTGCCCATTGTACAGAGTTTTTAATAATAAGTTAAAGTGGTAAGGCAGCAACCGATGTGTTCTTCAGGGCTGCCACTGTTTATGTTGATTGTGCTTTCAAACTGAACCCGGTTTGAGTCATGGTAGGTCAGTCTTGCGTCTGGGGAAGCTAATTAAAGGTTATTCATGAATTGGATCAAGAAGCAAAGAAAAAAAAAGTTTTTTTGTGTCTCCAATCACTTCTCTTAAACATTGTTTCAGGGCTTTTGGGTTCAAATCAAGTTTCAGGTCAGAGAAAATGGGACTTATGTGTTTTTGTCTTTTAGTCCCATTTCTGCTAAGTAGATATCAGTGTCTAAATTCAGACATATCTGCGTATTAAATAATATTATTAAATATTATTAATATAATAAAAAATATTAAATATTATTAGTATTAAATATACTTTTCCTATATTTAAGTAGAACCAGCACAATTTGCAAGTGGTAAATAAAGGTAATATCCAATTTAGGAAAAGTGTCATCACTTAGACTTGTCATGTTGTATTTAAATTGACCAAAGGAACAAAACTCGGGTGGGGGTCAAACCGGGAATCTTTCTGTGTGGAGTTTGCATGTTCTCTCCGTGTTAGCGTGGGTTCTCCCCGTGTTAGC
>JBAMHV010000023.1:16473574-16490886 GCA_037177535.1 Pseudomugil gertrudae
CAAAATGTAATTTTGTTTACAAATTTTTAAATTTGTTTTTTACATTTTAATTTGTTTTGCACTTCCCAGCCACCGTAGCTTCTTCATAAAATTCTAATTTTATCAGTGGTGAAAAGAAGCAGTTCTTCTTTCACAACGTGTAATTTTAAACGTGACTGACACAGTATTTGTAAGGTGTGTGTGTGTGTGTGCCTGCATGTGCTTTCTGTTATAGAAGCATTCATACACCAATTAAGTCACATTAAGATAAAGCTGCTCTCCATTCAACAGAAAAACGTCCACAAACAGCAGGGAAGCCTCTTGCTGTGACACACACATGCTCTGCTTGGTTTGTTTACTTTTCTTCGCTGTCATTTGGATTTGGCCACGTGCATCTATTATGATGTGTGTTTTACACCACAGACTCCACCTTTCTGAAATTCATCCAACAAGAGCAGGGCAATGAGAAAGCAGTAGGATGTCCAAAGGGAAATTTTATGGAGAAGCTACAGTGTATTACTGCTTTGTTATATGCTCATGGGCATGGGGAGGAAAGCGCACATGGAGGGCAAGGTAAGAGGTAAACATGCAGGCAGGAGGAGAAAATATGTAACTCCGGCCACGTGAGACTGAATCACTTCCAGCAAAACAAAACTGATGTGCAATAATGAAAGAAAAGGTCAAATGTCACTGAAGCTAATCTAATAATTGAATTTAGAAATAAAAATTATACAGTTTGTTTTATTAGTGTAACTTTGTGAGTAGCTCCTCAATTCAGACTTTTTATTTGTATTTTTCTGGATATAAAATATAATATTAAAATAGACTTTACTAATTTTATTACATAATATACACAATTTTAATACTAATATAAAGTAGATAAAACCTTAAAAACCCTTGATGTCAGTGTTTTTGACTAACTTATACAAATAATAAAACTGAAGATGTCCTTTTCAAAGAAAAACACAGACAGTTTGTTTTGTACAATGTTTGTATTTTAAAGCTTCAGATATTGAGTGAGTTGATCACCAGATTTTCATTTATAAGATTTTCCTGCATTAGATGAAAGAAGAGGCCCGGTGTAAAGGAAGTCTGGCTTTTGAACTGCAGCCACAAGTTACCCGACCTTGGATAAGGAGCTGAAGTTGAATGGATGGTTGGCAGATCCTTTCAAACCAGAAGTCATCTCAAGTAAGTATAAACCTTCAGTGCATTTGAGATTATTTTTCATTGCTACAGTAGTCTTTGTAGCATTTCAATTCACCTTATCTTTTCATGTATAGATGGGTTGGATGCACCTCAATCAGAGTACTGGATCAGGATCTCTGCCTCACATCTTTTATTGTTCCACTGTTTTAGTGGTTGCCCTGTCTGTCAAATGGTTATGACACAGTGCTTTTTATTCATGAAAACAGCAGTTAGACTGACTCATCAAGAACCGTCCAGTCAAAACAATGACAAAAAAGTCACTATCTAAGCTGCTTTTGTTTTCTGCATATGTCTTTGAAAGCCAGGTTAAGCCGAACTGCTATAAAATCAGTCCTTGGCATTTTAGATTTATTTATAACGTCTTTAGTCGCTGCTGTTCCAAAATCCTGCTGCCCAAAAACAAGAGACATGATTGTGGGTGTAGGTTACTGGGTGATTGTGCCACAACTGCAGCCATTCCAGAAAAGGAACATTTTCTCAGTGCCATGCCTGAGACACATGATTTCATGAAGACTATTTTTAGCCATATTTGATGAGGATTTTATACACTATATGCCTTTGGGGAGCGATTTTTGTCTCTCAATGGCCTGGATGGCAAAGTGATTCCTGCAGGGGGCTTGATAATCCACTGAGTTAAAAATGCCTTATACAGAAAACTGCACTGAACAGATACCCTGTTGTTTAGCTGTTCTGTGGTGTTTCAATTTAATGAAGGTTTCCTTCTGTGCTCTAACAGGCTTAAGTCCTAATAAGAAAACAGTAATATAAGATGCAATGTTCTCTTCTAAATCTAATGGCAGGAGTTTTTTTTAGTGCAGAATTTATCTGATGTCATTTTAAAAACTTTTCTCTTCAGCTTTTGCCGTTGTAATGAAATTCTTTTGGTACAACTTTTGACAAAACAATTATTCTGCTTAATCTTAAAATAGTAGTATATGCACAGATTGGTCTGTCAGTGTTTTTTCCTCTTTATAAACACTCTAAGCTGAATCAATGGTGTTAAACTGATAGTAAAAAATGATGTTTTCATGTTGCACAACTTATGATGAATTTGGGAGTCAACGTGTTGATGATAAGATATAAACTGCCTATAGTGGCAAATGTATAATTTTTTTCAGTCTTTTTAAAAGGGCAGATTTAATTGTTCTAAAAAAACAGGAAGCAGAATTATATTTTTCTCCTCACTTCTGTTCTAAAAAAAAAAAGCCTTCGTTATAAAAACTCCCAAGCAGCTGCACAACTTATTATCTCAACTCAAATTAGAACAAAGTCTCAAAGATCCAGAACGTCTTTCAGTCATGTACAGGTGAGTTGGCTGCATCAGCCACACAATGTTAGTCAGACGTCAGATTCAGACACAGCCAGGGGACTGTACTGGGATATGAGTCACAGACTAGAATGAGCTGCAATTTCCAGACACAGTGTGAGCAAACAAGAGCCTCATCAGCCTGGGTTGTTATTAAATCCCCTGAGGTCGATTGCATAATAAACTCCAAGTGAATTCCCACAGGAGTTTTGGGAAGTTATTAAACATTTGTATAAACAGGAATTAAATTTATTTTTTAAAAAATCCTTAAAATGATGCGTTCCACTTGGAAAATGTGCCTAAATTTGTTTTGTTTTGATTTATGACTTCAATATCCAAGTCCTAATGAAGGATAAGGAATCTTGAATATATTGATGTAATCTCAGAGTTGTCATGTTTTCATAAAACTGCTTAATATAATAACTTTTTAATCCTTTCTGACTAACTAAGCACACCACAGATACAAACACTTATGTATAAATAAACACAAAGGGATTGTTTGTTGTTTGTGGCTGGTGACATTTTCAATATCCTTGGGAATGTTGAAAGTGTTTTACCATCGTGCAAATTCCAGGAAGAAGCCGTAGCCCTAATGACTTTGCTAACCTCTTCACCCAGTCAGCTTGTGAGTTTGTGCTTGATTTAAACAAACCACATTTAAAATCTTATCAACATTTAGGTGGAGTGATAATCCTCAGCAACCTGTTCTTGCACTTCGTACCACACTTCTGTGGTGTGAAGTGCTTGCTTTTCGTTTCCTGCTAAAGTGGCTGAATATATTTGAAGTAAATTATAACCCTGAAGGGTTTATTTCCGAATGCACAACAAAGTGGAGGAGGGCATGAATAGTCCTCTAAATCTTTGCAAACACAATCTTTTGTCTGTTGACGAGTAAAAGATCATTTGTACTGCATCCACAATGCAAAGTAACATTAAAAACCCATCAAAAGTCAAATACTGCATGACAACAGCAATAATATTTCTATATCCACACATCAGATACTGCAGCACGTGATGTAAACTGAGCAGCAGTTTAATAAAGAATAAGTAGAGTCCTTTATTTGAGTAACTCGTTTTGCTCCTGGAACACTTCAGAAACAAAAAAAGACGACACAACTGTTCAAACTGCATCTTGTTAAACATCTGGTGAATAAACAGCGGCAAACACCAGTGTCTGCTCTTAGACTTCCATCTGAGAGGGCAGGTCTGAACATGCAAAGAAGAAAGCTGCAGGCTGGCAGATGCTGTGAACCACATTTGCTACAATATGAATGCAACTGTCTGGAACACACTGTTGCATATCTTTTTCCAAACCTCCTGCCAAACCGTTGTCACAGCAACAACTTCTCACGTGCTTGACAACACGCAGTTGTGTCATCCATCAGACTAGCTGAAATACAAAATGAAAGGAAGTAAATGTGTGTGAGAACATTTGCTTCATACTCTGTTTGTTGCTGTAATCGCATTGTTGGTCTCTCATGTATTCACAGTGACAAAACAAACACAACTTACTTTGAAGGAACTATACTGAATTTTATTTAACTTTGTTTTAAAAAACGTACTTTATAGGTCCGTTCTCCATAGGAATGAATGTGAGTGTGAATGGTTTTCTCTCTCCCTGTGATGGACTGCCGACCTGTCCAGGGTGTACACCGCCTCTCGCCCCATAATTGCTGAGATAAGCTCCAGCTACCTGGGACTCTGAAATGAATGAAGCCGTATTGTAAATGGATGGATGACTAATTAAATGCGTCACCCTCATTTGGAAGTAAACTGAGCAAATGTCACCACTGTCAAACAAGCCATTAGAGACGATGATAACATCAGTCATTTATGTGTCCAAAGGCAAATGCCTGTGTATTATGTAGAAAAGAGACAGACATTCCTGTTTCTATGGTGTTGACCAAAGCAAACCCACTCATGTTAAGAAGTCAGTTGTGACAGTGCTCCTCAGTAACCTAAGTATGAGAGGTTTCTCACAGAGAACACAGTAAACCTGCTAACCCTGAAAACAGCACTGGTACTATTCATGTGTCAACCACTGCAATGAATATAAAGCACATGTTTGCTATGCAATCTCCAGCTGTCTTGCATAGCATCATGGCAACATCTCACTGTCAAAGATCAACGAGTACAGAGCACTTAATAAGAGACAGGTCCTATTTCCATCCAATCTTTCGTTCACAGTTGAATTCACTGAATATGAATCCTGCATAATTGTAGCTAGCAGGAGACTTAGTCCTCAGTGACCCACGTTAGACATGTGCCTGTTAACAAATAGTTAATCTGTCCATTTTCTGTTTGCACTTCAATAATATTTTATGGAAAATATATGCACAACTAATAATGAGGAATATCAAATAGCTAGATTAAATGATAAAGTTGTAAGACAAAAAAAAAAGAGGCCAGAAGGGGTTTATTGCAAATTTGACACAACTGGCATCTTTAGCGTTAAGCTTCATTTATGTTTTATATTATATAGGCACACAGATGGAGCCTTTTTCTGGTATCTACATCATTTACAAACATGTTTTTGTGATTTTTTTTCTTTTGAGCTTCCAGATGCGTACCCAGACACAGCAAACTGAGTAGTACCATCAGATTATAAACCACCATTGTCTCTTTTTATGCTGTCTTGTGAGAATAATATGCATCGTCATGATCTCTGTCACCATGTTTGCTAAATTGTATGAAACTGACATAGTTAAACTCTGTACTGCCCTCCAGTAGATGCATTGCCTAACAACCATGCCCTCAAAAAGTTAATGACATTTGGCAGGGACCTGTCTAGTTCATGTTAAGATGTCACCAGTTCATTACATTTTATTGTCCAAATGACCAAACCATGTGTTAATGAAATGGCAGAATCTCTTGTTCTTTACATTGAGAAAATTAAGATGTAATTTCTGTCATATACAGGCACGCTGCATAACAATGCCACATTTCCTAAAATTCCCTCATCGGGGTTATTACTATAATAACAATAAGTAATTAGTTTGAATTCATTCAAATTTACTGGTTTTGCTCACATCAGTTCCACATTTAGTTAATTTTAGGAAACATGTTCCAAAAGGTGCAAAACATGAGATGAAAATGTATTACTAACTGGAGCATGTAGCAGGTAATTTTCTAAAAAAAAAAAGGTTATTTCAAATTGGTGGACAGAAAAAGAAAAGAGGGAAAAGATAATGTGAATATTGATTTAACGTTTGTCATTTGGGTTAAAATAATGAAGTAAACAAAACTTATATAATTTGGTTTCTTCTTCTCAGCTTCACGTGTGCTTTCTCATGCTCAAGATAATTCACGTTTACGTTTATTACTTCACGATACACGTTAAATCTGGTCTTACTTGCAGATGTTAATTTATTTCAGGAATTAATTTTAGGGTTTTTTTGTGTGTCTTGGGACACATCTGTTTTCCCATTTAAGTAATTAAGGCAAGGCAAAGCAAGTTTATAAATTAAATAAAAGTCATTAAAAGCAGATCAGATAAAAATACCGTGCAGATATCATTGATAGGCGCATGTTAAAAAGAAAAGTTTTCAACTTGGACTTAAACGTTTCTACAGTTGGTGAAAGTTTATTCTCCACCGGCAGTTTGTTTCCAAACTTATTAGTTTTAATAAAACTAATAAGTTTAACTTGCTCAGTTGCATCAAAGCTTTACTTGCTTCTTAATAGATTATTGTTTGAGCTGAAAATGTGTATTGATGCGCATGTTGTTTTCAATGCTCTTTGACTTTTTCCTAATGGACAAAACAGACTATTTTTCTCTAATCTAATCATTAACCATTGCATCCACTTTCAACACATTTAAAGCTTAACTAAAGCTGTATGTTTTGAACTGATTACAGAACTAAATGTCAGTAGTTACTCATGATTGATGTGATTACTGAATGTCTGCATCTGTGCCAACCCTTTAGTCTCTTTACGTCATCTTTTCAATTGCACGCAGCAACTCATTGATAATTTGCAGAAGTAGGCTATTTGCATTTTCTGCCTATTTGTCTTTTAATTGGTTGTTTGCTGTAGTCAATTCTAAATTGTATCTTTGTCATCCTTGGATAGAAAGCAGGAAGAAAAACAATATGGATGTAATATTTTCTCATTATATTGCAGAATATATGTATTATATGTATATAAATTGCTTTAGTGTGTTGTCATATAACCTCTATCCTTGGAATATAATTGAAATAGTTTATACACTATGAAATGTTTTATAAGTTACATTACCTTCACATTTTGTGTTGCTTCTGGTTGTTTAGTATATGCCCTACTTTGAATTTTCTAGCTAAAAAGCCTACATGACCATGTCTCTGAACTCAAAAATTGCATAAGCTCTGAAATGAAATGAATTAACTGTAATGCACTGAAGTCCTAACAAAAGATTAAGTACATGTTTACATCATTAAATTCTTTTCTTTAGTCATGAACTTTAAAATAATGTGCTAGTTTTGCATGTAATATCAGTGGATTTGGACAAATCGTAGTTAATTTACTAATAAAATTATTAATACACAGTCAGATCTGTGCTGTTCAGAGGCAAACTTTTTTGTTGCCATGATAGTTCCTAAAAATGATCAGAGAAAAAACATTCTCCTGTTAAAGTTTAACTTTTAATGGTTTTGATTTTAATAACATTTTAATGTACTTTTTAAAAATGCAGTGCAAATAAATCCTTTTTTAATGGTGACGATAACTTTTTATATGTTTTATTTTTAATGAGCAGAGGTCATCTGCCCATTAAGTTTTATCTCACTGTGTTTATTGTCTTTTTATGATCATGCAGATGGAAACATATTGATTTGTTTCATGTGTGGACTTCACAGAAGGATGAATGCCACCCTGCTGGCTCACTGTGTAGTAACAGACCATTACTGATGGATGCCATCCAAAATAAGGCTTCACACCAGTGAGCCATAAACACTCCACTGTCTACATGTCATCTAGATCATAGATCCTCAGACATTCTGGAGGCTAGGAAGATTGGATCACCCAAGAAAATAAGAGATAACTTAACAGGGGATGATTATTGCAAATATTTGCCCCAGCCATGAAAATATGAGAGGCTAAATAAATTTACTAGCTGACACATCATGTCTAATAATGCATTTGCTGGACTCATTCTATAAACAATAGCAGAGTTTTTATTTTTCTTATCAAAACAAAAATCTAAATTCCTTCCACTGATATCTTCATCTGTTTGTATGAAACAGGAAATGACATGTTTTTTAGCCATGGGAACTTAAATAAAATTAAACTGGTATTTCCTACTTAGATGAACCATAAAATTGATGGCTATTAGGCTTGCTAGACTTGCACATCTGGAGTCCACAGACTGAAACGCTTGATTCCAAGCGAAGGTTCGATTTGGAGATTAGTAAGTACATATAGGTGTCCAACAGGGGTCCCTGGAAGACACGTATTTTATTACACTTATGATAGACATATTTACAATATTGTATAATTGACTACATGTTAACTTGTCTTTCACCTACTAGTTGCTGGGAAAGGCTTCAGTCTACTGAAATCATGCAGGTATAGAAAATAAATGGACATCTATTTAACTAATCTAACAAACTGATTGATTTCACTACCCAAGGGAAGCGTAATAGTGAAATGTTTGGTCAAAGTACAAGACTCTGAGGAACTCCATGACTTACTCTGGTGTGTCAGGAAGACTCATCATTTACATTAACAAACTGAAATGTATCAGATAAATATGACTTAAACCAGCTTAGTGCAGTCCCATTAATGCCAATAACATGTTCCAGCCTCTGTAGCAGAATGTTGTGATCAATAGAGTCAAATGCAGCACTGAGATCTAACAAGATAAAGACAGACAGGAGTCCTTTATCTGAGGCCAGAAGAAGATCATTAGTAACTTTCACCAGTGCTGTCTCTGTGCTATGATGAGCTCTAAATCCCTACATTCTTCTAACAGATTGTTTCTGTTCAGAAGGCACATGCAGTACATGTAGAGTTGACACTGTTTTTTCAAAATGAAAAAAAAGTTGCATATTGGTTTATAATTGGCTAACACTTCTGAATCGAGAGTCTGATCTTTAGGTAAAGGTTCTAGACCAGATGAATGCCATTTCCTTTTCAAGTTCCTTAATGTCTGTTTAAAAGCTCAAGACTGTGAATTAAACCAAGAATTTTGTCTAATTTTGTAACAGCACTATCTGACAAACAGATTAGACAGATCAGCGCTTTGAGGAAAAACGATTAGTTTTTCACATCAATGTTTCACATCAATGTCATATGTCAGAACAAGATCAAGAGTATGATGATGTATGAAAGTCTCCTTTCTACGTTTACATGTTCTCCTTGTGTTAGTGCGAGTTCTCACTGGGTACTCGAGCTAAGTACATTTAGTGGTTTTATCTTATTGTCCTGTTAAATCTATTGTTTTGATATTTATGAGATTTTCATGATTTACTCCACATTGTTGTTGTTTTTTGGTTTATTCATCAGGGTGGTCAGGGCTGGGGGGTTGGAGGTGGGGGGCTGGGGGGGGTGGGTGGTAGCAGACTGCAGAGGAGGGGGTAAAACCACAGGTCTAATTCCTGGTCTTAATCCAAAATTGTTAACTAGTCTAATAAAAAGACTAATAAAATTGTCCATATTCCCTAGTTTAAGAGCTGCTCCATCCAGAGTGTGATGAATGCCATCTCTCCTAATAAAACCAGGTTTTCCCCAGAAAGATTTCTAATTATAAAGTTCTCCGTGTATCATCTATTAAATGTACTCTATGTAAACCAGCCTATGTGTAATGATTGTGATAATGAATGCATTGCCTTAATGATTCACTGAAGCTATTCATATTGAAAGTGTTTTAAAGCTTTTCTCCTAAATTGTTGATGTGCTGCAACAGATCCTTCGCATGTGGGTGTTGTCATTATGATTGATTCATTTGGTATTATGCAACAAGAACCTGCACGTTTATCACAAATTCTGCTGTCTCTCTTCAAGGTTTGTTTTTCTGTAATGTCTTCTTCACCTTTTGTTTCAGTGATCTTTTCAGTGGGATGACGGGTCTTTCAAGGTTACAAAAACATTTCTCCTCCTCCTTTTATTTTCTAATCTCTTGATGATAGTGTCTTTCTGTTTCTCCCACTTGTGTGCTTTTTGTCCACTCTGCTTTAAGCTCTTTGTGGAACTGAGTATCACTTAAATAGTTGATGGAGGTGAAACAATGTGGGGACAGCAGAAAATATCTTTTGCATTTGCTGGCTTTTGCTGTATTGTTAAGAACTTAATGTACAAAAAGAAATCATCCCATAAACTGACCAAAATCAGAGTCTCTGTGTTTCTAAATGTCTCTTTTCCTTTCCTTTGTGTGACAGTTAATTATAATTTATAGTGCTTTGTGTTTACATTATCTCCTTTTTCGGTACATCATGGATCTATTTTTGGTTTAACTGCTTTAAGCCTTCATGCCATAGATCCAACTGGGTTTTAGAAACCTTCCTCAGAGATTACTCAGACAGACTTGACAGAGTGAGAAGGAGGATATAACAAAAAAAAAAGCTGAGGAAAAGCATGAGCAGTAGGAATGAATGCTATGTCACAGAAATGCACTAGAAATAGAAATGTGTTGTTCTGAACTGTGGATCTTAATATGCTCATAAGAGTTTTCAGTAGAGAATGTGAAAGTTTTCAGATTCTGCAAGGTCCTGTTTATGAGCACAACCCTAAAATCCTTCTTTCATTATACCACTTGTTCCAATTGGAAAAGCAACCTCAAAAATCATGTATCAGTCAAGTCTATTACTTTAAGGTAATTGGTTGAGATCAAAATTATTTATAACGCACATTTACCTCAAATAATGCTGCTCAAAGTGCTTTGCTGTCTAAACTATAGCTAAGATAGCTAAACAATTAAAATAGTTAATAAAACAACTGAAAATATGAATAAGAGCAATAAAAGTAATTAAAACAAATGTTCCAATCAACTTATGCTAAAAGTAACTATTCACAATGATTCAGTATTTGTGCTGGTCTTACTTTTAGATACTTCCAGAGCCTGGGCTCTGCTATGGATAAGCCTCTGTCACCTTGAGATTTTAGTTTTGTACTTTGAGTCAGTCATGAATAGGCAACAGCTCAGATTGATAAACACACAGGCCATCCAGGTGTTCATTTTCTATAATGCTTCTTAGGATTGAGCTTGGCGGAAAAGCTGGAGCCTGTCCCAGGAAATAACCGGTGAGAGGCAGAAGATGGAAACACATGTCTAATTTTGAGGTTCTGTCTGCTGCATTTGAATTATTTATGGAGAAGTTTACATAAAAACAGTCAGTATAAACCGTACTAACATTGTTTTAATTATATATATATATTTAAGTAGTAAATTGTTTATTGGAATGTGTATAAGGTGACTGATGCTAAACAAATTAAATGAAATGGAATGAATTATATGTTTAAAACACACATTTATTGTCACTTATGGAATAAACTGTATGACTCCATAAAATAAATATAGAAATATTTCAGTGTCAGTAAAATAGCAGCTTGTTAATCAGCAGGTCTTGAACTCAGAGGTGTGACTCAGTTACTCTCTGTAACATGGGGAGTGAATGGGAATGAATTCATTACAACATGGCATTTTCATTCTTTCTATTTCTATTTTAAATACCTTTAACTGGGTCCACTGGGATTGATGGATTCTGATCCAACAATCGCACTTTACACTTTTATCACACTCAATTTCCTACTTTGCCCAGACTTCAGGTGCATCACAGCTGGAAAAAGGCAGCCCGTGAATGTAAATCTCACTATAGAACAATGATGATAACTCACTACACAGCTGGAATGTTACAGAAATATTTTATATCTGCATCATATAGGTAGAGATTCACCCTGTGAGCAGTTTTGGTTCCATTAAAAGCCCCACAGTTTGTCCCATAATGCAATTTAGTTGAGCCAGTTTGATATTTGTCAGTAATTTCAGACTGTTGACCCTTTTTTTTAAGGTTTTAAAGCATTATTTTTTGCACTTCGTCATTTTAATGTTTTTTTTTTTAGCTGGGTAATTGATGTTATATTATTCTGTGATATATGTGTTTTTGCTTTACAAACTAGTGCAAGCCACACTGGCTACCAAACCCATCTGCTATAACAAGAAACGGTAGTTTTATAGCTGTTCTTAACTAAACTGGGTACATCCCTCGTGGACAATGGTTACAGTCAGGTAGAGGTTTTTCTGTTCCTGTCCTGTACCCTGTACTTCCTGCTTGCAGCTCCTGGTGATAAGCCCATAAATGAGGTTGTTTTAGTTTTGTACAGTTCTGTGCTTCAGAAATGTAGCCCCACTGGCACTCAATCTGCCACACCGAGCTTAAAACACACAGTAACATTCAATAATCCACTTCTGGCGCTGTTCAGTACCATACAAGTTGTGCTGTCAGCAGTTATATATTTATCAGCTAATTTGCCATGAAGCATCAGCCCGACTGCTGCTTTTTAAGCAGCTGGCTGCATGTCTTTGCATAATCAGGTAAAGCAGTTTTGTGTGTTGGTTTTGCAATGTCTTGATGCTACACAGATCTAAGATCAGAATAAAATGTGAGTGTGTTTGTGTATGAAGTTGTTTTCCAAACCCATTGGAACCAGTTAGAGCATTCTCATATGCACTACTATAAAAAGAGAGAGAGACTGTGGAGGACATGGGAGAGTGAAAATGAAAACAGTCAGTAAATTAAAAAGTGGCTGAAACCACGATCATGACACCGATGCACAGAGCTGTCGTTTGCATTTGCATCTGCTCATCTGGAGGGAAAGAGAAAATGTTTTTTCAGAGTGAATCCATCGTGATAACATATATCCAGAATCTGAAATTTAACTTCCAGGAGCACAATGATTTATCCAAAGTGCTCCAAAAGTGTCATAACCATCAGAGTACCTTCAGGATTTTCAGGAGTGGAGAGGAGGGAACGAATAGTCTGCCTGCAATCCTGACCTCAGCTCCATTGTAGCTGGGTCATACATGTCAGAATGATCAGTACACCCATGCTGATTGACTTTAAACAACTTCTAGTTGAGAAATGGGATGCCAGAGCTGACTTTGACCAGACCGAGGTACCAAGCTGTGTTTGGGTGTTCTACACACATACCTTGAAAGAATAAAGTAGCCACGTTACTCTGACTGCAATCATCCAATTTACTAAGCAACTTAAAACACGAGTGAATGCCAGCAGTCGTATATTACACAGGGATTTTGGCACATTTTTGAGGGCACTCATGTTTATTACAAGTTTTGTCTTTCTGTAAAGGTGACCAATCAGGCTTTCCAATAATGTATAATACAACTCATGTTGTTCTCAAACAAGATAAAAATTCCACCAAAGACTATTTTTCTACTTTGCTGTTATATTCATACATTTAAATATGACAAGTTTACATCTATTTATAATATTGTAACATGCTCTTTATCAGACGGCTGCATAAACCCTCCCATTTAAAAAGGTCCGTTATTTCATTGTGAATGTATGTACTGTTGATTTTTGTCTGATACACAGTTGTCTTAAAATGTATTTATTTGTATTTATAACATTAATGATAAAAAGTTCACATGACTTGTTGTGATTTTGTTTAACAGTCATTTGAAGGAATTGCTTCAATCCAGTGTTTTATGTGACTGCCAATCAGAGTTGTGCACCAGTTGGCAGTTGTTTAAACTCACAGGTCAACTGCAAATTTCTCTAATTTGTCCTGAGAGTTTTTTCACATTTCTATTTCAATTCATTTCATTTCAATCTCCACTTATGAGTCACCATTTCAAATTTAACCTTTTCTTTAATGGGAGCGCATGATTACATTTGAGGATGACTGCATACATGTCTCCACCTTCTTAAAATAATGACTTATGTACATTTTTCAAGGTTTTCTAAAAGCACAAAAGATTGACTTCTTTATGCACATATCTGGTGAGAAGTTTGTATTTTTACAAAAACCTTAAAACATGGCATAGGCCACTATTTAAGGTAACAATATAAGGTATAAGGTAACAAAAACTTATCCAAAATAAAACTAAAGATATAATTTAAAAGTAAAGTAAAGTGTTTTATATTTTTAAATGTTAATGTCATTTTGCACTTTGTGTTCTTCATTTAATTATGCAATATTTTGTGGTCTGTTGAGGCTACTCTGTTTTGCTTTTTTGTTGTTTTGTTTTTTTGCTGTCTGATAATATGGCACACAATCTGGGCCTTTTCCTAATATTATACCATCACTTAACCCCAACAGGGAATTATTTTATGTTGGTCATAGTTTGGGAAGAGTTTGACTGTGAGTGAGTATATTCATGTGAGAGGGAATGAGTGAAAGAGGGAGTTAAAAAGAATCAGCAGTATGTTTTCATACTCAAATATAAGTAAGTAAGGGAATGCATGAAAAACTGCTGATTTTGATTGTGGGAACAGGTGTTAAGAATAAATAAGTCAGGCAAAAATGTGTTTGTGATTTAGTAGATTACTTAGTAAGTGACTAGATCCATAAACGAGTGAGAGGGGAGAGAGTTGGTGGGCATGTTTAAGAAGCCCGCTGATACACACTGTTCAACCTGCTGATCAAACCCAAGCCCCTTTGAGCTGTAATGACTTTAATGACTCATTCTCCTTCCCAGACCTGCTGCCAAAATTAAAGGCCACTTTGGGAGCAGCCTTCGTCAGTGCTGCAGAAGCTTCTCTGTGACAGACATGTAACATTACTACGGGATTAGAAAAGCATGTAAATCTTCTTCCCTGCACAGACTGAAGAGAGTTTCCAGCAGATAAGTGACGCAAGTTTCCTGATAACAATGTGGGAAAGTGTAGGAAGAACAGGTCTCTTCCTCTGCCATTGGGAGGACTGCATAGCATATTCAATAGGGACTGTCTAACTGTCCATGTTAAATGTCACTTAAATCTGGTGTCATTTTTTAATGAGGGTTTTAATGAAAAGAATTTCTCATTAAGGACTTATATATAGTTCATTCATCACTAAAAACAGTCTTCCTCTAAATCTGTATGAACTTTTTGATAATATTGGATGGGAGTGGCCTTTTATGAGTCAGCCTGCTTGACGCAGACAGATTTTTCTTTCTCTATCTTTTTTTGTGTGTGTGTTCAAGCTACAGTTAATGAATCCACATGAGCCTGGTTGTCATTTCCCATCAATTTGCTGCTGAAGTCACGTGGTAGCCATCAACTGTATCGATCCACTGACATAGCAAGTCATTGTTTACACAGAGTTAAACCATATAGCTCGCCTCATTTACACTGTAATGACAAGGTGGTGGGGGAATAAGGGATGAATGAAAAGGTGTGTAGAAAAATAAGAAGAGGGATGAAAATGCAAGCAGCATTAGCTGTGGTCGGAGGTAAACAGAGTATTTCAGTTAAAGACAGAAAGCTACAGTATAATGAAATAAACCTAATTTCTTATCAGAATAATTTTTTACTTTAATTTTAGAGTGCCCTGTGATGGACTGGCGATCTGTCCAGGTCGTACCCCACCTTTTGCTCATTGATTGCTGGGATAGGCTCCCAGACCTGAATTGATGAAGCAGAATATAAAATGGATGGAGGAATGGATAGTTTAAGTGTTAAAAATTTGGCCACATATTTCATTTTACCTTTAAGGGCTGTTGTTTACATATATCAGAGTGCCTAGTTCGGCTTGTTTTCCAATTTTCTGGCCCTTTTAAACACTATATAAGATGTTTTCTGTCCTTATTTTTTATGGTTCTTTTTGTAAGACAGAAAGTTTTTTGTTTACCTGCTTTGTTTACCTGCGTTTTCGGTCCTCTCGAATACTGGGTGGCATCTCTACCTGGGGCTGGATAGTTTTCAGGCTTGAAGGCTTAACATTTTTTTAATTAAAAAAGGGAATTTTTATATGCAATTTTCAAAAATTAAAGAAAGAAAATGAGAGAGGTTTTACACAATATAAAAAACATTAGTCTTTTAAAATGCGCTTTTCATGCGAGATAGTATACTGGTATAATATAATACAGCAGGCAACCACTTATGAATGTCTCAGACTTTAACCAAAGAAGTCTGCAAACAAGGAGAAATAAAGAATAGAACACTTAGAAGGAGTAGTGTTTATCTTATTTGCATAAATTGAGTGAAATGTTCAGCAAATACAAAATGCACACAGATGAAAAGTTGTCTATATTCTTGCTTATGGCTCTGATTTGGTGCTGATAGTTGCTCTGGTCTGCTACTCAAGTTAAATAGCTTTCTAGTTAACTGGAACTGTTTCTGTAGAAACTACCTGATTTTAAAAGTTGACATATCATTTGGCAAGATACTAAATCCCTTGTTGCTTTATACAACGTTTCATGCTGCTTCATCAAAGCATGGTAAATACTGCTTGACTTTGAAAAACTTGTTCAGCTTGAACGTTTACTGTGAATTCAAATCAGGAGAAGAAACTCGGGATACGTTTTACATCAGATGCGGATGTGTCATTCAAAGAAAACCATTCCTGGTTCATCAACAAATGTTTCAGCATCACATGTTTGCAAATGGAAATCAACAAGTCAATCAACTGAAAAATGTCCAGTGGACTGATACAGTCAAAGCAGAGCTTTATGCAATGGGAAATGTATAAATAAAGATGTAAATCAAGAACATGCTCGAACCATAACTAATTTAATCAATTAACAAGAATGTAACTTCATGTCCTATTAATTTGGATTTTGGATTTTTTGTCATATAAATACTGCTGACCTTTTCTATGTTGTTTCATGGGAACATTGCTGTTGGCTTAAACCTGATTAAAAACACATTATGACATAATTAAAGAAATATACTTAGCTTTCATTACATGACTGCATCAGCAGGTAGCAGCTTATTTCTGACAAAGCTCTGTGTTTGTTTATTTACCGGCAGGACATGAGCAGAGTGCAAATGGATCCGCCTCTTGTACCCAAACAATACGACACTCGTGAGCACATGGACATTATCAGTACATCTGTAGTCAAACATTACTGTAACGCTTTGTATGCAGGGCCTTTCTTTCCTTTGACAAATTTGCAATTCTTATCAGTTTCCTGTTTTGTGTTATCTGATCTGTGATTACTAAAATCTGTTGCACTGGTGATGTTAACAGTGCATACTGGACTACCAGGCAAAGAGCATCTCTGCAATCACGTTATAGTCTCTGCTCATATTTTCATCACTGGCTGTAGAAAGAAGGATGGATGTATGAATACAGTGAGTGGATTAGTAGATGCTAGCCTGGTAAATGGGTAGGTGGGCGGAGAAGTTCATCGGAAAAATAGATTTGTGATGCTAAATATGACTCTTTGACTAAATGAATGGAAGAACTGACTTCATTTTTACTATATGCAGATGTCCCCTATTAGGATTACAAGTATGATGTAACTTAAAAAAAGGGCAGCAGAAAGTGTTGATGCTTTAAACAAAAGAGTCTCAAGACCCAATTGTTGTTTTAAGTCCAGTGTTTTCCTCTTCCTTTGGGGGGCTTTCTTATTTTGGGGGTTGTTGCCACAATTATCACACCTGTCCAGATGGCTGGGGCTCCTGTACTGTAGTCTTGTGGTGGTATAGTGAACTACCACCTGCCTTAAACTAGGGGGTTGCCGTGGCAGCAGCCTGTATGGGTAGACTGGTTTCTAGTGTGGGTGGATTCCACAGATACAATTTCCTCATTCCATTTCCATTTTCCATTACCATCAGTCTGTTTGGTAGCAAAGAGTAAAGGGTCAGCATTGGTAAACAACTGGAGACCCGGGCTCTTAAAACTACCAATCAAGTGTGTAACCTTGGTGTGCTGATGGACTCAGATCTGACTTTCAGCA
>JBAMHV010000023.1:16490986-16515305 GCA_037177535.1 Pseudomugil gertrudae
ACCCAATAGCGATAGCCTTAAAGGGCTGCGCCTATACTCATAGAATCTGGGGTTACAATACGTAACCAACGTTTTACTGTATGTCTGTTGGAAACAGTCTTGGAGTCTGGCGAGGGCATCTTCAGGCCATGTCTTGCATCCCTGATTTGGCAAAGTGATAGTGCAATCTCCATAGAGCTTTGAGAAAAATACACATTCTGATTGTTGGATGGATGTTTAAAAGCTTTGCCTTATCTGTAGCATTCTCCTTGAAATATTTTCCCTTTCAGCCTCTGCACTGTCTATGTAGTTACCTAGCTTTTAGTGAGCTCTTACTTCAGCTCTAATGGAAATTTAATTGCAAGAATGGTTTAAAAATGCAGGGGAAAAGAAAATGGATATGGAAAAAGAAATGACATTTTAAAATTTATGAAATGAAAAGATTTTTTATAACCAAATAATGAATAGTGTTATTAAAAGTGCTTTTAAAAGTATCATTTAAAAAGTACACAGGGTCAGAAGCAGTTTAAAAGGTTAGAAAGTTATTCTGTGTTTCTTTGAACCACAGTTCATTGTTACCTTTTTAAGCGGCCAGATTCATGACTCATGACCAGATTCATGACTTTATAACAGTCTTCCATGTGGTTCACTTTATTTGAGATCAGTATACAAGCAAATTGTTCTTTGACACTGATTACACTCGATACCCCTTAAAAGCATATTATACCTTGTGGGACACATCATCCTTCAATAAACACCTTAGCAGCAAACACTGACGGCTAACTCTTTTAAGTAAAAAAAATCATTTCCATGTTTTGTTCTCACAGGCCAAAGTCAAGAACTATCGCTTTTATGGACAAACATTTCCAGTGATACAATCTTGTCTTTTAAACATTGTATTTCTATATAGTGCTGCTTAAACTTTTAAAAGCAATGTAAGAAAATAGTACTTTCCCTAGTAACTATGTACTTTTATATTGTACCAGTAATGTACTGTACCAACACTATTACTAACTCAATGACATTTTGGGAATTGTCACATAATGCGGGTTAAACATTTTCTGAACATGTTCAAACTGTTTCCATAGTAGAGAAGATTTAGTTGAAATTGGAAATGAGTTTACTTTGTTGCTATAATATTACTTATGTAAGCATCAAAAGATGAAAATAAATAAAACACGGACATCGGTAGGGAGTGATCATGTAATGGGACAAATTTGTAACATGAAATAAATAATACATAACATTTGTGATAATCCTAATATTATAACATCATATAATATTAATAATAACATTATTTTTGTAAAAAAATACAACAATTTTGAATTTTCTTTTGTGATAAAGTATTTTTCATTTCATAATATTATGATTATTTCTCTGACAATAGTGAAAAATCTATTTTCGTAAATTCGTCCAAAAAATAACCCCTGACTAAGAGTTGACTAAACGTTTCAGATAAACAATAAAACATTATAAAAAACCAAGCAAAAGGCAAGTGCCTTTATTCAGGCTCTTATGATTATCATGCCCTGCACGAGAATCTAAACAAGCTTTTAGGAAGTTAAACATTTCTTAAATATATCTGTACTTGCTTAGCTGTGCGGTCACTGGCAGAAATGAAAGATTTTTACTTGTTATGAAACTAGTTCCAATTATTAAACAGATGCATGTGATGCAGCTTAAGATGACCATCGCATTATCCATTTAGCAATGACTTATTCAGTCATAGATTTAGTCCACATGCACACCTACACAATGCAGCAGGACATGCTCATCATAAAAGGGAGAAGAGCAGAAGCCATTTTTTTCATTAAAGTAAATGTTACTAAGGACCTTTTGGCCCTGCATGCAATCACAAATGACCCTCTCTGTGCATTGTGCTGAAAGAGGAGTTGTAACTGGCTGTAATGGGAGTTATTCAAGTTAATGGCATAAAAACTAAGTCATGCACAAAGGTAATAAAAAGATCTTTTATCTTGTCTGTTTGAAAAACAGCACTGTATCCCAGACTGTTATGAGTACCAGAGATGGCGTTTTGTAACTTAATAGGGTTATCTTTTCCGACTTGCATACAGATTGGTACGGATCAAATGTCAGGGATGATATTTAGATTAAATTTCATTGGCAAGGCAAGTTTATTTATATAGCGCCTTTCATGTACAGGACAGCTCAAAGCGCTTTACATTGAAACAGAAATAAATTACAATAAAGAAATTACAAAAATAAACAGAAAATAAAGAAGCTAATTAAAAGTATCATTAAGAGTGGCTAAATGTAGCTATCCACCACTAAAATAAAAAGAAAAATAAGAAAAACACTAATTGTACGTATTCTAATTGTTAGTACCATTGATACTCATAAGAATTTAATAAGGAATTGAAACATCATTCTGAGATCTTTGGGTCATGTCCTGTAGATGGATTCTAAATAGTTTGGAAATGCCTGTATAACTCTTGCTAGATTATTCAAAATCAACCATTTCTTTTCTGTAAGGATGCATTCACACTCAAGCTGCACAGCATGGGCTGATTTTGGCACAATTTTCCTGCATCCCATTTTCCCTCTATTTTTAGGTGTCCATATTTGAAAAAAACTATACCACAAAAGAAACTAACATTTGGTACCGTATATATGAACCTATTCTCAAAACACACAAAATAACTGGTCTTACATTATAACCGGTAAGCATGCTGGCCTTTCAGAAATTTAAAAAACACTGTTTTATGGTTGTACAGTTGGTATTGCAGAAAATAACTTCATGTTTGATTCAGCTTATACAAACCTTAATGGTTAGTCAAACATATGCACTGGCAGCTCACTGGCAGCTTATCCACATCTTCACTGGCTCATAACTGGATGTGGAAATGTATCTAATAATTTCAATCCCTGTTTTAATTCAATGTTAAAAAGATAGATAGATATAAAATTAACTGTCTTCATGCAAGTTCTCAATTTTTTGTTTTAATCCAAGATATGGGATTAGATGACGACTTGAAAATATATAGAAAATCTTTTTTATTCGACCATTGTAGCTTGTGTTTGTGTCTTGTTTATTTTTTTTTGTTCATTATTAACCTAAAAAATAATGACCATTGCATCAGAAATGTACATTTAATTTTCACACAATCATCTTATTCCTGAACTTTTTACCCCAAATCTTTTAAGCACATTCATACAGTCCCAATTTCACCACATCTAGCAGACTTGATTTTAATTAATTTAGAGCCAAAATTTTGTTGGGTTTGGGTAAAGGTTGTTGTTTAGCTTTAAGTCCAGTTGGTGATGGTTTGAGCAAGCGGTGAAGAAGTGTGCCTTTGCAAAGACCACATAATCAAATGAAACCAGATGTGTTTCTGTATTTCTTGCAGTGAGACTGGTGATTTAAAACTCCAGGTATCCATTAAGGTTCTCAGCCAGACGGAACAGCTTCCAGCTGGTATGTGTTATGTGGGCTGACATTTGGTTCAACCTGTCATAAAGCTGTCATAACTCAGCAGAATGCAGGTAGTTAGTTTTTTAGACATGGTGCAATTGAACTAATTACTGGTAGGTTATATTTTCACATTTTATTGATTAAGAATATCAAAATGTTTGTGTTTTAGTATCTACTCTTTTTACTCTTTTCTTATTTACAGCTGATTTACTAGTATTTAAATCCTCTGATAAATTGTCTTCCATTCTGCTGGATGTAGCAACAATAAAACCGTTCTGTTAATCTGCTGAAAAGGTGATATTTTGATCAGTTATTTACTCACTGCATCATATCTTCTTTTGTTTTTTTTAAATATTTGCTTCCCCTTGAACACCTGTTATCACTGCTATGCAGATGTTCAGTTGTACGGATTGTTTCACCAAATATATATATATATATATATATATATATATATATATATATATATATATTTATCAACTCTGCCTAGATTGTATCTTACCATCTAGGCAGGGGCATCAATTAACCAAAAAATATTCTGCAGTATTTATATAAGTATTTATTCTGCTATATGTATTTAAATATAAATACTTTTTGGGTCTGCCTGATCATTTGACCTGGGAGTGTAACAGATCAGTGAGTAAAAGCTCAGCAGAATGTCACGAATCTGGATTTCTGCTCAAGCTGAATGTGGTGTAATCACAAATCCAAGCAGCTTTCAGTCAGCAGCTTGTTATTTTACAAATATCATGATTGAATTTTTTTATGTTTAGTTTTTCTCCCTGACATTTGTACATTTCCATTGTTGAGGAGCTAAACTTTACAAGGTGTAAACAGCAGCTACCAACTCGAGGCACTTTCTCTTTAGGCTTGAATACCCCACCTGTATTTTTTTGTATATTTTTAAATATCTGAAGAGGGGATCTCTTTACCTGCTGTGTAGCTGAGACATACTTTGCATTTGCACTGAACACAATGTTCCAATGAGAACAGAGACACTCTGAGGCCCGTCCCTTGAGTTTTAGTGTTTATTGTGTGTGTGTGTGTTATGGGGGAGTACAGATCAGGATGTACCACCACCCCGGCTATCATTGTGCAGCTTTTTATCTTTTCACACAGACATGAGACTTGCTCATGAATAAAAATGTAGTGACGCATGCAGGAAAAGTAATCAGGTATGTTAAATTAAAGGTGTATTGTTTGTGTGGATGGAAGTTGTCAGGTACAGTAAAAATCTCTTTGCTTTTAATAATGTGGCTTTTATCAGAGGCTCCGTTTGAGCCAGAGCTGAATCAAACGAAGAAACTGGTATTTCTGGGTTAAAATTACACACTCGGCAGGGCAAGGAGGTCTGTGTGCCCCAGTGATGCTGTGACACACAAACCTCACTGTGGGATGGGGCCACTTCTTCAGTCAGGCTACAGGAACTTCACATACTTGTTTTGTTGGGAGTATTACAGCCTCTGCAGGCTTAGCTCCCCTCAGCATCACCTGCACAGTGTGGGTTTGGAGTCTTTCATGTTTCTGTCGGTGACCTACATGGTGACTCATAACCAAGTTGAGCCTCAAAAGCTTCTGGAAACTTTTTAATAAATATCTGGACATCCTGTATACCAGTCTATGCAGTGCTGTGCTTTCATTAGACTCAGCTCACAGACTGCTGCTCCTGCTGATGCTAATTGCACCTGTACACTTACTGCAGAGGTGTTGATGACATCAGGGATCACCCAAAGCAAGAGACCCTTTTAGCTTTTGCTCCTGTTGAAAGCTTGCTGCTGGTATCTGAGTGCTCTCTTTACAGTCCTTCTCTCTACACAGGTCACCTCACAGTTTAACAACCTAGTTTCTACAAACAGTATTTGTTTTAATGAACCCACTTATAGATAGTTCAGCTGATAAACTTTTTCAGACCTTGTAGTCCAGGGTTGAAACAAAACCTTAGCCCACAAACTGTCAACTTTAAATTGTGTTTAGCAATAAATAGTCACTTCACATCCAGGTTTGATCTCATTGCAGAGGTTTTATCCTGTGTAAACACACTTATCAATCAAAAAAAAAAAAAAAACTTTATTCATCCCCGGAGGGAAATTCAGTAATATGAAGATATTTTCATGTATAAAAAATACCTTTTCTAGACTTTAGCTGGCAAACCCTGTTACATATGGGCTTTTTAAAAAAACCTTTGACAGCGCAGTCACGGAGGTGGCTGGGAAGTAAGAAAGCAACATTAGGACGAGGAATGTGTATTTCAAGCAAAAATATCATTAAAAGTCACTTGTTAAAAGCGTCATTATTTTTAGGCATGCTGAGTGTCTTTCCTAACAAAGAAAAAAGAAAAAAAAATAAGAAATTGAATGCTCTATACATAGATTTCTTAAAGAGGCTCTACTCAATTTTGGCTAAGTCACTTCCTGATTATGGCCATTTTTGGATCCATCTTGCATCCTACCTGAACTCCGAGCTCTCTCCTGTGAGTAAAAGTTAAACCAATGTTGACCTTTAACCTTAACCTGTCCTTATCTCTATCATTTTTTATTTGATAACGTCCTCGTAAGTTTCTTTGATGAACCAGGCATCAAAGAAATGCAAGAGGAAATTAACATCCAGTTGGCTTGTTTTATTCTTTATTATTTGACAATGCAAAGCTGTCTGTCGAATATGCATTGACTTTTTCCATCAACACGTGAGAGCACACTGTGCAATACTCTCATGCCATTTGCCTAATATACAAAACGCCTCACTTCCTGTCAGGATCACTCATCTCTGATGGTACCATCTGCAAAGCCTGAGTTCTGCTTGGTAGGTAGTCACATGAAACTCCTCAGCATGAACACATTATACTGATGTTGAATATAAGATCATTTCAGCTCCTTCTGCACTATTTTTCTCTGCCCCCTACTGTTTTCTTCTTTCAGTCTGTTCTTTGGCTCTAGCTTAGTGTTTTTGTCACATGGATTTATACTGAATCATAGTAGTCATGTTCTCTGTCCTGTATGACTTTGATAATCCTTCTTACCACAACTACCATGTAACACATATTTTCTTAGGTTGTTATAAGTTATCATTGGGCTTGTTAGCTGTAGTTTAAGCTGATGTTTGTGCTGCTCTTCTGTTGTGTCTTACAGGGGACAATATATTTTTAAATCTATTTTTATTTATAAAGTTCTTAATAGCTGAAGTGGAAGGCAAGGAAATGCACAAATCAATGTGAAATTGACCCTCTGAGGTTTATGGAGCGAAGAATTTTAATCTTTGTTTTGAAAATCAGAAAATTACAAGTCACTAAGTTTTTTTGTGTCAAAGATAAAGCTGGAGTAAGTTATAGTGTTAATCAGGCTGTATGGATTAATAAAGCTGTGTGTCATCAGCAGAACAATGAATGGAAATGTTGTTAAAATATATGTCATGTTTTCTGATGATGCCCAAAATCATCGTGTAGACAGAACAGAATTAGTCCAATACGAGAACCCTGTGAAACAACTAAATTAGCTCTTGCAACAGGAGAAGTCACATTATTACCATGTACAGTTTGAGCCTAACCTGTCCACAGAAGTACACTTTGTTCCAGTGTTATTGTCAGCTCTCTGTAATAGGATGTTATAGTTTTTAAATTTAGCACTGAAATCTAACAAACCAGTATAAGTATGCAAAAATCTACTTTATTTTTATTTTTTTTACATTTTTTAAACATAATAAAAAGTCAAAGTGTATCTATAGATGTGTTTTCCTTCACCTCATTTTAATTTATTTTGTTAAAGGGATTTCACACAGAACTTTTAGAAAGTTGGTGTATAAATGTCTCCATGTTTTACATGTTTTTATGTGAAGCAGGTGATAAAATGTTTGAGATGAGAGAGCAATGAAATTTATATTGATCTTGGTGATAAATTTATGGTATTTTCAGTTGATGTAATTACAGTCTGTTTGGGTCAGTAAGAACCAGGAAGAACAGATTAATACAACATGCACACTATGTTGTTTGTTGGTCAACAACAAAATGTGAGACTTGACCAATAATTAGTCAAGTCAATAATACTCCAATAATGTATTACCCTATTAGTAAATATAATAATGTTAGGTGTTTCAGATTAAAAACAGCAGCAACAAAGCAATGATCAGTTCTTTATGTCATTAAAAAATGTTTGTTTCTTTTTGTATGCTTTTGGTGTGCTGCACAATGTGTGTCCTCTCTGATACTGAACTTATCACTGCCAATTGAAAATAAAGTCATAGCTCAACAAATTTTTTGTAAAGTTGACCCTTTGGTCAACTTTGGTTTTCGTTTAGCTGCTTTTGCTTTTAAATCCTTTGTAAATTAGTTTCCATCTTCAGTAATCGGCTTAAGGTGTAAGAGATCCTGTATACAGCATTCATGTTTGCTCAGGCTTAATTCTAGTATGTGGGATGGTGCCTCATTCAAATCTAGTTTTCACTTTTTAACAGACTTCCTCAGTCCCAAATATCATAAACTACTTCAGAGTTTAATCTGGTTCTAAATGAGATTTGATTGAGTTTGAGACGGTATTATGTAGAGGTCATGCTGACATGTATCCAGTGCAGGGAAAGGAAAGTGGTCAGCCCGTTCTTTGTTATCTTTCCACTTTGGTCTGACATCTCACATTGAATCACATGGACATGACACCAGGCTTTAGATAACCGGAACATGGCAACTGTAAATACACCTCAAAGCACCTGTGCTGTCCATAATCCTCTGACCTTCTGGGTAATTCTTCAGAATTAGTCAATTGTTTTCCAAAAAAGAGATTTGTACTACGTTGTTAGGTATTAGCAGCAACCTGGTTGCAAACACATAAGACATCAATAATTATTATTTTTTATAATAGTCAAATATGAAAGGAATTAAGTGTCCCAGCAGAGACAAAGCTATAATGCTGATTGTGTTCATAGGACTTTCACCCAGGAGACTGGTGTGTGTTTCATATCTGGTACTTTATTACACTTAATTATTTAGTTGGAGGATTATAATCCTGGATCAGTCACCAGAACAGTTGAGATATTTTAATCCCCTTGTTATATTAATGTGCTTTCTAAGAGTCAGCAGTACTTAAAGGGTATTGTGTGCATTCTGACTTGTTGATTATTCCAACTATTTCCAGTACTAATCCATCCACCGGTAATTGTTTTTCGAAACACTGGTCATGCACAACATGTTTGATTTTGCAAAGAAATGCAAGACAACATTATGATAAGAAAAAGGAAAATAGAGAAAGTAACAAGCTAAAAATAAAACAAGAGTTAACATTATACTGACTTTATTGACAGGAAAGCGCTCAGAGAAGAAACAGGATGTAAGTTGGATACAGAGTAAGCCTTCATTAGGTGTTCATTGTATGAAAATCCCCAAAAATGTAGCTTTAAAAAACTTCTGCTATTCTTTAATGTCTACAGCCAAATAACATAATAACGTTTAGTAGTATTTAAATGTAACATATGCAGGTGCAGAAACTTATTAATCAGAACACGAGAGGATAATTACAAACTGTGCAAATCCAGGACTTCATACAGTCCAATTCAAGTGTCATATTTAATGTGAGAAAGAAATCAATCCAAAAAATAGAAACACCACTGGGACAAAGATGCAGAGATGAATAATTAAATAATGGTTGACTGAATATAGAAGAAAAACTGATCAAAGCAGGAAAGAACAACAAGAGAAGTCCACGTGAGAGACAGAGTGAAAGATCATGTTGTAAATGTCAGGCTTTTAATATTTCCTTAATACAACTTGAGCTGGGAAAACCTTTATTTTATATTTGTACAAACTGACAAAGATCTATGTGGCTGATTTAATTTACACATCGACCAAAATATACTTTCTTTACACTGTAGCTTTTTTCTATCATGCTTGGTAAAAGATTGCATTTGACTAACAACATTCAGTCAGATTATTTTTACAGTCTGACGCACTAGAGTTGGAAACATAATGCTGGCCTTAGAACACAAACTTAATGGCACGATGATTATTAGTGACACTGCGTCAGCTGAAGACTGCAATAAAGCGCTGGTGCTGTGCTGTGTGTTTGTGTGTGTGTGAAAGAAAGTGTCTATCAAGAACCAGTTGCAGCTGTGGATAATTTCTAATCAGTCTTTTAATCTGCTTATTTGGTGATTTAGTTTGTAACTGTTGGTCTTCAAATGCTCTCATCTGTGAATCTCCACCACTGAGGTCGATTCGATACGGATCTTGATATACTGCCAGGGATACGATACATTAGCAATACAGTCAGGCCAAAATAAAGTGTCAATGTGATTTTTTTTCATAAAACTCCAACAAACAAACAATAAATAAAGAACCTATCACAAAACAGGCTTTTCTTAACTGTTAACAATGTGTGGAAAAATTCCAGTATTATTAGCAATCCCAGACTGAAACCTCACCTCACTGGTTGATTTGTTTCCTACGGCTTTTCCATTGAAATATTAGTTGGTCGACAGCGGACTACGTAACTGTAGCCCAGTTAATGCCTTGTAGACATGTTGACTTCAAATCCCGCGATATTTTCTTTGTCTCATGAGATTTTGTGTGTTATACGGGATTAAAGATGGCTGCCGTGGATCAATGGGTTGGAACGTAGGACACTAGATGATCTGCAGAATGCAAACTGGGACAAGCATTGCTATTTTGAACTGAATTAATGGAATTGGCCAGATTTTTCTACTGTAAGGATGGCCAGAAAGAGGGCCAGACACTCCTCAATAATAAAGGATTTTATTCCAGCAAGTCACTGATTCTACTACGGTGCAGTAGGAGGCTTTGCCACTAAAATCTAAGCTTTATCCATATTCATATTCAGGACTCATCATTTTTCACATCAATGCAACTTTAACAACTATGAGAATATTTAAGGAAGTATCGGGCAAACTTGGACTACATATTCATGGAAAAAACAAAAGATTGCTCTCATCATTTTGAACTTTTGAACATTAACTCTCTGAAGATGTGTATGATTTTGTAAACATTGTGTGTCTGTATATGTAGTATAATGAGTTGCTACTGCTGATCATTAAGTGTTTGTGTAAACAAGCAGCCAATCAGGTGTACCTAATAAAATAACTAGTAAGTGAGTCATAACTCTTTGTGGGAGAAATTAAGTCACAGTTTTGTAGTTTACATGTGCACATTAAAAAGTTCTGCTTGGCAACACGTGACGTGTCAGGGAAAAAGCGAAAGGTAGTGTGTTATGAAAAGCATTAATTAATATTTATGAGGTCTCTTTGTCAACAAAAAAAAAAACTAAATATAGCTGGCTTGCTAAAATATTACCCAAAGATTGTTTAACAATGTTTTATTATACTACATGATCATAAACATTATCAAATGTATTCCGATTCCCCTATTTAGATTTATTATGAAGGCTTTTCCTGAGACAATCCCCTTCTTCTGTGTTTAAGGATCATCAAAAAACAGTTTCTTGTAGATTAAACAGTCCTGAGTTGTAAACAGTTTAGGCCACACATAGAACTTTAAACATGAATTTGCAATTTCTCTCCTAGAAAAATAAAGTATTTTGTCATTTATTTTATTATGGTTTGAATTTGGGACAGCCATCCTGTGGCTTATTAGAGCTGATAAAAGGTGGTTAGGTATGCACATCTATTTCCTAGTTTTATTATGTCCATAGCATTTCCAGTCCTGGTTGACATTATTTCAAAGTTCACCCTAGGCCAATTGAGTCAATCAATTCATGCATTATCAACTTGTCCGTCTGTGGAGATTAAGCTAATGGAGCAAGCAGCATATTAAACAGCATATCAAGTGCCATCTGATCATCTTCTTACATATTGAAGTGGTTTTAGTTATTGGTCATCTCAGCCTGTGACCTACATATAAGGGAACAAAGCACTCAGCTCACCCTGTCCGAGTTGGATGCTGAAGGGGCAAATTGCCTCATGCAGCTGATGCTGTTAGAGGTTGGGAAAAACAAGAAAATCACATATCACTGCAAGGAAGCAAGAAATGGACCCATACAGATACACCGG
This sequence comes from Pseudomugil gertrudae, assembly GCA_037177535.1. Taxonomy (NCBI): domain Eukaryota; kingdom Metazoa; phylum Chordata; class Actinopteri; order Atheriniformes; family Pseudomugilidae; genus Pseudomugil; species Pseudomugil gertrudae. The sequence goes on from JBAMHV010000023.1 coordinate 16,502,397, forward strand.
CTCGTTTCCAAAACTTTTTGGCTTTCTATTTTTTTACCGTGGGTGGCACTGAGATGTGCTAACAAGGAGACGGCTGGCTGAATCTTAGCTTGGAGCTTTGGAGATTGCACATTCTTCCTGTTTCCTTTTTAGGGCTGTAGCTTTCTTCCACAATAGTAGTGCACATAATTGTTTGTCTTGTGTCAGCACTGGGATGGAGTGATGGACTCTCCAGGAAGCCTCCTGGGTCAGTGTTAGACCAAAGTAACTGCTAAACTCTCATAAACATTTTCTTTAATACAGTAAATTGGGACAGGAGGTTGTTGAAAGCCAAAAGTCCCAATCTACATCAGAAAATGATGTAAAATGAGATTTTAATACTTTGTAAAAGCCCTCACAAAACTTTACAGAGTCAAAGAAGTAAACATATACATAAGTCAAAAAAGGCAATGAAGGCAAAAAAAAGTAACGATATGATCGGTGCTGATGCAGAGTTTATTATCCACAAATGACCCCTTGCTCGGGAACATTGAACTCAAGACTTTTTATACACTCATTTGCTACTTTTTATTTGGTCCACTCAACCCTTTTTTATTTTGTGTTATATTCAACAAGGTGTTGGAATATTTCCACTGAGATTTTGCTCCAAAATGACACAATAGGATCACAAGATCGAATATCCCAATGCACCACACCCCAAAGGCCTTTATTTGGTTAAGATGTGGTCAAAAAGGGATGGACATGGTCATCATCAGTACTGAGATAAGCTGTGGTGTCAATATTTAATTGGTAATAAAGGGGCAGATATATTTGAATGTTATATTAGATATTTCAAATCCTATTTAGATATTTTCATACTTACATTAACATGAATCTATTTAATGTTTGAATGTTTGTAGATTATAGAAGCATTTTAGAGCATTTATTTTTTGTGTATTTTTTTAGTTTTTGTCTTGTGAGCATTTAAACCAAAATATTTAGCTGCTTGCAAAGGCAAAATAGAAAACAACACAGTTGTTAGTGATGGTTTATTTACATTGAATCCTGTCTCATCCTACGGTTGTGATTTAGATAGCTTTTTTTTTTGTTTACTTTTCCAAACAGCTTTTCTCACCGTGCTTTAGGAGATCTCCTCACTCTGCAGTGAGAATAAAGCTGTTAGAACAAGTGGACACAATAATGACACGTGACAAGATTTTCCAATGAGTTTAGCATAAGATTAAACATTTTATAATCTGTGGTTTCTATTCTTATCAGTGTTTGTCCAAGGAGCTCAAATACTAATAAACATATTACTGAAAATTGTTGCTAAAAGCATTTCTAGTATTACTAGATGTTTACTTTTGCAGCGCATCATAAACATGGAAGCATGAATGCTTATTGTTTTGTTTTTGTTGGAGTTTTGGTTATAAACTATAGCACAACATGAACAAAACAACATCAAAAACAATGCCTGGATCAGGTTATTTATTTTCTGCATGCATTTGGTTCAGTTGGGTATTTTCAGATGTGCTCTCTTCAGTGACAAACTAAAGATATAGTTGAACACGTCAATGTATTTTTTTTTTATTCTCTGGATTCAATCACACTGATTGAAATGACGATGTAACCGATGTGTACCCACGCGGTGTGGGCTAAAGTTTGTGTTGGTGAGTCACACCTGTAGGTACTGGAAGGACTGCTGTTTCCTTCAGATTAGGTTACAGTTTGAAATCTGCTACTTGTTTACTGTCTCAGATAATAGAGCTTAAACATGCTTCTTGACTTAAATTTTATTTACCGGTAAGCTCTTTATTTCTTTGATTTGTTTGTTTATGTCAAATCCGGTCTCAAATACTCAAAGATGCAAGAAAACGTTCTTCCCTACTTAGTCTTTATTTAAAAAAAAATTTAATAAAAAAAACATGTATGTGACCCACTTGACTTAATAGTCAAAACTTTCAAGTATATAAAGGCTTTAAATTAAAGTACATTTTTTAATCTAATTCCTGCTGACATCAGGCGAGAGGCGGGGTACACCCTGGACAGCTGTCTAGTCCATCACAGGACCAACACACACAGACAAACAACCATGCACACACACTTACTCCTATGAACAATTTAGAGTCTCCAATCAGCCTATCCCCAATGTGCATGTCTTTGGACTGTGGGAGGAAGCTGGAGTACCCGGAGAGAACCCATGCTAACACTGTGAGACTTGATTTGTATCTTATTTCTTTTCTTTTTTGAGGTGTATGAAGAAAACAGGATTGTTGCTACGTTTAGTACCTAGTCGGCCTACTTGTCAGAAATCATTTACTTCCTTCATGTTGGAGTAAGTCTGTTGGCAGCCTCCCTGACCTGTTTTCATCTTGTCTTTTTATCAGTTTTGTGGAGAATGTCCAGTTCTTTGCAACATCATTGCTGTCCATAAAGTAAAATATTTATGACTGTTTTCACTCTAGTTAGTGGTATATCCAGGTTTTTGGAAAGGTTTTTGCACTCCTTTTCTGACTGATACCTTTCAACAATATATCCCCCTTTAATGCATTGTGAGATATCTGTAAACAACAACTTTTGCTGTAGCAGGAAATTGTGCAGACAGCTGACAGCTGAACTTTATTTGGGGTCAACCAGTTTCTGGTTTATAGCAAGTGTGTACCTTAAAGGATTGAATGCTGGGATCAAATTAAAAGTTGCTTAAACACAGTATGAGTTTAAGAGTGTAAAAACATTGCAATCAGATAGTTGTACATTTTTATATCCATCTTTTCCTATTATTTGTTTCTTGATTGAATAGTGTTTGTCACAGGTCACAATAAAGGTGCAAAAAATTAAAGATGATTTATTTAGGTTTATTCTTATAAGGGGTTGTGTACACTTAGCTACAATCATTTGTTTAAACAAAAGTAAATCTAACATTTTCTGCATTGCGGATGACAAAACATCAATTTAATGCTGTAAATTTAGTTATTTACCTGTTTTATTTTTATTGTGCATGTAAGCATGTGATCAATCCATGTTCTTGTTCTCGTTCTCATTACCCATATTACTTGGCTGTGCCAGTGTGCAGGTTGTCCTCCATTAAACACAGCATTAATACAGTGAATGAGTCGTCAGCTGCTGATCAGGCGGGTAGAATCACAATCCGATGTGGAGACTAACTCCCTTCAGGGTTTTAAAAATGAAAACAACTCAAGTTTATTACCAAATAACCCCTGTTAAAACTTTAGTATTACATAAATTTTGTCTTAAGATCCAGTTGCCACAGCGTGTATTCTTAGTGTGGATCCAAGAGTGTGATGAAGTGAGGATGACTTGGGGCTTCTTTTAGTTATTTTTCCATTTCTGCTGCTCAGATGTTTTTCTCATAAAAAACATCTCTTATTCTGACTTGATACCCAGTGCCTGCATCTATGAAATAAGTGTACTGATGAGGGATGCTAGAGGAGCCTGTTATGTCTTCATTGAATTTGTCTTGAAGAGCTGATTGTTCTGCCAATCTGGCGCCACTTCATGCACTCCTGTCTTCTGTTATATCCATGGCGTGATGGGTTTGATAACATCAGTGGACTGTAGGACACCTGAGTATTTTTAGTACACTACCATCCAGGCTGTAAATCATGTTGAATGAGAATCCGTGAGGTTGCTGGTTTATCTCTGACTCAGAACATAAACTAACAGAATTAATCTCCCTAATATAGACTGCAGGCTGCTGCATGCGTTTCCCACAGTGTGTGAAGATCCATTCTCAGGTTTTGAAATAAGATTTTTCATTATGTACTCCTTGTAGTTGTTGCAAAAGCATAATAAAATGAGTGTGATTTCTCCTTATCAGGTCCAGTTACCCTCACATTTCCAGCTTTTACCCAACCCTTGTCATACATTTTTGCAACTTTTGCTTCAATTACATTTTAGTTTTGTAACCATTAAATATTTGCAAGAAAAAATAAGTTTGCATGTTAAGTTTTAGCTTCTGAAACCACTGTGTCACCATCAGATATACTCAGGTGACCACTATAGCAGTCACTAATGACTCTGGCCACAGCTCCTGCAAGCTCCTGTATCCACTGTGGAGACTAAATATGCCCAAAATTAAAATGTCACAGTTGCATTACAAAAAAAGTTGCATCTTTTGTACGTTCACAGGCCTGCTATCTGTAAGGTAATCATTAATTATTCTGTCCTTTGTAACTCATTGTTCAGCCTGGTGGCTTGCTGTGACTCTGCCTCCTACAGAGCACACTGTGATGTAATCCACATGCAGATGCAACTGTCACTTTGAGGCGAAGGGGCTTGTCAGTCGCCAAAGCGTAATTACATCGCAGAATTTTCTTCAGATGAAGGGAATGACAGAAAGGAGCGGTGTGGGGCGCATTGCTAAAGAGACTGATGACAGCTGTGATGCAAAGACAGAAAAATGGTGTGCACATGAACACGGGAGGTAATAAAGATGGAAAACTTTCATGAGTTAAAATTTACTTGATAGCATTTTTTTTCCTGTGCTCACCTCCTTAAACACCCCCCTCCCCCCTCGCACACACACCATAATTCAATGTTTATTACCTCTAACTTTTTTCTCATTTTCTTCATTTTCACTCTGCCCTGGATCTGAATATAGAAAATGTGTTACCATGGCAACATACAAGGATGTTATTTTTTTGTGCGTGTTTTGACAGTAATCTATGCTCTTCCCTAGTGAGAGGTACATTTGATGTCCATCAGTCATTTAATAAAAAACATCTTTATTATACAGACGGACTGGTAAACATCTTGTAATGTTACAGTACATTACTGATAATAACCACATACAGCGTCAAAAGTCTGGACACACATAAACCAAATAAATTCCTGGTAGTGTAGACAGCATCAGACAATGTCCGTCCATGTGACATACACATGATCTGATCGAATGGCCAGTAGAAAAACAGTGGCTGAGCCAAAATAATGGCCAAAAGTGGGGGAAAAAAACAAAACAAAAAATAATTATGAATAAAATAATGGTCATGACTAATGTACATGTAGGATTCTGCATGTTTAAAATGGCTTTCTTGCATATTTGCTGTTTGTTGGAAGTTCTGTTTGTGCCGATCCCCAAAAATGAATGCTATATGTTCATAAGATGCAATGTGGACCAATTTAACTGTACATAAAGTCAGATAACAGAGTTGTAAAGGTGAAAGAAATTCCTTAGGTAAGACTCCATGATTGTGTTTTATTTAAACCCTACAAATTTTGCAACTTTATCCATTATAAGCTTTATCACGCTACATTTGCATTCTTTCCCATTACTTCAAATGCTTAATCATAACCACGTGTGTGCCGCGACGCAGGGCAGTTGAGGAAAATGAAAATAATATGGATCCATGCTGAAAACCACTTACTAAATATCCCAGTTACTAAATAATATACAGAACTTCTGTAACTAGAATCAAAAGGTTTAGAGGAAATTTCTTTTATAAGATTAAGTGAAGAAGGCTTCGACAGCATGACTTTGCTATGAAAGGCTGCAATTTCTGGTCAGAAATTCTGTGCTATGTAAGAAACAGAAATTCATTTCTGAATCGAGGTACGAATACAAAACACACTCATCACCCAGAGGACAAGGTTTCAGACCAGCAATGAGCGCTTCAGTACAAGCAGCAAAAAAAAAAAACATGTTTATGTGGGAGGAGGTTGAGCACTAACCTTTTGCTGCTGTTTGTGAATAAACTGCTTAGAAAAGAGGCAACAAGAGAAAGATAAAGAAGTTTGTGAAGTGTGTTTTCTCCCCTTTTTCATCAGTTCAGAAATGCATTCTTATCACTGTTTTGCTTGGTTTGCATGCAATCTTGTTTATTTTTATTAAAAAGAGCTAAATGTATTCAGGAGGAGTTTGTGCAAACAAGTGTGAATTGTCTAAAGAACAGTAAATGTGTTTGTTCTTATTGTTATATACTGGACTTAGAAATTAAAAACTGTCTTAAGTGTGTTTGCTCTAATGTGGCAAAGCTCTAAACTCAGATTTGTCCACCAATAATGAAGTCACCTGACGTCAGTACTGAGTTTAAAAGACCACTTTTGGATCAGCAGTAGCTGATCTTTGTCTTTCTGTCATGTTGTAGGTAGCAAGGTGGGAGTATCATACTAGGAGACTCTCCAGACTCTTTGGTAGCCCCTACCTGGCCTGTTACTTCCTGGGGTTCATCATCATTCTGCTCAATGTTTACCGAAGCCACAGGTAATAGCACATAATCATCTTTTTCCCCAATTTTGATAATATTTTCTGATTTCTATTGCCCAAAGATGCAGAAGTGCATTTGTCACTGTTAAGTCTGATATACAAGTGTTTATAAAAGATGTGTGGAATACATAAAAACAAAAACAAAATGCAATGACTGTCAAAGACGCAGTAAGAAACCTAACTAATTCTGTTCTTTAATACCAGCAATACAATTCAAAAAGCTGAGACAGGATTACAAAAAATATAAATGTGTAATTTTGACAAAATGAAGACATTTCAGGCAAATACACAGGTAAGTATTTACGCTGAATGATGGTTTTTGATGTTTGAAGATGTTTTTCATTGATTGCATTGCTTATCTCAGCAAGACAGAGTGCATTTTTAAAAATTAGGGTAGAAATATTCAATTTTATGCCAAACAAAACCTGCTTCACACCCACTCAGAACTACGGTCATGTTCCTTTTGGTCCTATGGCGTCAAACTGCTTTTTAAATGCATTGTAAGATGACCGAGAAAAGTAAGCCCATGGTTTTAGGTTAAATGTATACATATCTGTTGGACCGAGTAGTAAAATGACCATAAGGAACAGGTTAGATATAGAAATTGATCTAAAATCATCAAACTCAAAAACAGCATTAAAAAATTTAACATATAATGGATCCTAAAAGCAAAGTATGTAGCTTTTGTTTCTATGAAAGATGAAAACCTAGACGAGGTGTTTCGTGGTTGATTAAAAATAAATGTTTTAAGCAGTTAAAATTGAACAATTTACATGTTATCGTTTTTTTGTCTATGCCTTTTATTAGCCCACTTTGTGATGAAATCCTAAGCTTCTTACAAACATCTGTTCAGTAAGAGACGGTAACTGTCAAAGATAAATCATCTTTAGCTTTGCAGAAAACTGCACTGAAGCCTATTTATGCCTGTTGCATCTACCAAAAACTTTCCTCTTTGGGGTAAGAGTGACTGAAAGCTAGAAACATGGGTTACTATGAATCCCACTTAATGCTAACCTTCCAAAGTTCAACTGTGGGTGCATCATCCAAACTCAATTTGACTTGGGACACAGTTGGGTGTTGCAACATTCATCTGGTGGGAGTTTGCATTGCTCTTCTTAAACAAACTGAACCTTTTAAATAATGCATTTCCATCCTCATCATTGCTGCATCCAGAATTACTGAGGGAGAAGACAGAAAAAAAAGGAAGAAACTCCTTCATCTTTTGATTAATGCAAGATGTTTATTTCTAACACGTAAGAGCAAAACATGGAGCTGCATCAAATCTTAAATGCCTTGGCTGGCCCATTTTATTTCTGAGAACATTTACCAGGTCTTTCACATGTGACTGTGAGCCATGTCTTCCAGCCATGTCAGCCAGAGCCTCCTATCCACGCGTTTGTTTCGGTAGCATTTACCAACAATGCCCTTTCTGTTGCAGTCTGCTTGCTGCATTTGGTTCACTTGTAGTGGTCTGGACACTGAAAGTCTGATTCTTTTTACACATCAAGCAGTCTTTCTGAGTGATCACACTAGGATTTGAATCAGACGGGCTGGTGTGAATGCCCTTTATGCATGACTGCCAGCACTGGTTGTTGCAAGGCACTGATTAGGATGCAGACTTAAAGCGCTTTAGTACTGTGAACACAAGTTAAAAGGTCATATTCTATAAATAAGCATCATTGGAAAAATTGCATGAAATATTCACCTTTATTGTTTTTCTCACATAATCTGAAAGGATAGAGTGACAAAGAATGCTCATAACTGTTTTTGTGGCAGCTAATTTAAGATTTACAGTTTCTTTATGTTATCATCAGAAAGCTGTTGGATTCTCTCTAAAGCCACTGTGTAATGAAGTTGTTGCAACATTATGGTTGGATATAATTGTGACTGTGGTAAACATATGTGAAATAGCTACAAGCAAAGCTGCAATCTCTTTATCAAATATAACATCTTGTTTTGGATGGATGAATTATTTAGAGACAGCAGTGTGCCTCGAGGTGTTTGTCCTTGAAATCTATACAGAGACAAAGATATCCATTGGCTGTGCATGTTGAGTGGCTAACACTGAGCCATGTAAGGTGACATACACAGTAAGGGCAAATACAAAGCATCTAATTATGTAAGTTGGTTTTATTGCTGTGCACCCTATCACATGCTTGTCCCTGTTATTTAACACAAGACCACATTTTATCACTTTTTTTTGTTGAACTCCTCTGCCTTTACAGAATAGACATGCTTCACTGGGCTTTTTTTTCATATGGCATTTTAGAAAAAAAAACACTGAACAATTGCATTATAGCTCAGAATCCAAGAACAACACATTTATTTATCTCTGTTGCCCAGAATTCTTGTTCAAACTCTAATTCTACTCCACTAAATTGAAGATTAATAATGTGTCTTTTGTGTCTTTTTTCCTCCATTTTCTTCCTGTTTATCTATTAAAGCTCTCCTTTTTCTTCCTTCTTTTACCTCCGTTTTCTCTTCTTTTGTCCTTATCGATGCCAACAGTTGTATTAATCCCTTGTCACCCCATGCCTGTCATCATATCAATACCCACTGGAACAACATAGTCTCACACCTCCCACTATGGATTAAAGTAATGACAGCGTGTCCTCAGTACAACAACACATAAGGAGAATGTCAATTGCAATTTTTTTCATTCTTAAAATAGGTGTGTGATGACCATTGCTGGGCAACAACTACTGAAAGGAGCTACCTCTGGCAATAAATAATCCTGCATTTTTTATTTTTCTTCTTTCTTTTTGCTTTTCTTTTTGTAACTATGAAGAAAACGATCAAAACAAAGTGAACTCTACTGATAAAATCTAAATATAGGAAAATAGTAATTCCCTCACTCAGTCACTCCTGCACAGAAAATGTAAAAACTAATATTAATAGTACATTTAATACCTAGTCATTCAAGTTACTTGGATTTATATACTAGCATCTATCTATCTATTTGATAGCATAATATCAAAATACTAGCAAGCAGGAGGTGTAATAGGTTATCGATGCTACCATGATTATGTATATCCATAAAATGTGCCTGATACTTGCCTCAAGAACATGTTGACCAGATTTTGGGATATTCTATTAATTAGTTTGAAGAAGCTGCTGGTGTAGACTCCTACCCACATACAATCCTGCCCTGGAATGTGCATGTATAGGCAATGCATGGATAGATCTTGAGGTAAACATTTTTGCTATTTCTGACGCCCCCTGCAGGACCAACTAGAAATGTCTATAGTCCCTTGTTTTCAGATTGAACCTGTTTACAATATCTGTTAAATTTGGATAAAGACATTCAAAAAGCCTGCAGAACTATTGCTTATAGCTACTTTAAACAATTATCAAAAGTCAAAATATAACTAACTAAATAACTATCAAAATATAGAGACGTGTAAATGATTCCACATTTTATAAATGATTACTGTTTTTATAGTAATAGATTGTTGACTTTGTAATTAGTGTATCATTGTAGACTGATATGAAAATGAATATGATATGATATGATAAAAGAAAGTAGGGGAGAGTGCCTGGGTAGAAAGAGCTTCACATACTGCATCACATTAGCATACATCCCACATCTTTTTCAGAACAAAGACCATGTTTTTTTCATACTGCTGTCTAGACAGGTTATCCTAATCTCAGCTCCATAGATGCTACTCCTGCTTACGACCCACTTTTGTGTCAGCGCAAACAGAAAAGAACCTAATCCATTTAGTTTTTCTTATTAAGATAAAAGTGGGCATTATTTCTGAAGATGTCTATTTTATAAAAAGCCCAATGCAACATGGAGCATTAGAAATTTGTGTACAAGTAGATGCACAAAAGTATGGCAAGATTACTGATAACCGAAAAAGTACCTGTATAAAGGCAATTTCAGCAGAATTAAAGAGCTTTGCAGCTCTCGCAGAAGACATTGTGTTTGACTTCTGACAAGCCCTTTCCAGAGTGAGTCACTACTGTATTCATTCATCTGTTTGCTTCCTGTTTCTGACAGTGACTGCTCTTATCCTACTACCACCGTCCTTGCACTCTAAAAGGCTATTTATTTCTGGATATATATTTTTCTTAAAGAAGACTTTTTTAAAACCACTTTTGCAGTACAGTTATCTGCAAAACATCACCTCAACTACAACAACTGCATTTTTCTTTATCAGCAGATTGCCTCCAGCTTCATATACTATCATAGACAACAACATGCTTGTTGTGGAGCTGTAACCGGCTGTCTGTGAATGTTATTCTGGATTACTTTGTCTGATTTAGTGATTAAAAAGTTAATTGATTAAATGTGCATACTGTTAATTTTTGCAGGGCTGATTGAGACTTATTTTGTCCATTGCCATCTCAGCAAAGGGAATTATGAACAGTTTGAAGGAAGGCTAATCACCAACTCTGCCTTTTGACAAGCTTCTAATGAAAATAAAGTTTAAAAGTGGAAGAAATGAGTAAAAATCAAGTGCTCAAGCAGTGGTCACATAATGCTTTCTGTTGCCTAACTGGATTTAAATTAACAATATTTCTTGGGGGCTGCACGGTGGTGCAGCTGGTTAGCACTTTGGTCTCACAGCAAGAAGGTTGCAGGTTCAAGCCTCAGCTGGGGGGTCTGAACAGTGTGTAGTTTGCATATTCTCTCCATGTTAGCGATTTTTGATTTTGATTTCAGATTAAAAGAGGTTGTAAGATAAACCAAACAATGCAACACAATACAATATTACAATATTTTAAAGATTAAGTTTTGTACCTGGAATATAAAGGGCTCTAATAATGTAATTTAAAGGAAAGTTGTTCTAAACTATCTTAAACAGAAAAATGTCCATGTTGCATTCCTCCAAAAAACCCTTTTTAATGAAGAGGAGCATGAGTTGGACATGTATCTTATTTTACAAATAAAAAAATGCAATTATATTAATCATACAATGTTTGGATTTACAGCCAAGAATAGTTACACAGATACAGATGGTAGGATAGTCCTAATAAAAGGAGAACTAAAGTGAATCAGTATTGTTAGGAAATATTTATGCTCTGAACACCTGTGATGAGAACTTCTTTGCCTTAATACCTGGTAAAATATAGCTGATATTGACCGCATGAATATGATAACTGTTAATAATTTTAATGGCCATCTTTCCCTTTTTCAGATAGAGATTGTCCTCATAAACTTCATTCAAAATCTTATATAATGCAAGCAATACACTAGCTTACAAACGGTTTGTATATCTCCATATATGTATAGTAGATATGCAGCAGGGACCTTTCCAGCTGTCACTGTCCTTGAGAATGTGAAAATAATCCAATGGTTTTGGCAAACTGTGCTGAGGTTAGTGTAAAAACCAAGCAGCTACTCCAGCCTTAAATCAGATTATGTTTTCCTGGAAAGACAAAAACTTTGTACTAATGGTCAGAAGAAGTTTAGGAAACTGGTAGAGTACCTGAGAACACAGACTGCAAACTTAATAAGAACTTTAAATGGATTTGACACATAATCTGTATTTACTGTACTGGACTGTAATCTTTAAAAAAATTAAGGGCTTTCACTTTGCCCATTTATATATTTTCATTCAAAATCCTGAGAGATCCATTGGTGTGGTACTTGTTTATGAAATTAGGTGGTCCTTTAAAGCTTGCAAACCCTGTAGAAGTAGATATTAGACAAATGGAAGCAGATTTAATTATCTTTAGCTAATATGATGAAAATGAATTAATAGGATAAAATTAATAAAAAATATGTGAACAAAGGATTAGCAAGTATTTACAAGTGGAAGCCAATTTTTAAAGCGAAATCTTCATTAAGTAGAAGGAAGTTGAAGTAATAGATTTCTTGTAATTCATTTACTGCTCCTCTAGAGAAGTAGCCAATTTACAAATAAAAATCATTAAAGCAGGAGGAGAAAACCATTCTGTAATAGCATGTAACATCCCGAAGAAGCCCAGGTCTACTTTTAAGCAACTAAAAACCTAAAACTGTTCTTTATGCATCTTACCATCAAGTGAATGCTAATCATTTCCATTTATAAGCTTTGCAAAACTGGTGTTTTTTCTATGAAAAGCGTGACAAACAAAAGTAAATTCCACACATTTACATTTATCACTTTCAAAAAATTATGTTACATTGTTGTTTGCCAGTAGAGGAGAGTATAAATCAGGCGGGTTCAACCCAGTCCTTTAGGAGGTCACTTCTGCAGGTTTGAGATGTTTCCTGCTACAATTTGAAACTAATATTTACTTTATGCAAAGTCACAATCACAGACAACAGAAGGCATTTTTCCAAAGATTTTCCATGGCTGCAGAACAAAAAAAATGTATGCAAGGCCCTGAAATTTATAGTCCGGCCTTTACACCTCTAACTCACTGGATGATGACGCATCAGAATCCTATAATGGGACTTGCAACAGTAATTAAGAGGGGCAGGGCTTTTGCGAATGGTCAATTAGATGGTTTTCTGTCCTTTCGAACTGCTGCAGGCTTTTAAAAGGTTGTGAATAGATAATAAAGTGCATTACAGTGAATATGATAACCATATTTACTCAGCTCTACCTCTCAACTCAACCATCTGCATTGCTCCCGCCACCCGCCCTTACCCTCTGTCTTGAAGAAATCCAGTCCTGGTTCACATCCAACTTACAAAAACTAAACAGCTCTAAAACGGAAGTCCTCTTGGTAGGCACACCTCACACCCTAGCCAAAGCCAATAAATGTCTCATTACTCTTGATAACTCAACTGT
>JBAMHV010000023.1:16515405-16529168 GCA_037177535.1 Pseudomugil gertrudae
CTAAGATTTTAGAAAATTGTGGCAGCAGAGAAACAGGCCTGTAGTTGGTAAATATGTGTTCATCTCCATTTTTGTATTCAAATTCATTATTATACCTATTGTATATTCATGAAGTTTGTTGCAGGTCATTTGCAATGATTTTATATTAGCAAATGCTTACACGGAACTACATCCACCCATCCATTTTCCAGACCACTTGTTCAGAAGAACAAGGAAGCTGGAGTCAAGTAGCACAAAAGAGACAGGGTTTACCTTGGAACGGTCACCAGCCAATCAAAGAGGCAGCATAGAGTCAAACAACCACACACACTCATTTCAAGAGAATTTAGAGACTTATTATATTTGACTTTATTTATATGAGTTGCAGATTATTCCATTAACTTCTAAATCCAAGCCAGCCAAAGCAGTTGGAACAGTTCAGTCCTGTTATGCCTTCTTCAATGGTTTTTCTGATTACATCAAGGATGAACTGGTTTCTTATGACACCCCCATAACCTTGGATGGGCATCTGCAGTCTACTCCACCTGTTGGTTCAGCAGAGTTGTAATCCTGAGCCCATGCAGTTGTGGCACACCTCCCTCACTCTGAAAGCGAAGGAACGCCATCGCAAATTCAATTTCTGCTTCTATCGTGGGGCAGCAGGACACTAGATTTCCTGCTGTCCAGTAAAGAGCTCACCAGTAGCTGTAGAGACCCTGGTGAGCTAATGGGGGTCACATGACCTCTGGGGCCAATGCTTATATCATTGGCGAGGAAGTGGTCCTTCAACTGGGGTTCAAGAAGACTCCTCATCTGGTTCCTGCTAGAGCCTTAGATGGTCACATCTTGGGCATTCAGACCTCTCCTGTCCACCTGATGCTTTCTGGCAATATTCATGAAACAAACCAATTTCCAGCTCTTCCCATCTACCACTCATTCTGGGGTATCTATGGCTCCATCTTCACAATCCTCACATTGACTAGGCTACAGGGCTGTGCTGAAGTGGAGTTCCTCCTGTTACCAAAGGTGCCTGGAGCAACCCTCCTTCAGCTCCACCTTTTCACCTGACCTCACCGATGATCCCAACATAGTAACATGATTTCTGACAGGTCTTCAGTAAAGCCAGAGCCACCTCTCTTCCCCTGCATCATCCCTATGACATCACCTCCTAAGGGACACCTGTAATCTCTGTCAGACCCTGAGTGAAAAGCCATGGAGTTATACATCAGTGATTCCCTGGCTATGGGCAGGTTAAGTGTTTCCTGAGGTTTCCTCTCCAGGCTGCACGTCTGTTGTCTGTGTCACAATGAAGGTGATAGTTCAGCTTTCACTGCAGTCAAAACACATAGACACAATACAGTCACTAAGCTAATAAAATTAAATGAAAAATACTTTATTAACCCCAGAGAGAAATTCAAGTTTACAGCAGCTTCTTCGGGTCACTGCTGATCCAGGGTTTGTTACTGGGGAAGCACCTCACTGTTCTTGTTGGAATGGTGCTGTCCATAGATGTTTATATATAGTCTGTCACACACTCAGTCAAGGTGTTGATGTTATCTCCATGAGGTTCACAGAGGATATTCCTGTCTGTAGCCTCGAAGGATCCTCTCAGAGCATCTTCAGCATCATCAGACCAGGTTTTAATAGTCTGAACGATGGGCTTGTAGGAGGAAGTGAGAAGAACCAGATTATGATCAGATCTTCCTAAAGGTGGCAGTGATCCAAAGCACAGCAGCAAACACAGTAGAAAGGCTGAAAGAAAAGAATCAGTGTGTTGTAGTGGTCTGATCAAAGTCCAGATTTGATTAAAGTGTATTGATGGGGCCTAAAGAAAGCTGTGCAGAAAACAAATGTTACAAACCTCAATGAACCATACTAGTGTTGTAAAGAAAAGTAGGGCAAACTCCTCCACAGTGATACATCATGCAGTAAACAAACTTCAGGTCCCTAAAAGACGGTTCAATATGCTAATGAATCTCAAAGGCTATACTACTTGAAATCTATAACATTTGAATATGTCTAGCTAAATTCATCTGGAGAATGGAAAAGTTGGGTACTTTTGTTTTTTACATGACTGTAAAAGAAAAAGATGTCTGTCTGATGATGTGCTGTGTTTATGAGCAATATAACACATTATACTATTAAAGTTTGGATCAATAAAAAGATCAGTTAAAAAACATAGTTGTGATTTATTTTGTCCTTTAGTATTACCGTGGCAATGAAGAGCCAGGCCAGGTGGGAGTTGATGGAGCACACATTGGTATTCTACGGCGGAATTGCTCTCATGGTTTTGGGCACTCTGCTGGTGGTCAGCAGCTTCCTTGCTCTGGGCTTCACTGGAACCTTTTTAGGTGAGTTTTAAATGAAGTATCAGATATTTAAGAAGCACTGTAGCATTTAATTTTCAGAGACTAACTGAATTTTGACTATAATAAAAATTATTTTTAAATTACACATAAAATTCAGTGGAAAGCATGTCTAAATGGTTTTCATCCTTTTTAAATCCATCCAATTTCTTTTTTACCTTGTTTCTTTTGACACATTCTTCATTCATTACAATCTTTTAAAGAAAAACATACTTAGAGACAGTATTATTTATAAAATTTCATGAAATGCAAGTTGATCAGTGGATTTGTGGCAGACATATCAGTCATTTTTCTAACGATAACATACATTTTGATATTCAGTTTTAGCCATGCTAATTCTATACATTGTAGTGTAATCCATGAGCATTCTTGTCTGCTTTAGAGTAAGATAGAGTATCTCAATATGACGAAGGTTTTATTTCAAATGAAAGGCAAACTATGTGATTGTGACCACATCTTTGGTGGGTTGTTCAGTACATTCAGGACATTTTTAATAAGATGTTCTGAGATTCTGAAATTCTTAGCACATTTATGAAGCATGCTTTAGCATGCTTATAATCAGAAAACGTTAGCATGATTATGTTAACTTTCAATTTGGCACATGCAACATTTTGTAGAATCCTAATAAGCATTCTGAATATAATACTATACTAAAGGAGGATCCTAACATAAGCGTGATAAAATTCTATGTTAGCAGGTTTATGATATCTTTAAGATCAAAGTTTGAAATTGTTCTACAGCCCAGTTTTCCACATTTATAGTCTTTCTGGTTTCCACACTGGTGGTCCTAACATCATCATAGGACTAAATTTGATAATGTTTTTGTACCTACTACATGCAGCAGTACGCTAATGTTGGTAGCACACCATATGAATAAAGGGAGCTAACTTTAAATAAAGGCAAAAAATATTGAAGTACTTGTTTGAGAATAATATTTTGTGTCATATTTTTGGGATTGCATCACTATATTTGAGGAAACTTGGGAGAAAACAAGTAGCTCATTGGGAAATAGGATGTTCAGCATAAAGAAACATAAATTAGCTCTACTGCATTACCACCAACTTAGACATTTCTTCTCATTGCTCTGCTTGCTGCACAATATATTTATACCCTCAGCTTTAGCCTATCCCCTGAGACAAGCATGGTTGTTTTTCTAAAGACAAAACAAACCAATGAATCCAAGCATGATTTCAAATGAACACGAGCACAGTGTTGACACAGTGACCATTTGCCAGGCACTGGAATCTCATTTCTAGGTCAGTCAACTGAATTGAGTCATTTTCAATGTCCAGACCGAGTGTCTCAGTTCTTCCACATCTCTGTCCATCAATAGGCTGAAATGCCATCGGTTTGTCACAGAGAGGCAGAAGGAGCAGCAGGAGGTGGCAGGAGTTCTCTGTATGTGTGTGTGAGCACGTGGGCAAATGTGTTTACCTACTTATTATGTGAGCAACCTGTGCCCACACATGCTAATGCATGTGAACATGTGACCAAATTGCCATTTTTATGTTGCTAATTGGAGTGAGACTCAGAAGTGAACTGGGACATTGAGTAGGATGTGGACATTCATGGTCAAGAAGAACAGATACTGGTACAAATTAAATTATTGTATAATTAATAATTGATAAAGGGCTTGGATCTCATCTATAATGATCATTTATGAACCACTTGGAAATAAACAACAGGCATTTCTTTTGGAATTGAAAATGTATATAGTAAATAAATGAGACTTACTAAGTATACTTTCTTCATAAGTGAGACTTTACAGTGGCCCAACTCCTCGATTGAGCTGAAATTGACTTCTTTTTTGTGCATTCACTGTCTGTGACGTTTCTTCTGACTGAAGTGACACATACTTTATTGTGTTCATAGTCAATGGAAACATAATTGGAACTAACAATAACTTTGAGAAACTACTGATGTCCCACTTTGATTCATCTCCTGTCATGTTCTTATCTAACTATTGCATAAGCATTTAGATTGCTAATCAGCTAAGAGGACCAAAACAGTTTTATACATTTTATTCTCTTTTATTTAATAACATCCCAATCCAGTAGAACTGCTATCATGCTTTCATTACAATCCAAATTGAAAATGGTACGGGGGCAGTAATACTTTTGACATGAACAATGTTTGTATTTGTGATGGTATCATCTATGCTAAGTGATATAAGATGAAAAATCAAACACATCTTCCAATTCAAGGAATAATCTAAATCATCTAAGTTTTCAATATGTGAACAAACTGATGATTGACAACATTGCACCCTGCTGTTATTGTTCTAATAAAGATTTAACCGGAATGAAGAAACTAGTTTTGAGGAAAACTATTACATTGTTTCCAAAGAACACTAAAATAATCTAACATTTAAGTGTGTGATTATTCAAAGCTAATGAAAAAGACATCAGCAATGATCTTTGAAAAGAATCTGCTGCCTCCAATTCATCTGGGAAGATTTATGAGGCAATTTAAGTGAGAATTAAAAATTATTTAGGTTTTCTTTTTCAGTATTTGTAATACGGATGTTCCAACATTAGACTATGCAATGCATAGAGACACTGTGGTGAACCAAAAGCTACATCTCAGACTGTACAGGCCTCAGCATGTTAAATGATCTGTTGCCTCTGGAAATATTGCCTATACTATGTTTGCAGAGCAAGCTGTCAGATCCACTGAAAGGTCAGTGACTGACATGTCCTTTTCTATACCTGACACTTACACTATCACCTGAAAACTGATAACTTTGCATTTATTTTGTGGTATTATTTTCCAGGAATCAATTTCAAAGTAAGGATGAGTGCATGCTTAAGTATGATTGTTACATAACCCTAAATGACACCACGTTTCCTTTTCCATTACCCCTCATGTGAAAGATGTATAACTAAAGATATGGCCTAAGTGTGTGGGCTGTGATTTGATATGCCTGATTGGCTCTATATTAATCTCCTTGGGTCACTGTGACCTGATGATTCATACTATAAGCACATTGGATGGGACAAAGATTGATTTTAAATAAACTTTTACTCAATGTTAAAATGCTGACCACCTGGATCCAAACTATTCCAACATCCTCCTGATTACAGACCCACCTCTACACTATCACAGCTACCACAGTATAATCAGGACTACTCGGAAAAGTTGCCCATTTTCATAATAAAAAAAGAAATACAATAAATGTGACACAGGTGAAGAGTAAAATAGATTGTGCTTGGCTCTCAGATGTGAATGTGTTAGCAGTCATCACCAGCCTGCAGGTGAAAAATTGAGGTTAGCTTGTATTGTTGAAGGTGAGTTACAGCTGGTTTTTCACTGAATAGCAAACTGTTTATATAATCTCTTTTTATCACACCTGCGGCATTTAAATGTGCATACATAACTAAAAGTGTTATGTAACTTTAGCATTTACATGCTTTTTTTCTTTAACAGAAAACAAGGCCAGCAGCACCACATACGTGAGTCAACAGGTGTGTTTTACGTGCCGGAGGCCGACACATGTATGTGGTTAAAATATGTCTAAGTGGAAGATGTATTGAATGTAGTTAGATGTGCATGTGCTGTACTTTTGTGCCAAAATGGGTCAGATTATGTTGGCACAAAACTTATTACATAGCAAACCAGAGTAAGTGCTCAGGTTACAGTGAGCAGTGTCCTAGTTCAGCTGCCCCCAGCAGTTTATTGGTACGCACACAATTGCTTGGCATTCAGCACTTGCTCAGTGTGAACATCTAGCAAGTGTGTTAGAATATTTACTTTACCCTTATCTAAAATTACATTAAATATGTATTTGTTTTTACCTATACACAACAACCTTCATTATGTTCATTTGTTTAGCTGTTGTTGTTTTGCAGCACCACAAAGCTGAGAAACCACACTTTTTTCCAGCTTGGAATATTACATTACAGCAGAATGTTTGCTGCAGGAGGCCACATCACATGTCAGCAACTAGATATCAAGTGAAAATAATGAGACAATGGTTGAAACAATATTATATCCTTATTTTGTTGGCTCTACTAAATGCTATCATGTGTAGCATCCATATTTAATTCTGTAAACAAAGCATGTAACGTCATGTCTTCTTCTGTACATGTGGGTTACTGAGATTAAAATGAGCTGGTGAATAGGAAGATGAGTTCTCCTAAATATTACATAATCGGACAGTTTGTATCACTAATGCTGGGAAATGTTTTGCTGTATTGCTTGTCTAAAAGGTGTAAAATTGGCTAATTCATGTGTCTGGCGCAGTGGTCTCCGGTCCTCGAGAGTCACCCTTCCTGCAGGTTTTATTGTTTCCCCTAGTACAACCCACCTGATTCAAGTAAAACAGTTTTCCTACAACTTGTCTTTACCTTCTGCACCTGCTTGTTAATGAGCCATTGACTGATTTGGGCGGGGCTGGAGCCAATCCCAGCTGACATTGGGCAAGAAGTGGGGTACACCCTGGCCAGTCTGTCTATGCCAACAGACATAGACAACCAACCATGCACACACACACTCATTCTTATGGGTAATTTTTAGAGTCTCCAATCAGCCTATCCCCAAGGTGCATGTCTTTGGACTGTGGGAGGAAGCCGGAGTACCCGGTGAGAACCCACGCTAACACGGGGAGAACATGCAAACTCCACACAGAAGGGTTCCTGGTTGGACCTCCGGCCCAGCCGAGGCCCGAACCAGCAACTTTCTTGCTGTGAGACCACAGTGCTAACCAACTGCACCACCGTGCAACCTGATTATATAATATCATTTAGGTTTTTACCTTTTGCTTTAGTAATTATACCTTGTAAATAGACATCATTTGTAACAAATACTGATGAGACAGAAAAAGTGCTTGAAAAGAAATTGACCAATTTTTGTTCTGTTTCTGTTTTTGCTGAAAAATAAAATTCAACTCAGCTGACAATGTGTGAAAAGTTTGTAGGTTGAATTTGCAGGTCATTGTTAAAGCTGATGAGGTATTGGCTCAGAGAAGTGAATGTGAAATCCCTCTGCAGTGACGGCTGACAGGAATACCAGCCGAGGTGAATGAGTCATTAGCTTGGTGTTGCAAATGATATTGCACCTAACACTGACTGCTACCACTGAAGAAAAATCCTCCAATCTGTATTTTCTTAGCACTGACTTATTGGTATCATCTATGCATATTGTTATGTAATTTACCATTTGCTGTTTTTGCTTTTGAAAGGAATTGTGATTTTTTTTTCATTTGGGACCATTTACCATGATGACACTTACAAACAACTGTCTAAATACATTTCACACTTCCGTGCCTTTCTAGGAAGAAGAGATGGAGATGAAGTTGTTGGCATGCCTAGTAACACTCATTTCTGAAGTGTTTATCAGCTGTTGCCATGGGAAACACAACCATCACATCAGTTTAAAGAGATGCATCTAAAAGTTTCTAATAAAATATATCCTCAAGGGTTATACTTCTTAACACAAACAGGGAGATGTAAAGCATTTTTATGATGATGCTACTGTAGAGATTTCACATGATGTCATTGTTGACATACGGTACCGCCAGATGAGCCGCGGCAGCCAGACAGGGCGCCATTCACAGGACTGTGTTGTGCCAAAGTCCTGTTCCCTGCTAATGCATCTGCACTCTGGCTTCAGCGTTCTGTCAATTTGTCAGGAGCATGTGAAAATGGTCTTCTTCTCATAAACAAGTCTGAAATCTGTCTAGTTAGAGTTCAAAACAAGACATCAAGGTTGCAGAAACCATGGCAATAAGGTCATGCAATCCCAAAAATATGACACTGAGTTCAAGTTTACCCAGACTGTTGGATCAGGGTTTGCGCATCTTACTAAATGCAATCACTGAGCAGGGAAGATGGGTATAAACTCTGATGGATTTTACTAATTGTGTTTACTGGAACCAAACTTCTCCTTTGTGAATACATTTCAGCGTTAATCCAGTCTTTGTGTTTGTTGTCGTTATTGTTTCAGGTGACTACTTTGGCATCCTCATGGATGAGAAGGCGACATGTTTTCCCTTCAGTTTGATAGAGAACCCAATGTACTGGGGCAGTACTTCCAACTACCTCGGCCTGGCGCTCATGTAAGTCAGTGTGGGTCTTTAAATGTTTGAAAATACAAATGATCACTCATATTAATGTGGCTAAAATAAAATAAAAAAACAGTTTGAACTGTTTCTCCTCTGCTAAAATGTAACTGAGTTTTTCCTAACTTTTTCCGCTTTAGCCCTTTTCTCTGCATTCCATCCAAAATGACCTACATTAAATCCATAAGTATATCTCTACAAATGCAAGGGATGTTTATGTAATTTTGGTCTCAGAAAGATGAGACATGTGACATTACTACAGAATATTACTGTGTCAGAGTAAATTCACCTTGAATACAATAGAAAATGGGATCTCTTCAAAAAATTAAGTTGTGTTACTCTCTGGGAAAACTAGAGAATAGCAGCCTTGATCATCTTGGAGTTAGTCAAGTAATGTCTGATCAGGAACTGTGCAAAAGTTCTCCTGAGCAGGTGTTACACAAGTAATTATAGCCATCAGCTTTTGATTACACCTCTATCGAAGGCCAGTTAAGAGAATCAAGGGATATTGATTTCCACTTTAATACCTTGTTTGTGTGGTTTACTTCAGGTGGAAAACTCAGAAGCTCTAAAAGGACAGTGATGTCCTCATGTTTTTTACATATCCATGGAAATGCTTTGGGTTTGAATTGTCTTTTGTTTGGATGCCAATGCCCAATAGAGCTGTTTTACTTGAGTTTCTTCCTGTGATTTTGGTATGCTACATGTTAGGATTGCTCTGTGCTTCCGTACTGCATGTATCTCATGCTGCTCCCTGTAAACGGGGCCAATAAGTTTTGTCATTGATCCTGACCTGGGAAGTTTTATTTGAGGATGAATTAAGACTCAGCAGACATCGTCCATCACTTGGACTTTCCAGTGCTGATTTACGTCAGATGGTGCTCCAAATTAAGAAAATCCACACATAAGCTGCACAGAGGATAAATTAGGACATAACAATGGAAAATGTTTCTGCAGGTTGCAAAGTGCCACTGAACAAAGCAAGGAGGTAAAAATTTCTGCTTAGGCTCCCGTCTCTATGACTACCACAGCAATGTCACTCAGAGCTCCACATGCATTGTTGCTAGGCAAGCTTTTCAGGGTTGATGAACCAGTTGCTGATGAAAAGGTTTGAGCCTTCTTCTCCCAGAGCTTTAATGCAAAGCATGCCAGCAATCTTACCACATTTTGTTATGAATACTTCATTTTTTCATTCTGTACTAAGCTTTGAATGATCATACCAGCCAATGCCTCCTTTCACCTCCAGGTGTTTGAGAAGCTGCAGCTGCCTCAACCTCAACTTGCTCTACATCATCATACACTGTCATGCTGTCACATAATGAAATAACAACCCCCTCCCTCCCCCCACCCCCTGTGCATGTTTACACCTCTATTCATAAATGTGTACCTCGGTAGCTTATATTTAGAGTGATATTTAAAATATCAGTTTCACTAATCACTAATTACAGATTCTTATTTTGAGGTCCAGACACACCTATTGGATTGGACGTCTCAGAGTGCACACAGCATGTTAAAAACTTTGACATTATGTCCATGCTAACGGACTGCTTTGACAGATTAATTAGCAGACAAAGAAGTTTGCAATATTAGGAAACAGAATTAGGTAGCTGCTTTACTGTTTCAACTGTTTGGGTTTTGCTTTATGTTCATGTTAGAGACACTCAGAATAGTTTATTATTAAGAATATATACAGTACATTGGTAATTATTTACAAAATATAGCATAATAAATATTATTATGATCTAAAATAATCACTAGCTTTCTACAATGTGCAAAAAATAACTCTTCTGGCTCAAAATGGTTAATTTAGTCTTATTTTATAAAATCTTCTCTGAACTTCCTCTTAGAAACATCGTCTGACATCTATTAGACGTGTAGTCTTGTCAGATTCTGTTTATTACAAGGTAACGTAAGTTAAAAATCTACCTGTTTCCAACAAAGACCTCCATAGTAATGGGCAGTCACATGTTTTAAAAATGTAGCTTATCACAGTAAATGAGAGAACTAAGTCTTGGAGTAAATTTTCTTTACACAGAAATAGTTCACCTCTGCTGCTCCCATAGGACTGGTACATCCAGATGTGGCACAGCTGGCAAAATCATCCTAAGGGATATGAAAGCATTCATGAAATGAATCAAAATTAGTTCACTTTCTTGTTTTCAAAACCAAAGTGTAGCCATCTGTTTGAGACAAAGCACGATACAGCCTTTAAAACATATAATATGCTGCTTATTGTAAATTCATACAGTTATTATTACCAGAAATATGTGAAAAACAACTTTTGGGGGGGGGGGGGGTCTTCGAAACCCAGCCACTCCTGAAGCTAATCTTTCAAGCATTTCAAGATTTAATTGTTGAAATATTGCATTAACACATAAACAAGTTATTACTCCATAAGAATCTGTTTGGTGTCATCTCAGCAGCAGAAACAGAATTTGGACATGCAAGTGTCTTGTTACAGTGGTGAACCGAACCCACCATAAAAACTGTTTTATTCGCCATATTTATGAAGTTTCTTATCGTTTTCCAGTAGGTATGTTTGAGATTTGCTTTTTTAATTTGCACATTTTTTTCCTCAAGCATTACATTAAAGTTTTGATATTCTTCCACTACTATCAATCAAAATCAATACCAAAGGTAAGGCCACCAATATACATGACATTATAAGAAGGTTGCTGGTTCGAGCCCCGGTTTGGGAAACCTGTGCATGCAAAATCTGCCAATCCTTTACATCCTAAACACAATATTAAATCTTTATGAAGTCAAGTTCCACATGATTTTAATGCTGTTCGATTCAGTGACACCAGCATTAACGGGGTCATAAACTGGGTGCTGCACACGTACCTCGAGGGGCCACTGCGTCAGATAAGTGTATCTATTAACACCACACTCAAAACAGAAAGGGACCATTGTGTCCTACATGAACACAAAAGATTAAATTACCCTTCCTTATCTAATAGGACAAGTCTCCCTTGTTTAGCTGCCATCACTGAACCTAATCCTGAATGCCTGCATGAAGTTTTACACGTTTTGATTTATGTGTAATGAGTGTTTAGTATGTGCAGGCATGCTTCAGACACACATGTACCGTATTTTCGCGACCATAAGACGCATTATAGGACGTACATGAATTTGACATTACAGATGAATTATGTTGAAAATCAAAGCAAAGTTGTAAAAAAGAAACACCAAAGAATGTAGATAAATAAGACCTTAAGTTTCACCTGATCTTATTTAATCCAGCTGTTTCAGTCATTCCCCTCCTTCCACAATGTTTTCTTTTTCCACAGTTTTCGAAAACCTCCCTCCAGTTAATTTGCTTTATCAGTCACAGAAGCACAGTGAAGATAAGCGTGGTGAATTCTGCTCCCCATTTGCATCATAGACTTTAATCATGTGTTTAGCTTGTGAGGTGGGGCAGCATCTCTGACTGCCACCAAACAATGATGCTGTTACTCTCTCTGCTCTGGGCCAAATCACTACCCTCACTCTCGATTTTGTGCAGGTCTGCTGCTCCAGCTGTGTACTACAGAGTCATAATACAGTTTATGTACTCTGCTGCTTCTGGAAGATAACAGCTGTACAAGAGTTTAAACATGAAATGGTTAAATACATCATGGTACAGCTCTGTGGATAAAAACTGTGGGTATAGTTGCCCCTGCAGCAGGTTAGTGCTGTGATGGCCTGTTGATTCTATTTTGGGGTATTATTTTGTTTCTATTTAAACAGCCTATATTATGCAAACTCGACTTTTATGAGCTTTTAGCCTTCTACTAGTGGTAATTGTTAGTTTGTTTATTCATTTAAATATTTAATTGATTGTTTATTAGTTTTTCCCAGTCATTATCTAATTGTATTTAAACTAAACATGTGCAGATGCCCAATTTTTTTCTCCAGTGTTTTTGCAGCATTTTTTGAAGTGATCAAAGAGGAACGAAATAAACTCTTAAAAATGGTTTTATATAGATTGTATTTAATTAGGAATAAAACAAATTTTATGTTGTTTAAAAAATGAGGCAATGAAAAATGAGAAATTCAGAAGTTAAATGAAAACCGGTAATTTATTTTGTAAATATAGACAAAGTAAATGAAATTATATTACTTGGTAAGACTGCGAACCACAACATTTGTTGGAAATTAACTTCATGTTAAGTTGGCATGGAGCATTGCCATCCTTAAGACAATAAGGCAAACTCTTAATTAGAGAGCACTTTATATTTATACAGCACATTAATTTTTCCAAACCTTTGTTACTGTGTTAAGATGTTAGGAAACATATGCAATGGTAAGATACAGCTGTAGTCAAAATTACTCAACACCCCACTGCAAAGTAGATTTAATGGGGTATATGTACAAACTAGCAACTGTATGCAATAAACAAATCAAACAGGAACCATTTTAATTGATTAACACAACTAATATAGGTGGTTTCTCCAGATTCAGAAGAAAAGGTCATGATCAGTGACCACTGGTCATTAAAAGTGACATGTGGATCAGTCAATGTGTGTATGTGTAAAGATAGGTGGGGGAACTGAGGGTGAGGAGGTATGTGTGTAGAGAGGTGGGCTTGTGGGGGGAGGTCGAGCGGGAGAAGAAAAAAAGGGGTAGGGTGTGTGTGCATGGTTGGGTATGGGTGTGATAGTGTATGGATGGATGGGCATGTGTGTGTGTAGCGAGAGATGGTTGGGAGTGTGTGGATGGTTGGGTATGTGTGTGGGTGTGGTTGACTGGGCGTGTGTGTGTGTGGGTGGGTAGAGAGAGATGGTAGGATGTGTGTAGATGGTTGGGTATGTGTGAGTTTGTGTGTGTGTAGGTGGGTGTAGGGTTGGTTCCCGGGTTGTGCATCTCCTCCTCAGGGTGGTGGTCTGGGGGCTCTGGCCTCTCCCTGGCGCTGGTGGGCTTCTCTGCCTGTGGGGATGGGAGGTCGCTTCCGGGCTCTTGGGGCCCGGGGCCGGCGCTCTGCCTGCCCTGGGCAGCTGCTGCCCGGCATGGTTGGTGATTTCCAGCCTGGGCCCACTTGGGTCCGTTTCCCCTGACTGTGGGGGGCCCTGGCTGGGACCTTCCTCTGCCACCTGCTGGACAGATGGTTTGCCCCGGGGTGGGGTGGCTGGGGTCCTTGTTCTGATATGGCTGCTAGTTGACCTGGTCTCAGGTGGCCCTGGCCTGCCTCTAACTTTTGAGGGTCACCGTAGCATGATCTGTGAGCACTTTTCACCCCGTACATTTGGCATGGTGACACAGTCACTGAGCTATTCATTAGTTTTATTCACATACGGGGCCGGATTTACGCAGGGGCAAGAGGGGGCAGTGCCCCCTCAAACAAACATTCTGCCCCCTCAATCAAATGCGCCAAAATGGGC
>JBAMHV010000023.1:16534839-16552486 GCA_037177535.1 Pseudomugil gertrudae
CATGCACCTTGGGGATAGGCTGATTGGAGACTCTAAATTGCCCATAGGAGTGTGTGTGCATGGTTGTTTGTCTATGTTTGTTGGTCCTGTGATGGACTGGCGACCTGTCCAGGGTGTACACCGCCTCTCGCCTGATGTCAGCTGGCTCCAGCCGTTCAGGGAACAAGCAGTAGAGAATGGATGGATGGATGGATGGTTATATGAAACAACACGTGTATGTATTTAATTCCAATTTAAGTTAATTAATGTCAAATTTAAGTAATTATTTAAGGATATTTAATTATTACATTAATCAATGCAACATTTAAGTAATTGTTTTATGATATATTCATTTTAAAATAATGACGCCCTTACCCCTTCTTACATAACAGCTTCTCTTTTTTCTTATTTTGCTATCTTTTATCTTTTTAATGTGTCTTGTCCAGCATCTTTTTGCTATCCAATACCAACCAGATTATTTAAGGAAGTATGTTTCTTGTTAACCCCTTCATGCCCAAATTAGGAATTAAGTAAAAATAACACAAATCTTTCTGCCATACAGTGATGTCTCAGGCAAAAGGTCTCAGGAACTGTATGTATCACATATGCAACATCAGTGTAAATACATCTGTTCTGTCTGATCTCTATTAACAGGAAATGTACCTCAATATTTTAAAACAAATGTAATCAAACCATTACTTTTGACATATTAGCTAATAATAGACCAATGTGCAACCTCTCATTTATGTCTAAGGTTTTTGAGAAAATACTTTCAGCCCAACTTTGTGTCCATCTGAACAGAAATAATCTGTTTGAAGAATTTCAGTCATGATTTAGAGTCTAGAATAGAAGACTCGCTTTATAGAACTGCAGGAAATCCAAGGTCCTGCGGAGGAAATGGTTTTATTGATCTTGATCAGTAAGACTTGTGAAACTCTTAAGTGCTGCTGCCAACAATTACAATAAAGATTTATTCATGTTGCTTTCAGAAATAGTTCTTCTATTCTTGTCATAATTACTTGTGTCACTCTCCCACTTCTTCATACGCAGACATTAATAGTGGAAAAATGTTTTCTTCCCACTAAAAATGTTATTGCTAAATTCTAGACTCCACACGCTAATTAGTACATGCAAATTGAGATTTTAGTAGATTTGGTCCTCTATATGGATTTGTTTGGGTTGAGGTTAAAAGAATCACAGGGTTGAAAGCACATGCAACCTTCATGTTACCTATCAATGCAGATGTGCATTTGGCTGAATATTAATAACCCAGATTTTAATGGGTTAAATATGCAAACCACATAATATTAGGAATTATATATATTTTATCCTTTATTATTGTTTACAAAGGGATTGTACGTTAACAAGCAACCCTTGTGCCACAATGCCTCATAGTTACTAGATTTTGTAACACTGTTTAAATGGGTCAGGTCACATCTCTGTTTGCTCCAAGCGGACAGTGTTTAAAGAGATGAGGGAGTCATTTTAGAATTGTCCAAAAAAATATTTTCCCCCATTTAGTGTTTACTTGTAAGGAGTGTGGCATGTCAGGTGCAATGAATGAGTGAGTCATTGTGTGATGTATCAAATGGGTTATGCAGCAGCCATCTTGTAAACGTAAAGCTGCAATGCTGTCAAAATCTTTTAAGACAAAGTGGTTTGGGTGGTGTACAAAAGGCTGTTAGTTACTTGTTCAGCCCTCCTTTCATAGCATATTTTAGTTTAATGTTGACTTGTAGTTATTATATTCCGCCACTAGGTGGCAATCCGAAAGCATAAATGCCTCATTTCTGCACACAAAATGGCGTCGTGACACGAACATATCAACCTACTTTATAGTGTGCGTAGATAAAAGAAAACCACACACACACACAAACATATACATCAACCGTTGTCAGTATGATGTCCATAAATAAATAAAGGGCAAGTTCAAAGTCAAATCCTGGACCTGGACGTTCTCTTCATCTTAACTCACCTGAACATAATAATAATTGCTGTCCTGACCAGACACCCTGAATGCTAACCATCACACGAACTAATTACAGTCCTCATTACAGGTGGATTTAATTAACCACTGTGAAAATACTACATACTGTACATAATATGCTTCTCTTACATGATGCCAAATACAGATTTTAATACGATGTGATTAAAAACTTTATATAAATGGGAAATGCGGTAGAAAATGGATGTATATATGTATATATATATATATATAAATTGTCAATATTCAAATAGAAACTGAACATATATTATACACATTATATTTTAAAAATAGCAAGTATATTTATGTGTTGTGCAATACGTGTGCGTATTATATGTATGTCGTGAGGTAGACTAAACTGGAGCATTGTGTTACTTTTGTAAACACAGATCATGTGCCAACATGACACAACCAACTCAGCCGACACTGACCAGCTTTGGTTTTGTAGTTATAGCAATTTGTAATGTGGGTCAGTGGTATAAAGAGACCCATCATAAGGGCTGCTGACTCATAATTTCAGACTGGTGTAGCTGAATCAGTGGACCTCTCCAAAGCAACTGATGAGTATTGTATGTGAAGTTAATGAAGGTTGTGAGTAGAATGTGAGATCAGCTGTCACATAACAGACATAGAAATCAAAGTAATGAGTCACACTTAAATACTTAGCAGTTTACATCCCATCGTTCTGCCTCCAGTAAAGGATGTGAAATATATTGAGTAAAAGTGATACAGGAGATGAATGGAGAACATCATGTGGACATTTACAAAAATGCTGAGTTATACTTGTGGTGGATGAATTCTAAAAGACACCTGGGTTCCTCAGAAAGATCAAAAGTAACAGTGAAAATGACTTACTTATCATTATTAAAAATCCCTCTCTTGTTTATGTTGTACAGCACAAAACATCAATAGTCTGACGCCTGGTCGTGTTGCGTGAGCGTCACATGGGTGACTCATTAGGCACCCGTTTTTTGTCATATTTGGACAGTTCGAGCAACCCAAAATGGAAGTCCTACAAAGTCTCCACCACTCTAGATTGAATGTTATCATCTGAATAAATGGATATTTTCAGTAGGTTTTCAGCCCACCTGTATGGGTCAGTAGGGCCCTAACATACAGTACCTTCTAATAGGTCAGTAGGTTGTTATCATCTATTCCCTTCATGATCAGTGTTGATACAGTAACAAAAGACATGGCTAGTATTGTCCCTGCTATTGTATTCATGCAAATGAACTGTGATACAAAACGAGAGTTTAATTCACCAATAATGTCTGTCTGCTAATATTCATCTGAAACATCCATTTTCCTTTCGCACTTCCTGCACGCACTTTTTTTTAATTACTTGAATTGTATCAGGAAAGACAGGTGCTGTAGCTCTGTATCTTTTTCTCAAGCTGATATTAGATAAGAATAGAGTTAAATTTAACTGGACTTGTTTGTTCTTTCTTTAAATGGGTTGCATGTTTACATTAACACATTTAATTCTGTACTAAACTCCTTTCTGATCAGGTATAGATATTGTAGATGTTCTGCACATACAAAAATGACATCTTTCCAAACACACTGCTGCATCACATTGTTATCATAAAAGTATGTCACTCTATTAAATGGGAGAATGTAGGTTAGTGTGTCATTTTTGTACATTTTTTTTTGCTTCAAAATTGAACTAAAAAGAAGTTCTTGAGGTTAATTTTCTCCTAATATTATAGTTCTTTCTGCTCTCCTGGGTCACATTCAGGAGCTTAATTAATGATGTTAATCAGCTGTAAAAGATCTATCACATTTTCTATTGGATATAGACTCTGTTTTATTAACACTCAGCTTATCTTCCATCTTTGTTTCATTGACCTACATTTCATGTGTTTCTCTGTCCATCATTACACATTCTACTGAGAATTGCAGAGCCTTATATATATTTTGCAAACACTTACATCACTCTTTTTTTTCTCATTTTTGTCTCCAGTGGTGCCAGTCCTGCTGGTTTTATCCTGACCATCATAGTGGCTGTGGCTTACAAGGTGGCAATAAGATTTGAGGGGTAAGTCTTTGGTTGTCTCAAACCCTGTTCAAGGTTATTTTTCCATCATAATTACTTTGATATTTGTTTGTTTAGAGTAAATTTATTGCTTAAAATATGAATTGGGGTATTTTTGTATTGACACACTGATCACTGACAGCTGATTGAACATAAAGTGTTGCACTTTTATATCAATATTCATTCCACAATCCATGAGTCATAAAGAAAGAAATCTTGAATTTACACAATAAAGTCAGATTTTGGTTCACAGACATGTTTCTTCTGCAAAAACACCAGAGAACATCTGGAATGTCTGAACAGAACACAAACATAATCAGCATGACACAGGCTGAATCATCCAGATCTGCTACAAATGCTGAAATAATCAGATTTTTGATGTTGTTGTTTGTCCTCCTTTCATTGTGCTGTCTTTTTGGTTGCTTTGCTACATTGCAATCAAACTGAAAAAGATGGTATCTAAGTCAGTTCATTACATTACATCCCCATGAAGCAGCTTGACACGTGCCTGGCACTTGCAACATTTCTGTTCCATTAAGTCAGACTGAAGTCGAGCAGAACAACGAAAGCATCTACATAGATGAGGGCAAACAAGTACATCGAATTCATCTGCAAAAAGAAAAACAAACTTCACTGATATGGATCTTTATGATAGATTTTTGTGCAAACATATGTTCTGCTACAGATTTAAATGACATGTTTGCAAAAAGGATTTGTCTGTGCTCAGAATGCGCCTCAGCTTGCATAGCAGTGTGGCAAAATGAGGCTGTTTATATAACCTAAAATATCATGAAAATATATTTTATAGGGAAGAAACCCCCACTAATAATCCCTTTTCACTAAAGCTGCTGCAAGGTTTGCCATTTAAGCAACTTGCAAAAACATGCTGCAAAATCCTGGAGGAGCTAAAAAAAAAAAAAACTAAATGTTTCTCTGTCAGGGAGCTTAACGCCATCACGGGTCAGTGTTTCACATGAACTATGACATCACAGCGATGTGTCATAGAGGTCCTGAAAGGGGTTGAGCTGTACAAGAGAGTTGTACTGATTGAACTGGTTCTAAAATTTAACACAAACAGGGGTTGTTCATTCTATTATATTGCAGTTTTTTCATGTTGTGTCAACTGCTGCACAATAAAATGTGAATTGTAAACACTGCAGTTTCTGCATCTATTATGTATTTATCAGTGACGCATTGAAAATGTGACAATATGTGAATATTTGCTTTGCAAGCTGATTTTGTTGTTTGTCCCTAAATTTTCTACTTGATTTATATTCGAAGCCACCTTGCTCCTTGTGCTTCAGTATCCATGGGGAAGGTCAGGGTGAAGGTGTCAGTATGTGTGTGAGTCATATATCTCTTGATGCTCAGAGGGAGTTCTTTGTAAGCTTACCAACTGAATTTTAACTTAGAATATTGAGTTGTTTATTCTTAAACTGTGAAAACAGCCTCTAAGATGATCTATTACGCCATTTCTCCTCATTAAAACCAACTGTTGAACATATTTTTTTATCTTCTTGTAAGAAATACAAGTGCTAATGAGTCTCAAGAGTTTGAACCCATCTTAATTATCAATATGACTCATAAAACACACTATGTGTAGCTCCACAGACTAAACACAACTCTGAATATATTCAGCATTAGAACATATTTATCTAAATAAAGATATAGAGTAAAGGTAATTACATTTGTGGGGAGTCAATTTTATCTGCAGCACCTGCTTTGTATTAAGGTTTTGTATTTAGTTGTGCAGTTCAGCTACTTCTGATAAGGTTCTTCTTCTACCTCCTTTTCTTTTCTCCATCTGTTTTCCTCTGCAGTGCATTTAACATTCTATCCAGTAAATACATAAACTAACCAGCTAAGAAAAGCTGTTAACAGAGATCACAGTAAATGAGATGGTGTTTCCATCCGTACATGCAAAGCAGGATGACATACATATACATTGTATGCAGAATGTATAGCATATAAACACTCAGTGGCCACTTTATTAGGTACACATTGCAAGCAGGTAAGGGGGAAGAAAGGTCTGCACCTCTTAGGATAATTAGAGGGTGCTGAGCTAAAAAATACTGCAATTTAAGGAAAAGAAGAATAATAACTTTCCGATAATAATTTTAATACAACGTTTGGTACCCTATTTGGGTCTTCTTCAGGCAGGCATCTTTATGCCTGAAGAACACATTGTGAGCACTCATGCCTTCAGCACCGTCTTAGTTCTTGGTGCCATAGATTCAACAAGGTGTTGGAAACATCCCACAGAGAGTCTGCTCCATGTTGACATGATAGCATCACACAGTTGCTTCAGATTTGTCAGCTACACACCCATGATGAGAATCTCCAGCCTAAAGGCTCAGTTGTCCAGTTCTGGTTAGTCTGTGTGAATTGTAGCCTCAGCCTTGTAGTTTTCTGTTCATAGTTGACAGAAGTGGCGCCCGGTGTGGTCTTCTGCCACTGTAGCAGTTCTGCTTCATGTTGTGTGTTCAGAGAAAATATTCTACAAGTCGTAGTTGGAACCAATGCTTATCTGACTTCCTGTTGTCTTTGTATCACCGGCCAGTCGGCCCATGTCCTCTGACATCAGCAAGACATTTTGATCTTTCTGTAAACCATAGAGATGGTTGTGTGTAAAAATCCTAGTAGATCAGTAGTTAATATTCAGACCAACAACCGTGCCATTTTAAAGTCAGATAAATCCCCTTTCTTCTTCCTTCTGATGCTCAGTTTGAACTTCAGTATGTCTCCGTTACTCTAAATGCATTCAGTTGTTGCCATGTGATTGATTAGCTATTTGAATAAACATACAATTTAATCATTTAGACAAATAATTTACAAATAAATAGCTGAGTGGTAAATTATATAATAATAGAAATCCCTTAGTATTTTGAGTATTTCACTGAGTAAAAGAAATGTATGTCTTGTGATCTTTCTAAATGAGAGTAATCTGCCTCGGCTCAAATATGGTTGGAGAACAGCTCTAGATGATGTCTCACAAAAGAAACATTATTATTCTATCTGAAGCTAATCTCCAAATAGTACATGTTAGAAAACTGGTTTAGTGATGATATTCAGATAGCTTGGAAATCACAACTAGGATTAGATTTTTTTAACAGACATCAAATTAAATTAGAAATTAAACAGCTGAGAAAATCCAATCCTTTCCTGTTAAATTATATTTGTTTGCTTTTATAGGAAACCTGGGAACTAGCTAGCTATATTTATTATTTTCAGCCTAATATCAGTCGAGTTTTTCAAGGATATTTTTTATGTAAGTATGTTTTTAAGTGGGCTCACATCCTTTGCAAGGCAAAAATGTCAGAAGCGGTGTCAGACAGTGATTAAGACTCCTGACCATGTCGAGTAACTATCAAAACTACAATGATACATCAAATCTCCAGATAGTTCACAGCAAGCTAACAGCCAAAGCAAAACTTAATAACATAAACCAACATTGATACTGCATTTCCTGCTGTACTCGCACATGTGGCAATGTGCAAAGGGACGTGCATGTAGAGCCTTATTATGTGCACACATATAAAATGAATAGCGATATATAGAGTTCTGCAAAGGAAAGGGCAGACTGTTTTATTTCTATGGTTTTATGTAATGTCTTAAAAAGTAATACAAAATTGTTTTAATAAACTCTTACAGAGTTCAGTGACTGATTGAATTACATATTAGGCTACACTATACTATACTATATACTATACAATCATTTGGCTTTTATCCAAAGTGACTTACATACGATAAGCAGTCATTTTTTTAACCATAGCTGTTAACCTACACTGTTAAAATTAGCAAAATTTGGTACAATTTTCTGGATTGATTTGGACTGTATGTTTATAAGTAGCTTGAGATGACATTTTCTGGTATCGACACTGGATAATTAAAGCAACTGAATTGCATCGAATTATTATTTAAATTTTTTTTAACAAATAGTTTAATAGTGAACCAGAAACAGCGACAGAGACGCAGAAATAAAAAGATCACAAAACAGAGATAGAAGAAAGTCTTTTAAATGTTCAAAAGGAAAAATAAGTTGATAACATAATAAAGCTTAATATGCTGTAATAGCCACATCATTTATTCACAGTTAAACCTCCTCTTCTCATGAAAGCTCAAAGAGGGTGTATTTCTTATTTATATGATTGCATATTAACTTGGGTAATACTTACTGGAAAAGTATCACCCTACCTGTGCATCTTGTTTTCCATGTCTCAAAACCCGGATTGACATCATAACATCAGAGACATCAACCTCAACAGATGCATATAAATGCTAGAAAACTGCCCCTGATGAACTCCTTTTTCCTTCACCTCTCATCAGGGTTATCTATTCTACTCAAGCTCTCTACTCTTTTCTCTGCAATACCACTCACATAGTAATAGCAGGAAGTTATTTGTCCATCAATGTCTCACGAAGTCTTTCAGAGAGACTGTACTTGACCAACAATCAGAATGAAAAGAAAAATATTTCAGCCTTGGTGCATCTAAGACATGCTTGCTTGAAAATATCATGCAGTGAGAGCGCAGTTGTACGTGGCAGAAATAATCCATCATGTCATTCAGCCGCAACCTGTGAACCGAAGAAAAGCTTGGTGCAGAATTTAAGTGCATGCTGTGAATATGCAAAGACCCTCATGCTATGTTTGCCTTTTGTCGCCTGCACAGATTCTTGATGATCTTATTTAGTTAAGTTGTTCAGAGTGAGGCGGCTGGTTGGATATCACTTCACACAGTGACTGAAATAGGTGGAGTAGAGCACCAGTGGAATAGATGAAGGAACCCTGTGGTGAACAGGTGCGGAGTGAGGTGCGTTTAGGCTCATAACTCCCATATTACACAGCAAAATGTGTTAGTGGGAGCTGATAGATCCTGTTTGACCCTAGTAATGATTGATTGATTCATTTTTCTTATTTATTTTGCAGAATATTAGTATTTATTGTTTTAATGTTGCTAAGTCTAAGTTTTGGTCCTATGGTATCAATAACACTACATAATCTGTGACTTGCAGCTTCAGATTCTGCAGAAGAGCTTTTAATGTCAGTTTTTAGTGCATTCAGAATTTTTCAGCTAGCGTGTTCCTGCTTTGAATTATACTCTACAATGCATGTCTGTACACGCAACCTAAAGCACTAAAGATCATCAGATTTTTCCTCAAATAGAGAAAAACCCAAAAGAGAGACTTTATTACGATAGTGGTCATTCCACAAATGCATGATTTACAATCTGTACCTTATTGTAAAGGTGACTAATCAGACTTTTCATTGATGTATAATACAACACCAGTTGGGTAACTTAGCATTATGACAGTTATTTATTCACTTGAATTTGCTTACTGAATTTGGATTTTCTCTTTCTATCAATATCGGTAGGCTGTCCTGACCCAGACCATGATACTCCCAGCTCTGTGGTTTATACCTGAGAAATACTATTTAACTAGAATGAACTGTTTTCTACAAATCCATTTTAAAAAACCATTAGCTAATGTTTTGGGGACTTCTTGTTTTTGTTTTTTTTTTTTTAATCTTTACCCAGTTTCGATCTAGGTCCTGTTTTACCCCATACTGTGAGTTATTTCCTATCAAAAAGCCGTGGACCCCCTACCTTACACACCTGTCCCATGCTAAAGCAAATAGGCCTACTTAGCTCTGTGCTTTCATTTGCTAGCTTCTCACCCAGACATATTTGAGCTCAATCTGGGCTACTTTTAGTGCGTATGACTCAGTTATGGCCTTGGTAAGTGTGCCAGAAGTGGACCAGATATCAGTTGTCAGCTAGTCTTTGAATATTGCATCCAGATGTCAGTTGTTGGCCTGAGCAAGAAAACTGTTTGTGGGTCAGATTTGATCTTAATATGGAAAGCCTGGCTGGACATAGATTAAGGCTATTTTTATGTGGTGCTCTTGTGGCAGATTTTTGGCACACTGACATCAGATCAACACTATGAGTCAACTGCAAATTTGGGCCAAATGAAAATGCACATTCAAGCCAGGCATTTTTCAGATCCATATCAAACATTTTCACTCACTGGGTCATATATAATGCATTCTGCTTCAGTCCTGTCCTTTGATGAAAACCAAAGTTAAGGTAACTGTTGACATAAAGCAGAGGTATCCATCTCTGGTCCTCGAGGGCAATAATGCTGCAGTTTTAAAAGATGGCTACATTTACGGGACTTTTAAAGTGTCCGTGACGAGATGTTTGAACTTTGCATAAATAGAATAAATATATTTAATTTAAACTACATAATCATTTCTATCTATTAAGCGAGTTCAAATTGTGCACCATCCTGCAGCGAGGCGAGGTTGTGGGTCATGCCTCTGTTCAGGATATGATGTCACGAGAAGACGTTCCCCTCAGCTGTTCGATGTAAACTAATTAGTCAGAGCTTAAATATTATTGTGTTTGCACTGATTTGTTGCAAAATGCCGAAGCATTGCATGGCTGCAGGATGTTCGAACTTCTCCAGTGAAAGTGTAAGCCTTTTCATATTCCCATAAGATGCGGATCTCTGTAACAAATGGACTAAACAGTTACAGAGAACGAGGGACAAGTGGCAACCATCGGCATTGTCTGTACTCTGCAGTGAACACTTTACTGCCGACTACTTTGAGGAAACCTCTTCATTACAGGAATCTTTTGGCTTAAAAGTCTGTTTTAAACGTGTTCTGAAACCTGCTGCCATCCTCACAATAAGAAAGCAGACACCTGAAGATATCGGCACTAGCGTTGCCAAACAGCGCAGAGAAGACACAGTGAGTCAGGAAAGAGGAAGTCCTTTCTATGGTCTTTGTTTTGTCTACATGTTTATTAAAATTACTTTATATCCGTTGTTTTGGAGGCGACCGATGTCCAGCTCTAACTCGTTACCGTCCGACCCTTCTTCTTCAGACCCACTCGTGTCATCGTCGCTTCCAGACCGATAAGGCTCAAATAAATATGGTTGCACACCTTCGTTAGCATCAGCACCCCCATCGTCTTCACTGGATGTACCCTCGTCCTCCAAAACTATCGATAAATCGCTCAAATCTTCACTAAAATCACTGGCGAGTTCCTCGGTGTCACTACACTCACCCATGCTTGTTTACATCTGCGGGTTCCTCTCATTACGTCACAACATGGCGCCGCAGCGAGCATCGCAATTGTTTGCATATTAAGGTATTTCAAGGTTGTGTGTTGAAATGATGCATTCTTTTTTTTTGTGCCTATACAGAATAAATACACAGTACGTCTATACACGTGAACCACGTCACGGACCCTTTAATTCCTCTTTGCGTGCGTCACGTTCAATGTCAGCAAAATTAAGAGAAGACTAACATTTTCATGTAAGCTCGAAGAAGAAAATGTTTTAAGTAGTTAATTCCGAGTTAAAAAACACCATGTAACCATACCCAGTATTTTCCTGCTCCAACACTCCTGACTGTCATTGTGTAGAACTTCATAGGCTATTGGATCAATTCAGTCTGAATCAGGTGTGTTTCAGCAGGGACACATTAAAAACCTGCAGGACAGCTGCTATAGAGGACCGACTCTAGACCCCCATGACAGACAGTCTTACTTTATTGTTTGGTTTAGTGTATAGTGTTTCTCAGACATGTTTAATTAATAGAGCAGAATAAATCAAGCTTTTCAGGTTAGACATGAACTGCCCCTCAGCCCTAGCTCCACCAGCTCAGTAAACCACAGTACATATAAAAAATATAAGATGCACAAGGTGTGGTCTACTCAGCAGCT
The DNA here is from genome assembly GCA_037177535.1 of Pseudomugil gertrudae. Classification (NCBI taxonomy): domain Eukaryota; kingdom Metazoa; phylum Chordata; class Actinopteri; order Atheriniformes; family Pseudomugilidae; genus Pseudomugil; species Pseudomugil gertrudae. The sequence goes on from JBAMHV010000023.1 coordinate 16,546,574, forward strand.
TTTTTATTTTTTTAATAAAGGATACATGCTTTGTGCTCCTCCATCTTAAACCCGTACCACAAGACGTGCACACTGACAATACGTGAAGCTTTGCTCTAATAAGGCAGTCAGGCCATGACACTTCTTGATTAGCTGTTGTCCTCATAGTAGTGTTTATATCCACTTAGCTTGTATTTCTTGAATTTACCCTGGTTGCAATGATCCTTATACAGTTACATCAGAAAACAGGTGGAAATGATGCACCCCAGTACAAACTTTCCTTTGTATTCCTGTGTTACTTTCACGTTTCTAATGATTTACAAGCCTCATGTGAGCCCATCAATGCAGTTCCAGAGAAATGATCTGACCCTGTTCTGTTGCCAGGCTCCTGTCAAATAATCATCCTCTCAGTGGTGAAAAACTTTGTGCATTCATGTGCAACAGAGTGAGAAAACACGTGGAGATACAAAGCATCTACTATCACACACACATACTACACTAGAGCTCTATCACGCTTCACCACACACACGTTCCTGACACGGAGCGGTACAGCTTTCCATTGTCTGATTTATTGTCCCATTACATGTTTGTTCTTCTGTATTTACAGACCATTCACCGAACAAATATATAAGGAGAGAAGTCAGCGTTCCAAGCATAAGTGATTTCCTTCCTCCCAGACACTCCCTGCACCTTCTGATGGGTAAAGGTTCCCATCCAGTCATGTGGACACGAGCAAACTTGCCACAAAGCCTCGAGTGGTTAATAAACCTCATGTGGTTGTTTTCACAGATGATCTGAATAATCTTTCTTTATTTTTGTCTTAATGAACCAGGAAATATGTGCAGCCATTTATTAGTTCTTTAAATTCCCACATAGTTTGAAAAATGGGATAAAAGTATAATTTTTAAAATCTGTTTACCGTTTATTAATTTGTGAAATTTGAAAATGATTGTAGTGCATTAATGTATTGTTGTTGTATCCTTCATGGGGGAAAAGACAAGCATCAAATTGTGTACAACAGGATTTTCAACCAAGTTTTTAATCTAATCTACGGTTATTTAATAGATGCTCTTCTGTAATGCAATTTACATGTTTGGGTCATGGGGTTCAGTGTCTTGCCCAAGGACACTTCAGCATGCAGTCAGAAAGTGGAATTGAACCACCGACTTTCTATTTGGTAGATAACTGCTCTTACATCCTGAACTACAGCCTTTTTTTACCATAAAGGTATGCAAAAGGTCTCAGACACAGTATGTATCGCACAGCATTATAAGGTTAAAGTACCTCTGGACCACATGACTGACACACTGCACTAAGAATATTGAGTTTAAATGGAAACATACTTTGATTATAAAAATATAGGTACAAGATCTGTTGTTAAATAAATCATTTAATACATTTTTACACATTAATTTATGTGTGTTACCTTTTTAGTATTGTATCTGTGAAAGAAGAGTGCAGTGATTTGCTTAGAATAAGAACATGTTAGGGCAAAAATAATACTTTGATGCACATTTTCTGTTGTCTGAACATACTTAACTCTCAACTCAACAGCTAAAGTATTTGTAGAAATGTAGACCTATTCTGATAAATGATTAATAAAAATACCCCCTACAGCCTCTGTATGGAACCAAGTCAGACAATCACTAGGAGCACCTACTGGATACAAGAAAACACAAATAACAATCATGAGCAAGATGTATAGAAAAGAAAGTGAGTAAGCTTATTTAAATAACCCTAAGAATGGAGTCCTTGCAGAGCAGTACTATGATGCTAGTTTCTCTCAGTAAGGTTTTGCACAAGTGCATTTCATGCATGAGTGGAAGTCAAAAGCAGATAACCAATCACATTCATATATTCACAACTAGCCAGTTGCGGCTGCAGCCAAAGCTCAAAGAGATGATAATAAACAACTGTGAGAATAAAACCTGAATGAGCTATTCAATAACACTTTATCAGGGTGTTCAGGCCTCGTGGCTCCAGAACAAGCCCACATCATCAGCCCTCCACCACTGTACCTCACAGATGGTTTAAGGTGGTTTTCACCATATGTAATATATGGTCTTGTACTTGTACAGCGGTTTTCTACACATCAGTGCACTCAAAGCTCTTTAACACTATTCGACACATTCACCCATACACTCACACAAACACTCACACATACACACACCGGTGACGCAGCACCTGGGGGTTCAGTGTCTTGCTCAAGGACACTTCGACATGTAGACGCCAGAGCCAGGATTTGAACCACTAACTTGCTGGTTAGGAAATAACCCGCTCTACTACATGTGCCACAGTCACCCCCAAGTGTGTATTCTGACTAAACAGAATACTAATAAATTTAATGTTACATGTGAAACGTATCACATTATAACGATAAGTTTTATTGGAAAAGTTAAACGTGTTAAAATGTGATGCAGTTTGAGGTGAAAATGTGGATAAACCTTGTTTATCTTTACATGATGAAACTGTGCTTGCATGTTTTTTACTGTATACCAAATGGAATGAATCTGGGTTGACAATAATGTCTATTTTTCTATGTGGGTTACAGGTTGATGCTTCCTTATAGATTGAAATAAAATAAATACAAATATATGAATACATGTACAACCATGATTATGTTTTAATGTTTAATCTTCTTATCTTATGTGCATGTTTAGTTTCCAATGTTTCAAAAGCAAAACGCAGCACAGCTGAAGTGATTTCCCCTTCCAAACCAACAAAAGCAGCTAGAGACCACAAATGTTCGTTATTTTTCACATCACCGTGCCGGTGCAAATCCAGATCGGGTTTCCACCCGCACGCTACCAAAAGGATAGCCCCAACATAAACATGCTACTTATTGTCCAAAAGCCACTCGCATAGAGTCTACACATAGATTAGGATATTACTAGTTATAAATAAATGAATAAAGTCTATGTTCACACTGAGGGAAATAATGGATCCCATCAGTTTCTACAGCTGTGTTTCAGTTTAAATTTCTTTACATTAAAGCGTGTTTTGGAGCGTAGCCTGCACTGAGATGAATAACAGCTTAACACTGAATGAACTATAAATAAAACAGTTTTTAACTTTCATGTGGAAAATCGCTCATGCTATGACCTTTTCATGCAAATATGTTGTAAATGTACTGATCCAGAGTTGTTTTCTGTTTGTTTTTGTTTATTCCCCCCTGTGTGCATTACTTCCCTTTAACTCTTTGTACTGTGATAACAGAGTTCCCATCAAATCTCATTTCTTTTGAAATTCTTCGGCATGAAAGAAACCTATTCCTTCCACTCAGCACCTAGGATATTCTGCAGTGTTTTTATAATTAGACGCTTATGTTAACAACTCTAAATGTCAAATGAATTTCTCTGTTGCGGGCTTCTTAATGGATATAAAGACCAAAGTGTAACACACAACATGTTTTATGTACGTCATGTTAAAGTCATGAGTCTCTCTGTGACTCAGATGCTTCGGATCTGGATGCACGTAAGACATATATATCTCTTAAGATATGTGGGAAGAATTTCATGCATGATTATCCCTCAGAGACATGAGTCAGATAATCAAGAGAACTCTACTTCTAATCATGATCACTGCAAGGTGAGAACAATTTGCATTATTTATGGACCTGTGATTATAAAAAGTCAAGTTCCACTTCATTTTCTTGTGTAACAGACATGTACAGTCCACATGTATTAACTTCAATTATGAAATAGTTTTTTTTATGTGTAAGGTCTTTTGCACTACATGCCACCAATACACAGAGTTTGAAAAATTGTGTGTGTGTGTGTGTGTGTGTGTGTGCGTGTGTGTGTGTGTGAGGGGGGGGTTATGAAAAAAGCCTAAGCCCCCTTTATCAGACATTGATAACAATCTCAGTGGTTGCAAGGAAACGTACCAGATCAATAAGTCCAATACAGAGACAGATGTTGGGTCATTTAGGGCCTGAAGGTGAGCTGTAAGATTTGAAATCAATGAAACAGGATTCAGTGACAGAAAGCAAGCATACAAGGTATATGCTCATATGCTGGTCATATTGCTGCAGCGGTGTGAATTAATTAAAGGCGACACATGGCTGACTAATACCTGAAGACAACGAATTACAGTAGCCAAGGCGAGAGGAGACAAAAGCATGCAGGAAGTAGAAAAAATAAGACTGCACTATGTTTGATCCGAGCATCAAGGTTACAATCAAATATTAATCGTAGATTTTAAGCTGTTCCAAGAGTACAGAAGCAAGATGAGACAGACCAAACAACATGGCATCTGAACAGCTGGTCTCTGTGAAAGTCTAGTGGCGAGAACATCTTTACTGTCTCTACTGGTGAGGCAGACATCTTTACTGTCTCTACTGGTGAGGCAGACATCTTTACTGTCTCTACTGGTGAGGCAAACATCTTTACCGTCTAATTTTCAATCCCTTCTTGAAGCCAATCTGTTTTCATAGTACACCCAGTATGTGAGTAGCTTTTATTGTTTTGATATTTTATTGTACTATTTCTCTTAAGTTAATTTATGTTCTGCGCTTTGTTCAGCAGCTTCTTTGCTGAGCTTGACTGGTTTTTTTGTAATATGATGTGAAGTGGGAGAAGTTTTGGGGAAGGCGTATAAATGGTCCTAACATTCGTTGATGCACGAGGCAGCAAATATGGAAAACAAATAAAAGCACCCAATGAGACCTTTCATGGGTACTTAATAGAAGACACATAATATTGGTAGAATTTCCTGAAAGCTTAATAAAAAATAAAATCAATGGCATGCTTCAGTCAAAATACTGAGGAGATGCAATCCAGTGCTTCTTTTTTAAACCATGAATTTGCAGAGCCTCATTGCGGCTGATTAATTAGACAGGAGAGAGTCATTTGAGTTATTTAGAAATCCCTGAAGCACATTATTACCGTATGGAAGACTACTGAGGACACAAAGCCAGCAGCGCTCAGGCCAGCACACACCAAACTGTTAAAAACAGAAGTGGCCTTTTTATCCTCAATACTTAGACTTCTCTTGCAGCTGGACTACATACACATAGTTGGTATTGATCCCTATCTATTAGCACAGCATTGTTGCATGTTTTGTACTAAAAAGCACATGTGGGTAAAGCACAGCCTCACACATATGCAGGTTAAAGTCATGTGACATTGCTTTCCAGCAGATTATCATGGGGAAAAAAACCTGTAATTAATCTTTTGCATAGCTTTTCTCAGTTCATTTATCTCAATATGACCTATTTTAAAATACACGTTATTTGCTTATTTCTTTTTCTTAAATGATGCGTGGAATTGATTCTTTTTTTTATGAGGAACTGAGAAAGCAATGAAAGACTAAATTGACCATTGCTGATTGACCATTTTGGGCAGTTTTTCTTTTTCCTCAGTCATCTCCACTGTTAGTATTGGTATTGCTATTGATTTCAGTGACTGAATGTTGGGTTGCTGGTAGTCAATAATAGAAAATTCAGCCTGCATATGCTTGAAACTGTAAATATTCTCTCAAGCAGACAAAAAAAATGACTGGTTCCATTCAAGTACTTTTCCTAAACTCGCCTTTACAAAACCAATAACGTGATGAAATGGGAATGACGCCAGCTATAGGAGAGAAAGACCATTTGTGATTGCATTTTTCTTTATTGTTCACATTGTAATTCTGACATCACATCCAGGACAAGAAGGGTGTGATGTTGTATTGTTGTTCATTGATATTAACTAGATGAATTGAAATGAAATTAAGAAGATTACATTAAAATAAATTTAATTAAATTGAATTTACCGGCTGAATTGAACTGGCTTGAATTGAAGAATTAATTATTAATTGAACTGAACTTAATTAAATGAAAATAAAAAATTAATGAAGTTAATGAAGTGTCTTCACTTTGTTGGGATGGTGCCGTCCACACAGGAGTCCATATAATCCGTCACACACTCAGTCAAGCTGTTGATGTCCTCTCCA
>JBAMHV010000023.1:16560534-16571489 GCA_037177535.1 Pseudomugil gertrudae
CTGCGGTCTGCACGGACTGTCATGAAGCCGTGTACAGACGCATTACAGTCTGGGATGTGTTCATGCAGCCATGTCTCGATGAAGCACATAAAACTACACTCTGTATTCTTTCTGAGACCCAGTTGGAACCTGATTCATTTGAAATTGAAGCTGAATTGATTTATTTTGATTCAATCAAATTGAATTGGGGCTGCATGGTGGGGTTAGCACTGTGGTTAATGTAAGTTAATTCAATAATTAATTCAAATCCAGGGTGAATCCCGCCTCACACCTGCTGATTGCTGGGATTTGATCAAGCTTCCTCATTTTCCTGAATTGGAAACAGATAATGGATGGACGGATGGATGAATTGAATTGAATTGAATTGAGGAAATAATTTACCTTATTTGCACCCTTTCTGTTTGGACTGTGTCCAGGCTTCAGTACATCAGTGCACCACATTCTCTCCTTTGCAAATGTCTCATTTCCTTTTGATCTGGACTTGCTGTCTGAAGGACACCCACACAGTCACAGAGAAAATATCTATACTAACGCAGAGACATTGTCTAAGGGTAGGATCTACTGGCTGCAGGGCTGGATGACAGTGTGAATATGTTCTTATCACTTTAAGAAACATTTTTACAAAGTGACCAAAACATTTCATAATATCTTCCCAAAGAAATGGAGACAAACCAATAAAACTGTATTTAGGTAAGATGTCCAAGGATACAGAGAAAAAGAAAAACAGAAGTTGTATAATGATGAACAAACTGGATCCAGTAACATTGTGGAAACACCTGATAACATTACAAACTGTCAATTCAGTTTGTTTGATCATGTGTGATCAGTGTGTTCTCTCTGATAATTCATCTAGAATAAAAACATGTGTGAAGGGAGACTAAACTCTTCAAAATAAATTCCAATGCCAAACATGCGTCTTTATGAGCTGCCGATCAGAAGCCAAGCTTCCTCTCCTTCTGCTCCATTTGTTTTTGCACACCTCTGCGTTGAGCTTGCATCATTATTTATCTGCGCCTCACTTTTTCACACACTGTTTACTCATTATGCCTTCTCAAACGAGGGGAAAATGGTTTTGTGCATTAGTTTAATTTTCTTTGTTGCAGAGAGAAAATGAAGGGCTGAGTGGAGCAACCTGAAACGGCTCCACTTCTTTTTCATTTGCTTTTGCTTTCTTTTACCTTTTGCATCTTCCTCTACAGCTGCTGCTGCTGCAAAAAAAAAATCTTTTCAGAAACTGGGTCATGACTCAGAAACATATGTCCACAGGTAGCCAGACCACTACACATACAGTGTGGGTGTTTCTGCAATACCCAGCTGAGATCTGGATGAACTGAACAGGATGTAGTGAGAGTAAATGTAACTGAGCCTTTGCGAGACTGGCTCTTGCTCGTGTTGCTGACTCTGACAGGAAACTGTATAACCTGATCCAACAATGACACAAACAAAACTCCTGCTCATTTTTAATTTTTGGAGAATAAACCACACTGGGATCCAAACTGTGTTCTCAGAAGGTCTAAACATTTACTTTATCTCAAACCCAGCGATCTAATGCCAGCTTTTTGAACTTTGTTTCTCTCTGTTATCTCCCTCCCTGACAAACTGATGTTTATGAAGAAAGGTCAACCAGGTAAAGCAACCCAAATTTACTTCATGAAACCAGATAAGCTCAAAAAACAACAGAATTTTCCTATCAGTTTGGGGTAAGTGTTTACCGTGGCGCTGCTTATCTGTGCTGATTGTGATTCAGAGTATTAGATGTGCTCATCATCCTCCTCCAAGCTGCCTGGTGACTCACTGCTCGGCGCAGAAGCATACATTCAAAGCCTAGAGCTGTCAGATGTTGCCACCCAGGTTTCCGTCCAAATTACCAGATTTTTTGTATGCAAACTGGTGCGAGTGGTTCCCATCCATGACTGAAACTGAGAGTGAATTGTTGTTGAGGAGATAAAATAATGAAGCATATGGTACTCCCAGAGGAAACATCTTTGCATGCATTTTCAGTTTGCTATCATTTTTATGTCACTCCATCAGAGCACTTTGCTCTCAGTCTACAGGTCCACTTACGGTTCCTAGAGTTTGTAAAACCAGAATGGGAGGGGGAACTTTCAGTTATTAGAGCCCTCTATGTGGAACAAATTCCCAGTTTGGGTCCAGGAAGCCCAACAATTTCCCACTGCTGCTGAGTTTAACACTACGACACATAATCTCATAAACTCACTGCATCCATGAATACGGAGCAAATGATGAATTATTTTAGCTCCACCTATGTAATGAATAATGTAGCTCCCATGCGCTCTAAATGAAAACAGGAGCCTGGGTTCAATAATGCCCCCTCGCAGCTCGGCGTGTCAGAGGGCAGAGTGTAGGTGAAAAAAGGACTCTGGGTGTCCTACCAGGTTTTTACAGAGAGCTGGAGGAATTATCAGACTATTGTCAAAGCTGACAAACCAGAATATTTTTCTAAACTTATCTCGAGTAATGTCAATAAGCCCCATGTTCTTTTTAACTTGTTCTGTTTTTAATCTAAATCTTTCCTCTTTATTGGTGCTGACAAATGAAAGTTGTGAAAATTTCTCTCCTATTTTATTGATTAGGTTGCAGCTATCAGGGTCAAAATATCCCCTCTACGTTGTGCAGTTTAGGGTCACAGAGTGCTCGGTTACTTTCTGTCAGGTTGAGCCTGCAGATATCTGTTCTTACAGGTATAGTTAACTTAACCCCTTTTCCAGTCCCACAGATCCAGGCCCTTTTAAAGAGTTTTGAGGCACCATTGGCGCCTTTGTGAGGGAGATAATTAATAAGAGCTTAGTCTCTGGCACTGGTCCAACTTGTTGTAAAAGTGCTGTTGTTGATCACGTCCAAAGTTGTACGTCCAAAGTCACCAGCCTTGGCGTCACAGTGGACGGTGATTTTAAGCTTGGTAAACAGATCCTGTTTTAAAAGTTTTTATCAAAAGTGAAATTTTTTTTTGTCACATTCTCAAACAAGTTGTGCACGTCTTTATTTCCTTAAGATTGGACTTCTGCACAGTTTCTATGCAGACATCTGCCAAAACACACTTTCATACTTGCAGTCAGTCCAGACTGGTGGCACGACTTTTAACTGGGACCAGAAAACGTGAACATATTAGCCAGAGCTTTTACTGTAGTCGGTCCTCGATTATAGATTGCTCTACCCCTTCCCATCCAAACTGCCCCTCAGTGGAGTGCTTTAAACTTTTATGCTTTGGCTTTTGACACTGCATGAGTTGTACAGTCCTCTGTGTCTTTTTATTTATTTCATTTGTTCTTTTTAGTTATTTTAACTAGGTATTTTTTATTTTAATTTATTTTAAATTGTTGTACATGTTTTTATGATCACAATTGTTTTATTTTATTGTAGCTTATTTTGTGATATTTCACTCTGTGCAGCACTTTGGAGACATTCTTTAAATGTGCTTTATAAATAAGTGGATTGGATGGGATGATTGTTCCAGACTCCAGCTACCGACAACCCTTCACTGGAATAAACGGTGCAGATAATGGATGGATGGGTTTAGGAAGCAGAAACACTTCAAAGGTAACTTAAAGATGGAGAGGTTTGCTTTATCATAAAGCATATATAGGGATATTTGAAATGTCACTGCTTGTATACTTTCACACATCGGAGTGGGTATTGCACCGTTCACTTCCAATCCTGACACCAGTTTTAGACAACAACACGGTGGAGGAGATCGCCTTTTTAGGAGACACAAAAAGGACAGCAGTGTGCTTTGTGCTGCCATTAAATACATGCACACCTTCATTTTTAGACCTTTTGCAAGTTTCATATTAACTATACAACTCTACACTACCTCCATGGTTTCAGGTGGTATACGACCCCGTTTGCTAAATTACACATCTGCAAGAGCACAAAGAAATATGCATGTAAAGTATGCAGAAGAGAGCTGAAACCCTCCGTACCTGTCTGAACGGCCCTAAGTCAAACTTTTACAGTACTTACCTCTCTGGTCTCTGTCCTCTTTATGTTTTATACATTCATTCATATTATTATTGTCATTAGCTTTTTTGTGTCACAGCTGATCTCCCTGTTGACAACTGTCGTGCGGTTGACTCCTCTGTCCTGTCCTCCCCAGCTTATTGAGACAGATGGCTGCTGTTTCTCAGTCTGGTTCTGCTGGAGGCTTTGCCTCCTGTTAAAGGGGAATTTTCCTTTCCACTGTGGGACACCATCCCCCACAAGACGAGGTACTGATTTTCTTACCTAGGCAATAATGTTTTATGAATCAACTCATGTGAACACATAACTGATCAATCAGATTACTGTTGATTATATACCATTATAAACATGTTACACACTGACTAAATTTGTCATTTGTGAGCAATATAAGATGTAGATTGTATTCCCTAACTCTCATGTTTATAGTTATTAGCTTTAAAATAATCTTACAGATTTCCTAAGACGTTTTATTTTTCTGCTTCACCCCCCACTTGCAATACTTTTGTCCTCACTTGCAAAAAATTAGATGTTTAAACACAATGTTTACAATGTGTTTAAATATATATATATGCTGAGATGCAGATCAGTGGTCTTATGATGAGTGAGCAATAGTGATAACTGGGATAGTCAAAGAATGGTTTTGTCATGTTGTTGTGATGTTGCATATTAGATAATAGTTAATATTTAAAGATAGAAACGTACACACAGTCTCAGGTTACGCATTTTATTAGTAATGGGTTCAGTTTCTGTGATGTAACTTTGATGATGTAATACACAAAACAACAATCTAGTGACAGTTTGCCATCTTGCAGTTTTAAGCTCTACATTGAGTCTGTGCAAATTAATTAATGTGCTCGTGTCTTATGGTGAAACTGGACCATACTGGCAAAGATCAGCTCACTTCCTACTGCACATCAGTTAGTGGTGAAGCTCGATGTTTTTCCTTTTGTTGGGTAAATGATTATATTTGCACACTTCATGGGACATATGAAACCCTTCTGCATGCACGTCCAAGAAATTATAGAGCCAGGAGAATTCTCCATATCAATCATCAAAAATCTGGTTATATCCCCACTACTGCATCGAGATCAGTCTTCAGTTACTTCAAAAACTGTTACTGAGCCCTTACCACACTAAAACTCTTATTATTTAAGAAAAAGTATATAGTTATGAAGGCTTGTAGTATAATCTAATAAAATAATAACTGTTTCTATGGTTGAACATTTTACATTTCCAAACTCCTGCCTCACAAAGTCACATTAATACATAAGATATAAAACATCTTCACATGAACGATCAGGATCACCAGGTGGGAATATCTGAATCAGATAAAAGCACTCAGAGAGCGCAGCCCTCAGCCAAGCAGATCCTTTCTACCCATATTACCCATAATTTCTCCCAGATCACTCACAAAACCCAGTGCAATCTCACTTAGACCGAAGCTCGTTCTCAGGAAAACAATCACAAAGGTAACATGGATATTTCCAGACCTCCAACGTAGATGTTACAGCAAAACACACAAACTCCTTCACACTGATAAGCTGCTCATTGAACTGGACACACTTCACACTGATCCCAGGACAGACAGACTTCTTCCAGACCAGCGTGGTTTTCTCCACAGATTATCAGATGTTTGTGAATCCTTATAGTTTATTTTCAGCTTAAATGTGATTTTTTTTTTGTTGCCCAAGGTAATGCATACACTCAGAACAGTAAATATGTGCTTTCCCCACATTTAGATAATATTAATCCAGTTCTAACATAGAACTTGATTAGCAACACTGTATGGCTTTGTGGCATTTGGACTTCGCTCAGGGCTCAGATCTTGAACCTGTTCTGTTCAACTTACAGATGATCCTTATGGGTCAAATGTTACAGAACAACTTAAAGAGTGTTTGACAGCAAACAGCAGCATTACAATAATTTTACCCTGTTATTGTCTGAAGCTAAAAAATACTCGAATAAGAGAATTTTCTACATGTAAATAAAGTTAGAAGTGAGATAATTCTGTTTGGTAGCAACAAAAAAGGGGGTCAGTGATGGTAAACACTCAGGATTTATAATCCCTAACTAAGTCTGCAACATTGGAGTTTTGATATTTTTAGGTCTAACTTGTAGCAGCCACATCAACACTAAGAGAGCTTTTACCAACTTTTTCAATCCCATTTTAAAACTATGAAAACTTTATTTTGATCCTTTTAAAAACTATTTTTTCTGTATATCTATTTATTACCATGAAATAGGTAAAAATTATCATAGTGTAATCTTCTTCTTTTGGTATTCACCAGGATGCAGGAGACCAGTATCCTATGGCGAACACCAGCGTTTTGAGCAATGTTTCTGCTATAAAGTGATGTAAAATGTCTCAGTAACAGTATGTATTAAATAAGATATGTTAGGCCTGAAGGGGTTAAAACAACAGGTTCAGACTAAACACTGAGAAGCAGCATTTAGGTGTTACTCTGCAAACACATAAAGCAAACAGGGGAATGCTGCCACTTTGAAATTAAGGTTGAACACATTTTGTTTAGTGTATTAAATTTGTATTTTATCTTGTCTAGACTTTTGCTTGATTTGAGTGATTTTTATTAGATTATTTTACATAATTTTATTAGAATTTCTTCAGTGGCTCAGTATTGTTTTGTTTCTCTTTAGTTTTGATTTATTTGTTTTGTTTTTGGGTGTTTTTTGGTGCTTTTTAATCCCCATTCTGCACCCTGCTGTGACGCTACTAATGACTCATGTAAAACAATTGTTTTGTATTTAATTTAATGTGCCTTACAAATAAACTTGCTTTGCACATCATTAGTTGTACGGTACTCGCACCAGAAAGAAAATCTGTTCTGTGACAATTTTGTCACAAATACACATTTGAAGATCTTCATTAAATATTATTGTTTTTCACACCAGATTGGATAAAGCACATTAAAGCATTCAATTTATTTTTTATTTATATTTGGATAAGCTGTTCTCATGTAACTTAACTCACTAACAACCTGTCCTTCATTACAAACTGACTGTAATTTACTTTATGAACTACTGCTAAAGACTGCAGACATGCTATTTTCCCTCTTAAATAACCATTTATGACAGAAATCTGCAAACAGACCGTAACAGATTAACACTCTTCTTTCACATACTAGAATCAAAACACCACAGTGCAGAGTGCGTTTTGCTTTCTCTCACACTAACACACATGCAGGCTTGCCAACCAACCCACAGAATTCCGGCCTGAGCCTGAGACTGATAAAATCCTGCACGAGCGCCCTCTTCTGGCCGCTGTGGTAACTGCACCTCTTCCAACTTATTTTCTGCAGAGTCACAGCGAGATGGTGCCGAGGTTGTTGGGAGTATAAATGAGTTTGGGTAAAGCAGTAGCAGACAAACAATCATTGTATATTGTAGCATAATGCTGCATTTAGATGTGTTTCATATGTTTTTTTCTTTATGTAAGTCCAAAAGGAGAAATTAGTTGGGTATTCATGTATAAATATTATAAGAAAGTATTGCTTTTTCAAATTATGGTGCTGAGATGAGAATAAATGCAGCTCTATCCACTGAGTTTTAATGATATATCAAAGTGTGTAAGGTTCAGCACAAAGCAAGTTAAACACCGGAATAAATGTAAATTATTAACTTGGAAATATTCTGTGGAAGACATTATGTTGCTGCTGTGCACATTTGTTCTCCACCATCAAAATACTCTCGTGTTCTATTTTTTTAGAACATGTTTTTTTCAGTCTCCCAGTAATATTGTCTTCTCTTTGTTGGAAATGAGGGACTGACGCACTAGTGGGAGTTTGGACCGTTTTTTTTTCCCCTGATTTTCACAGCGCAACAAGGACCTACTCACCGAGGCGTGACGCGCTCCGGAGGAGGAGTCTGCCGCGCGCTTAAATACCCCGTCCAACCTGTGATTCAGACATAAAGCAACTGTGAGGCTGACTGAGGAACATCTTAGCTGACCACCACCCGCTTTACGCTCATAAACAGCAGCGGGGAGACGCAGTTCACACATCTGGGAAATAATCATGATTAAGAAAATGTCTCCATCCGAGGGCGATTTTGACATCCCTGCAAAGAACTGTTACAGGATGGTGATTTTGGGCTCAACCAAAGTTGGAAAGACGGCCATCGTGTCCCGGTTCCTGAACGGGAGGTTCGAGGAGCAGTACACGCCGACTATCGAGGACTTTCACAGGAAACTATACAGCATCAAAGGAGATGTTTACCAGCTGGACATACTGGATACATCAGGGAACCATCCGTTCCCCGCCATGAGGAGACTTTCCATACTAACAGGTACTTGTCAACTTGTTCATGGTGAAAGGAAAAGTGCAACATTGCTGAGGGGAGTCTCTGATAGATTTGTGCGCATGGCTGCAGGGTGCACGGGTGCATGTTATGTTTATGCTGCAATGCACATGCAAAGTGCATGTTTAAATCCCATATTTAACCCCTTTCTCTGTGCGTCTCTTTCTCCAGGCGACGTGTTCATCCTCGTCTTCAGTTTGGACAACCGCGATTCCTTCCAGGAGGTGCAGCGGCTGAAGCGGCAGATTTACGAGACCAAATCATGTCTGAAAAACAAGATCAAAGAAAACATCGACGTACCCCTGGTCATTTGCGGGAACAAGGGAGACAGAGAGTTTCACCGGGAGGTGCAGCAGGAAGAGATCGAGCAGCTGGTGGCCGGAGACGAGAAGTGCGCGTACTTTGAGATCTCCGCCAAGCGCAACGAAAACGTGGATAAGATGTTTCAGACTCTGTTCGCTTTGGCCAAACTACCTCACGAAATGAGCCCCGACCTCCACAGGAAGGTGTCCGTGCAGTACTGCGACATGCTGCACAGAAAGTCTCTGAAAAACAAGAAGCTGAAGGACATTGGGGAGGCTTACGGCGTGGTGACTCCATGCGCCAGGAGACCCAGCGTGCACAGCGACCTCATGTACATTAAAGAGAAGGCGATAGGAGGTGGGCAGGGCAAAGACAAAGAAAGATGCGTGATCAGTTAAGGCACAGACTGGGGCACAGACTTGACGTGAATCTTTGAAAGGAGAAGCCTGGTGCGTCCGCTTGAGGCGCGACCACCGCGGCCGGCTGCGCTGAAACTTTGGAGCGAAGGTTTGGAGACAGCGGTGGGAGGTCTGCGCCGCCGCGCGCTTTCTTTCACCGTTTCTAAGGACACTGACAGGACATCCGAGTCCACATAAATCCACTGCCAGAGACACTGATAGAATATTAGTTTGTTCTGTCAATCAGAGCGCAATGTGATGTGGCTTCATACCCTGTGACACTCGCACATCGATGCGTAAAAGTGTGTTTTGTTGACGCTATGCCTTTTGCAGAAGCCAGTCATGGCTCATGAGGTGCAATGTTAGGCGAAAGATGTTTACATTTTGTCGTAGTTTTTATAACTGCTAAGTACACTTGAATGTTTTGTTGCAATCTGACTTATTTTTGTGAATGTAATATTTATTGTACGTGTACATTTTTTCAATTTGAGTCAGAAAATGTAATAAAATATATAATAAAACAATCAGTTTCCCTCCTCTCTTTACTCCTTTGCTATAAACAAGTTCTATATGCATTTTCTAGACTAAACTCCTCTGACATCAGTGGTATTTAAAACAGGTAACCTGTGAGCAACACTGCAGAGTGTTTCCCCTGAAAGGTGTTTGCACTGCAATGACTGATGACCTCACTTTTAAACTCCACTGACAAGACAAAAAAGTGCTTAAAATACATTAAAAATCCTTTAAAGGATATTGACGCCTTAGATTTGTTTACATAATGGAAGCTTTTAGCTGTTGCATCACAGATGTTTTGTGGCTCAAACAGATTATCCTCAGTTAAAAAAGGTTGTCTTGTGGTCCTATGTACACATTAGTTTCTGTGTTGGTTTGCAAAACTAATAAAACACAAAACTCATTCATGGGAAACACAGAAGGTAAGTTGAGTCTAAAGACCAACTTAATTTTATTTAGGAAAGAAACCAGAAACACAGAGGAAGTGGAGAAAGACTAAACCAATAGAGAATATAAGCACCAGTCTTCTGGAAGTTGCTACAAAAAGCAGATCTGTGCGGGTGCCAATATTGGGTAAAAAAGCAAGGGTCATGTTCACAACTTTGTGCTGTAGTCGGTAAAATATTAATTATGAACCTTTTTAAACAAATGGTGCCATTTGCAAGTCAGTATTTAAATGTCATAAGTCAGGTTATCTAATCAGCCATTCTTCTTCTAATAATGAGTTTAAATTTAAAGTATTATTTTGAACAATCTCAAAAATAAATTTACTTTGGTTGGAAAGGTCTTTTTAAGTACAATTCGAAGGGAAAGAGCTTTGAAATGCTTGATATAAAAGAAAAGAACATTTTTTACCCTGAATTGGATTAACTCTTTAACACCTGACATAAGAAGAAATGTGCAGTTTCTGCCATAAAATGATGCAAAATGTCTCAGAGACTGTATGTATTAAATATGATAAATGGAGCCGTAAGTGTTAAGCAGTCTGAAAAATGAATGAATAAATATTATTAGCCTTTCATTTAATTGGTCTGCATTTATTTATTTAAAATGCAAGTTAAACCCCAACCTTGTTAAATGCAGTAATAATTTAAACAATATCATGGAAAATACTTAAATAAAAAACAAATAATAATGCATAAACTAGTCATTTTTCATCTGTTTGTCACTGTCTTAAGTTTTGGTTTTGAGGACAAAATATTTCTACATTGAAACAAACAAACAGAGACTGTGTACATATTCACACACCTTTTTTCAGGTGTTTTATTTGTTTGCTTGTTTTCAGTCATTCATGCTTTTGTTTATTATTCTCACAACTCCAGCTCACTTTGTTTTTCTGCACCATGCATCAATTCAATTCAATTAAATTCAGTTCAACTTTATTTATATAGCGCCACTTCATGACAGTGTCATCTCAGGGTGCTTTACATCTTATTTGAGCCAATTCAT
>JBAMHV010000023.1:16597397-16608737 GCA_037177535.1 Pseudomugil gertrudae
GTCTTCCTCTTATAAGGAAGTTTTCCTTCCCACTGTCGCCCAATGCTTGCTCAGGCTGGGGATTGCATCGAAGTCAAGATTAGATTTGTTTCCCTTATATAGGCTATTTGATGAATTGGCTCAAATATGATGTCAAGCACCCTGAGATGACACTGTCATGAAGTGCCATCCATCTATTTTCTACCGCTTTTCCCTGAACGGGGTCGCAAGGGGGTTGAAGCCAATCCCAGCTCACAACGAGCGAGAGGCGGGGTACACCCTAGACAGGTCGCCAGTCCAGGGCCAACACACAGAGACAAACAACCATGCACACACACGCTCACTCCTATGGGCAATTTAGAGCCTTCAATCAGCCTATCCTCATGTTGCATGTCTTTGGATTGTGGAAGGAAGCCTGAGTACCCGGAGAGAACCCACTCTAACACAGAGAGAACATGCAAACTCCTAACAGAAAGATTCCCGGTTCGATCCCTGCCCAAACCAAGGCTCAAACCAGCAACCTTCTTGCTGTGAGGCCACATGTGCTAACCAACTGCGCCACTGTGCAGCCCTTGTCATGAAGTGGCGTTATATAAATAAAGTTGAATTGAAAAATTGAATTGAACTTCATACAAATTTTGCACCAAACATTTGCCAGTTTGTGGATTTTTTAGGGAATGCATTCCCATATAATACCAGGTGGAGAGATAAGAACTGGTGTTATAATGCATGCAGCAGTGTACTTTTAATGAGTGAAAGCTATGTTTGTGCATGCTGTAATGCTGCCATTAAATTACCGCAAAGTGTTTAATAAGCACTTCATCAGAATGGAAAATCACATGCAGCATTTTTTTGCACTTTAAATTTATCAAACCTCAAACTATGTCCCATTAATTTGAATGGTTTAATGATGTTCTTTCACAACATAATACACAAGTTCTTTCACAAACACTGATGCTAATCTGTGAGATGTAGTTACATAAATCATAGTCTTTGACTTATAGCAGCATGTTATCTTTAAACTTTGCCTCTTGGATAGCCTTTAGAAGAACAAAGGAACAAATTGTATTTGCACTATTTAATTTTTTTCACTATATAGAATGTTTTTCTGATAATGCATATAAACCAAACACATATAGCATTTCAAACTAATAATGATTGACTTGTTTTTAAATATGTTTAAGTTTTTTATTGGATGTTTGCTTTTCTGCACATCCTTAGATATCAGCACCATGCATATGTAAGCTATAAGGTCTTTGTTTGTCCCTTTAACTAAATTAATGTTAAAAAAAATAGTACACATTTTTTTAGGGATATTTACTATTTATTACAATGTAAAATGTCCAAATTCTTATTGTGAAATCTTTTTCTTTGTGGTGTCTATTAAGGGGAAGAAGACAAAGATCGGTTCCACAGAGTTGTGAGCAAAGTTTTTGCCATAAAGTGAAGCAAAATGTCTGAGAAAGTAAATGTATCATGTATGTCACGTCGGGCTCTTATTGGTTAAATACGATCTATAATAATACTGCTTTCATTTTTTAACACCTGGTCTAAAAAAGGAAATAGATAACTTCCTCTATTGAGATCATGTTTTGTTTACATCCTATAAATCAGGTCTGAGTTATCAAATATTCCCTCTGGTCGAGTCCTTTAGTAACAAGCGTAGTGGTACCCAAGTATGTGGCTCTTATGCTTCCAACAGAGTCAGCCATCAACATAAATGCAAGACTAAAGACAAAACTGATCTGAGAGTGTTACATGATGTAAAAGAAGGAAGAGAAGCAGACTCAGAGGACAGTGAGTTTAAGGGACATACAGCTGTGTAAAAATACTTATTCAATAAAAATGTATTTTTATGTCTTCATTCATGTTTAGTGTTATATCCTGTTAATATATAGATTAATTTAGACATAATCATTTGATCTGTCTCTTGTTGTCAATGCTTGATGTTGTATTTCATATTGGTAATTTTATTTTATATTGTATTTTATTTTTTATACGTGGTATTGGAGTATTTGGTTGGCTGGAAGTTTTCAGTTGTGGTTGTTTAGTAAATCATTGCTGAATTGTTTTAAGGAAATCTCTTGAAATTTTTTTTTAAAAATGATTGAGTCATATAAATAAGAATTTGGTCATTGTTTTTATACAGTAAGTATACGCTGTCAATTAAAACTGCATTAAAAAGACTTTTATAGTAAATAATGGTTAAAAATTCATCCCAAAACCATTTATCAATGCTAAAATGGCTCCAATAAAAGTCCTGGTGATATTAAATGATAAATGAAAAGCAGTTTGGGAACTGAAAGAACTGACTGTATTGAGAGAGCCAACATGTCCTGACCTCCTCCAGCAGTAACCCTCTGCAATGACTGAAACAGATGTGACTCAGCAGAGTAAACATGAGTGTGTATCCAGCTTTTAAATGAGTCAAACAAACCATTTTATCGTAACACACCAAATGAATTAATGAATGGAAGGAATGAAACCTTTATTTAAAAAATTACATAAGACAGTGAATCAACTGTAACATAAAACCACCATAAATGAAATGAACACAAACAGGGACTGTTTGTCTGACATCCTGGACATTTTCCAATATTATACAGTTTGTTTTTATTTGGCTTACACATCAACACTGATGCTGCTGATTGCCTCTTTACCAGAGCATCCAATAATTATGGACCTGACTGAATCTTTATCTTTACATGATCTTTTTGTTTGTCCAGGAACACTTTTCATCTGCTCATCATTTCCCATGTCTGTTTGTTTTCTCCTTTAAACACAAAGCTGCTTTAATATTCATTTCTGTGCTCAAGTATACATGGTTATAAATTTAATAACAAATTCCAATATTAATAATATATATAATATTAATAATTAATACCACCCCTTTTTACATAACTATATTTAATGTATATTACTGTAAATAAATCTGTTACTGTCTTTCACTTTGAGGTTGGACATATGGGGGGAAAACAAGCCCGTTAATGTCACCTAAATCAAATTAAACTTCTCAGTTTTGTCTTAAAATATATGATATTACATGTGTTTCAGTCAGTATGAATTATTCATCAACCTGTTTGGTGTAATATGCAGTCCACACAGAACTTGTTGAGGCTTTAAGATGCACCAGGTTTCCATTATGTGATGACGAAACACAGCGTCAGTCTGTGTCTAAAAACAACAAAGCACCAGGAGACTAGATGAGGCAGCTATGGAAGGGTTTAACATACTGACTGAAGCTCACGCACACACATGCACGTGCATGTATGACTGACAATTTGGCACCATTTGGCGGCATCACACTGTGAGCCTTCCTCAGCGTAGCAGCCTCAATCTGTTAAGCAAAGACGTCAATGTGTGAAGTTTCCTGGCACTGAAAAGTGTTGAGGATGCTTTTCGTTCGCACACTGTGTAAATAGTACACAAAAAAATACATATTAAAGAGTGGTCAAAGCTTAATAAGGCTGAGCAGAAGGAGCTAAGACTGGTTTCATTATGCTCTCATAATGAAATGTTTTCCTTTTTAACAGCTTCATGTCATTAATTATGGCATAACCACTGTATTCTTTTATTCTATTCTACTTTAATTCTATTTTATAAATATTTAGCTTAGCTTATTCTTCTATTATTAAAGGATGCAGGTACAGAAAACGATTTCACTGTACAATTATGCTATGTATAACTGTGCATGTGACAAATAAACCTCTTTGACTTTGACTTTGACTTGATTTATGACAAACAATAAATAGTTTCATCCAAACTGAAGTTCTGAAATACATATCAACATATTAGTCTGGCTCAAATGATAAGATATATAAACTTAAAAAAAATGCAGCAACCTAGTTTTTGTTATACAGCCACATTTAGTTTTGTTTGTTCACACTATGCACACACACCTGTGTATGACTAAATCTCTTTCTGATACTGATTAGTGTTGAGTATGCACAAAAATATTGATTAGAGTTCCTACTTTGTACACAGATTACAGATCTGCCGTAATATTGTTAAAAAAAACTCTTTTTCAAAGATGCCCCTGTGTTAAATAGAAACACTGGGATGAGGTCTTGCTCTGACACGGGTCACCCATCTTCCCAGAGCCAGGCCTGGAAGCAAGCGCAGCATTGAGCTTCCCCACTCTTGTTCGCTCATCGCCTGTGATGGGGCGAGATCTGGTGCTTGTAAGTTGGGGATTCACCTTGGTAGACATAAGGGTTTGCTTGGTTAGGGGACTGGTCTGTCTGCAGGGGCTGTTGTTTGTCAAAGTACAATGGACACACTGGTTTGAGATAATAAAAAGGCAACAGCAAAACCAGCCCAAGGGATAAATGAGTTAAACAGGTGTTTGGTGCCTCATCCTGCCACAGATCCTCCAAAAGCACTTGAAACATAAAAATAATTCAAAGGTAACTGCAAATTTACTAATTAATGATATGATTATATTGATCTATTATCATAAAGAGCACGTTAATGCTGGACAATTATTTCATTTGCATCTAAGCAAGGTTAAAATTGTGGGCAGAGTGGCACCAGTATGACGCAAATGAAAAGCTGTGCATCTGTGATGCTGGAGGAAGTCTCATCTCTGTGTGCACAACAACTCCAGTCTTAAAGCAGATGGGCTACAGCAGCAGAGGACCACACCAGGTGTCATTAACTGAGGCTACTATTCACACTGACCATAGAAGACCAAAAAATGTTGTCTGGTCAGACGAGTAAGTATTAAAGCTGCAATATTTGGTGGAAACAACATGAAAGCATGGACCCATCCTGCTGTGGATCAATAGTTCAGAGTTGTGGTGGTATAACAGTGTGCCACATCCAAAAGTAACCATGTCCATTTTGTCCAGTGAACACATGCCATTGTGATGTATGCACTTCCTTTTTGACTGTAGATGCAGTTCATTGGAAATCCTTTGGGTTTTCTCTTCCTTTCATTATCTGTACTGCTTATTTCAACAAAGGGTCATTGCTGGAGCCCATCCCATCAATCCCACAACCAGTCACCCACACTCCTAGGGATAATTTCAAATGACCTATCAACCTAATGTCAGGGTTTGTGTTGAGATTTCTGTATTTCCTGTTTTATTTTGATTTATTTCCTGCTTTTTTCATGTGTTTGCGTTTATCTTTCTTGTGTTCTGTTTAATTGGTTTCACCTGGTTTAATTTAGCTCATTCACTCCACCTGTGTCCCATTTGTTTGTCAGTGTATTTATTCTCCCGGTTTCTGTTTCATTCTTCTGGTTCATTAGTAAGTAGTTGGTTGTATGTCTTGTTTCCGTTGCTGGTTTTCTTAGTTACATTAAATGTCCTCATCTGCATCGTTCTACCTGCCTGCCTCGAGTCCACTCATCTCCTCCAAATCTCCGTACTCGCTCACCCCAGGAGCGTAACACCTAACATGCAAGCTGTTGGATGATGGGAGGAAGCCAGAGTACCCACATTAACACAGCTCATGCAAACTTGCATAGAAAGGCCACTGTCCAAGCCCAGGTTTGAACCAGTGATCTTTCCTCTGAAGCTGCAGTGCTAACCACTACTCCACCGTGCAGCACAGGTTTTAGCTTTTGTTTTGCTTAGAACATTTTCCTCTGAGCTGTATATGTAAAAGCAGCCAGTCTGCACCACTTGCAGATTATTGCTGTTTTGATCTAACTTAAAGCTCTTGTCACATTTATCAGCATCCAGAGCATTTTTCTGAAAAGCTTTAAGAGCCCTTCAAATCTGGACATGATTACACCACCTCGCCACTGTAGCAGCAAAAAGAGCAGTAAGGCCCAGAAGTCAGGGGGTTTAAAAATAGGATGTATTAAACCTCCATAAAGAGGATCCTCTGATGATTTGTTGGATCAATGCCTTACATATTGAGGTGTGCTAGTTTATTTCTTGTAACACGTATTTTTAAACGGGACAAAACCACCAGCACTGAGCAGAGCCAAGCATCTCAAGCGGCAATTTAGACAAGGTGCTATTTCAGTCTCACGACCCCCTCCTGAGGTTTAATATCCACAGGATATCCCTGTGAAAATCCTCCCCCTTCACACAAGCCAGAAAGACGTGCTTTGATATTCTCTGCAGCGAGCATGATTCATCTTCCTGATGATGGAAAAAAAGCTATTTCTGTATTTCAGCTTTGTTTATTTTTGATTACTTTCTCTAATTTTGGCACTTCTTCTCACTCCACAGTTGAGTGAATCAGCTTTCTGGTGGCAGCTCTTCCTCCCGCGCCTGCTTTCGTCTACATACTTAAGAGACTTTGTGAGTCAGTCTGTACAGCATACCAACACACACGTCCATATTTATTTCATTCATACAGCATAAGTACCAATGTATAGACGTGCAGGGTGTTGTTTGCGTCATCCCCCATTTCCAACACTCCTGCGCTGATGTAGTCTGAGTCTTCATTACTAATTTATCCTGAATTCCCATTCTTTCAGCGTAGGACTTGGGAGAACCCACACGATGAAAACAAACTAAGATTCAACATGCACAACCGCTTATGAATCACACTTATCAACTAAGTCAGCAAATCTTACATCCAAAATCCAACACACTGAATCACTGAACGCAGATATGAGGATCCCAACACATAAAGAGCATATTTGTTTCAGTATGGCTGACTTTCAAAAATGTCAGATATGAAGAGAAGAAACGGTCATTTGCAGATGTCATTTTGTTATTCTGATCAACTGACAGCAAACAGTACACTAATATGACCAAATACACCATACCAGAGCGGAAGGCTGTTTCACACGTCATATTCTGACTTCATTGTCTTTTCCATGCACCTTTTTTTTCTAACCCATATGCTGTTTCATAATAAAAACATTCTCTTTCAAATGTAAGGCTTTAAGTATCAGGGTTTTAATTTGAAATAATCTGGCCCTTATCAGAAGAGGAGAGCAACTAAGCTGAAATGTAGGTACAGTGTATAAAATGACCAAGTCTGGCTTTACTGTTTTAGTAGAAATTACACAAAGGGGGATCCCTGGGAGCTGGGGTGTGAACTGACCTCCGCGGGGTGGAGGTCTGGGGTCTCTGACTCCTCGCGGGTGCTGGTCAGCTCCTCTGCCCGTGGGGGTCGCATTTGGGCGCTCGGGGCTCTGCCTGCCCTGGGTGGCGGTGCCCAGCAGGGCTGGTGAATCCCGACCTGGGCCCGCTGAGACCCGTTCACCCTGACTGCGGGGGGCTCTGGTTGGGACCTTCCTCTGTCGCCACCTGGGCAGATGCTGGGTTTGCCCAAGGGTGGGGTGGCTGGGGTCCTTGTTTGAGGCTGTTCTGGTCTCGGGTGGTCCTAACCTGCCTCTGACCTTCAGGTAGAGGGGGTCGTCTTAGCACGATCACTTTTCTTCGAGCACTTTTCATCCCGTACACTCTGCAAGATGATACAGTCACTCGGCTGTTCTTTAGGTATGTTCATAAAGAGCCATATTTCCTTGTGAGAGAATACTTCAGATTTGAGTTAGTTTTCTCTTTTGGTATGTTTTAATGTATCTGTTGGCATGTGTGTTTCTGCTTTTTGTCCTTTTGTTTATTTAAATATTATGCTTTTTCACTTATGTCCCTCTTGGCAGTTGTTGATTTGGGATCCCATAAGATATCCTTCATACAGGTGTAGCGGATGGAATGGACCGCAATTTTTCCTTTTGTTGTGTCGACTTTTCTTCAATCTGGGTAGTGTTTACTTTCCCTTTTCCTTTCTCTGACTTTTCCGGTCGGGTCCAGCAACAAGTATTAATTTAAAACAACAAAAATAAATAAATAAAGAATTCTGATTATCAAAAGGATCTCTGTATATACACATATACACGAAGATCTTCTTGACAAAGCAAATTTGCTCAGCACAATACAGCAGCCAGATCATCATTCTGCCTGCTTGAATGCTGGACACTTAGAAAATAAAAGGGAAGAGCCTAAAAGGATCAAAAGAAAGAGAAAATAAAGTCAAAGCGCCTGGTTGGCCACAAAAGGAGTAAAGCTCATGTAAATTTCTGTGCCCAGATTATTTCTTCAACTACTGGTGCATTTCAGCACTTAACTCTTCTATTTAATTCAGATCTATCCAGCTCTTAGCCACACATCAGCACTGATGATAGTGGGAAACATATGAGAAATATAAATACAAAAATAAAAAATCTCTAGCACTTCAGGACGTCTGTGTCCTACAGGACAATAACTGTGTCCAACCAGACTTGCAGCAGTCTGGCACTTATCTATGCTGTTCCTCGTTTGATTTTATGCTTGTGTTGTTTTATTCTCTGATGTACGTCGCTTTGGATAAAAGTGTCTGCTAAATGCCTGTAGAATAGAAAATAGAATAGTACTGGATCTACCCCTGGAGGGCCGACCTCTGTGTCTTTATACCAATCGTACACCGTGATGTCACTGAGTCACTGATAGAAAACAACAAACAACTCATCACCTGCCAAAGCAGACTGTATGTTTTTAGCTACACAAACTGTTGGGTGGGTGTTCCTTTAGAGCCCTGTTTACTACTTTCTAGTTAATGCATAACCTGATTAACCTTATGATTTATTCTACCTGGGAATCACTTTGTTAGTCCTCCTGGAAACTTTTATGTAAGGTCAGGAACCAGTAATGGGTCCATGTCACATTGGTTCATGTAGTCCATTATGAATTCAACTAATTAGATAAATGACGCCCTGCAAGCTAGCATTACGGTTTCCTACCTGAAACCCCCATAACGACTGATTTATGTCTCATGGGAGTGTTTCATAGGCATGATGACCAATTTTAAAAATACAAACAAACTTCAGTTGTAATAATATTTTCTCTGTTAGGGTACCCTTTCAGATGTGAGTATGCTTGCCTACACTACAATGTTCAGCTATAACAGTGTATATACCTGCTGCAAACAATGCAAGCATGCAGTAAACAGGTTCAATAGGGGGCAATACACATCACCAGGACTTTTATCTCTGACCAGGACTTTCATACTCATGAGCACCTCTAGCATTCAAGTCCATATGACTTAATGCACATGAGTCATTAAGTCGCATCAGCACAGCTGCGTACGTGCTGAAACTACTCTGAGAAGATGTAGGTACCATGATACGCGTGCATTACCAGCACTATGTGTACCCCAGGCCTAAGAATTCCAGGCTCCATACATAGACAGTGTTACATGTCTTATGACTCCAGACATAAACTTATGAAGGTACATGTCTGTGTTCTATGTAAGGGCGCTGATGTAGATGGACTGTAGGAGTTCCACAGCTGGCTTTAGGAGTCCTCCGAGATTTCTGCAGATCTGTTTTATTTTCCATATTTTTGTAACAAACATCTTTTGTCATTACAGAAAACTCTGATTGACCCTGATTTAAGTAAGGTGGAACATGGGTCTTTTTGTTCTAACTATAACAGAAATGAAGCTGTGCAACAGTTTGTCTCTGGAGTAAAACCATCTCCACACCTATCAAAACACTCACACATCTCAGATCCCTGCTGGAGATATATGATGCAATAGTTTGTTCTGGTCCTCTGTTGCCATTTACCTGCAATTCCTTTCCAGCCTACACGCAAATACACAAAGACAGACATAAACAAACATAATCTCCTACATCATACTTTATCCACCTCAGCTCACATGCTGAATTGTACTGGGCTGTAAGTTTCCACACAATCTCCCAGTCACATACCAATCACCACTCTGTGAGGGATCCATTTTTGCTTTTCTGCTGAATTTATTAAGCACTACGTGGAAGTCAATTTGGTGTGCAGTTGATTATTAATTGACAATAAATGACTGAAGTGTGCCAAATTCCTTTCTTTGGGGAGGAGGAAGAAGAAAAGAGATCCTTGGAATACAGCCTTGTACTTATTTAATAACTTGTTCCAGTTAGAGATTAATGCCATTGTCATTGTCTTTCTGTGAAAAGAAAATTAAGTATTTTATTTTATCAAGGCTGAAATGTGGCTAATGGTTTCTTAATAATAACTCTTCCCTGAAAGGGTCTTTTCTTTTTGTTAGAGCAAGAGAGTGTGACACACTGTTTGAGCTGAAACATGCCATTATTAAAGCCTCACGTCGACCTTATTAAAAGAACATTTTCTCTAAGTCTGTGTTTTGCATTTACTGTGGTCAATAGAGCTCTCGTTTAGCAGACGCATTAAACCACTGCATGTAGATGCATAGCAGCAGCTTCACATAAGGAAGTTAAATAAATATGATGTTATTTTTTACAGGAGCAGACAGCAGCCACAGACTACATTATTTGTTTTTATATTTTACTTATTGTTATCTTGAAATCACGTTGATTTCTCCCTTTTGTTCTCCTAAGATTAGCTTATTGTAAAGCACCTTATGTTGCATTTTATGCATGATAAAGTGCTCTATAACTAAAGTTTGATTTGATTTTGTTTTATTAAGCTTACAAGATCAACTTGAAATACATTTTTCACATATTTTAACCTCTCATAACCTGATGTATCATATCTGATACAGGACTCCTGCACCATGGTGAATATCACAAAGCAGAGGATTACACTATAATAATTTTGACTTATTTCATGGTAATAAATAGTATCCATCCATTTTCTACCGCTTTTCCCTGAACGGGGTCACGGGGGGACTGGAGCTAATCCTAGCTCACAATGGGTGAGAGGTGGGGTACACCCTGGACAGGTCGCCAGTCCATTACAGGGTCGTAATAAATAGTAAATATACAGAATTTTTTTCAGGTATGTTAATATTAATTAATTAATATTACATATTATAATCTCCAACCGTAAGTTAGAGCATGCATGGTGCTCAGTTAATTTCATGCCAATGGCTCTCCTGAACTCCAACGAAGGACAACCTCTTTGTTTTATTATATTTATTTGATTAACCTGAAATCTTCGGATAATATTCGTTGCTGTTACAAGATAACAAGACAATCAATTTGTTTTCATCATGGCTACGATGGTAGACTATGCATGTCAGAGGTGCCTGAGATCTACCATCCTGAAGCTTCTAGATGCAGCCCTTCTCTATTACACCACAATCAACCTGGCCTTTGCATCTGATTTAGCAGCTGAGAAGGAATGCATCTAAAAATGGCAGAATAGGGCATTCCTTACGTGTAAATTTGTGTACATATTGCATACAGTACCAAATATCTGAAAACACTTTCTCTTTAAATTTAACAAGACAATGTGCCCAAACGTGTGAATGGTGCTCTGCATATAAAGACGTAATATGTACGTGGGTTCCCCTGTTGTTTATGGTTAATGTTATTATCACAGATGAAAACTACAATAACACTTAAAAACATTGTAATAGATGTCCCGAGTTAGCAATCCTTTACACAAAGAGACAGTTTGTTCACAATGGTGCTCAGACTATCTTCACTATATA
>JBAMHV010000023.1:16624188-16650544 GCA_037177535.1 Pseudomugil gertrudae
CATCCACACAACATGGCGGCTCCAGGAAATCTCGCCTCGATCTGGGCAGCGTCCAATCCAGTGTATAGAGATCACTGATGTTGCATTAATTTTTCTCTCTGATTGAATTTAATCTTGCATTTAAACGCCTACTTGTGTGCAGATTGAAGATGGTGAGATCTACGCTAGCATTAACCAAAAGGATGGTATGGTTTGCTTCCACGACAACCCAGAAAAATACAACAACCCAGCAATGCTCCACAAAATTGACCAAGAGGTGATACCCAAATCCATCTTGAGCCTTCTCTTTTCTGTGTTGTACTAAAAAAAGGATTCACTGCAATGCATCGTTTTCTTTTTCAGATGTTGAAATGTATAGAGCTGGATGAAAAACTAAAGTCTATGGATCAGGAAATCACAGTAAACCCACAGTTTGTGCAGAAGGTGAGGCAGGATTGACGCATGCATGAACCGGATTGCAACAGGCAGTTCAGCTAGTTGATTAATTTTACATGTGATGTGTAAGATCTATGTTTGTTTGTTTTTTATTTATTTATTTTTTTATCCAGAGTATGGGATCGCAGGAGGATGAGGTTGGTAGCAAAACATCAAGTTATTCCTGAGGGGCCTTGGAATGGGACAGAACACTGCAGCCACCCAACACGTTCTTCCCTGGATGAGTTGGATTTTTTTAAAGAGGAAAACAAACATTCTGTTGCATAAGGACATTGGTCAAGGAAAATCTAATTGTGTGGAATGATGATAAATTTGGTTATTCTTACTTCACGGTGTCTTAAGGATAACAAAATATCCTTAAAGAAAAAGGAAAAAAAATACAGTTTTGTCAGTGTTTTTATTTATCAATGTTCAGATTGGAGCGCCACTGCTACATTGACAGAAACCACCACAATAAAAACTGGACTTATTTGTTCCAAACGTGTGAATAATCTCACTGTTTGTTTTGGTTCTGCTGCATGATGGCCGTAACTGGAGGGCATTACGATATGAGGTGGAATATCTTTGGTTGACGAGGAATAAATCTGATTATATTTGACATTTGTAAAGACTGCTATGATAGTTTCCTTCTCACTCCTTGGTTAGAATGTAGATATCATCAGTTGCAAAGCTGTACACATGGACATGCCCTTGACCAAGCACGACACTGTGGAGAAGTCATTCACAATATGGTGCACTGTTTTTTTTTTTTTTTGTTTTGGTTTTATTTTAGTTTTTCTGGTTTTTAGGTCAGATCCACTAGAGGTCGCTAGAGCACTGTATATAAAACTGTTTTGACAGCTTATTACAGGCGATGAAGTCAACAGATGAAACCAAACTGTCATGTCATTTTGGAAGCTTGAGCATTGCGATTGTGGATCTGTTAATAATAAATTGTTTAAGGATATTTAGCTTTCTATTCTTCCTTCTGTATTTAACCAGCTGTCTTTATTGTCATTATGAGCCTTGATTGATACGGTGAAGCTGATTTACGTTTTAGCCAATGAGCGTCTTCAAAAGAACGGATGTGAATTGCAGCAACACGGAGCCAATCACGATGCGGCATCCATTCTTTAGAGGCGGGACTTCAGAGAAAAAAATGCTCGTCAAACGTCGATCTAACCGAGATCTGGGCAGCCATTGGTTCGTGCCCGTTGATAAGGAGGGGCTTGATGACAGTTACGGTGTAAGCGACTGTTGAAATTCCAATGCTAACCAACTTTAGCCAGCGTGCTAACATGTAATATAGCGAATGTGTGGAACTGTATGTACTGCGGGATTCTGAATTCAAGTGCGTAAATTACATTTATCTCCAAAAATAGGCACATTGTCAAAATTGCCTTGATGTTTGGAACTGCGCGTGTGTCTATTCCCGCAACCAACATGTCCAGTTAGCCCGAACGCAGCATTCGGGTGTCTAACGAAC
Source organism: Pseudomugil gertrudae (assembly GCA_037177535.1). Taxonomy (NCBI): domain Eukaryota; kingdom Metazoa; phylum Chordata; class Actinopteri; order Atheriniformes; family Pseudomugilidae; genus Pseudomugil; species Pseudomugil gertrudae. The sequence goes on from JBAMHV010000023.1 coordinate 16,626,089, forward strand.
CTGGCGAGCTAGCCAAGAGCCCATTTGGACTTGGGCTGTGTTGGTGGAGTTGAACAGGTTTCGTGGCTCACAGGACATTAAAGCCGGATGCTGTGACTACAATGAGTCCCGGAGGCTGCCCCCATGTGAACGGCTTCAAAGTGGACAACTGGAAGCAGAACCTGAGGCTTATTTATCAGTGTTTCGTATGGAGCGGTTCCGCTGAGACCAGAAAACGCAAGGTAATAAGTCACATGGAAATTGCTGTTTTGAAAGGACTCGAACCACACGCTGTGTGTTTTTGTGGGTGCGAGTGTGTTTGCGTGAGCTCCCATCGCGTGCGTGGACAGTTCCCCGCCCTTCCAAAACAACACAAACATCCGATGCTCAGGTACTACTGTTGCCCTCAGTCAGGTACTGCCTGTTCTCACGAGCTCCTATTTTTCTTTTATAAATAACCTAGCTATAAAGCAGTCAGAATATCCAGCCAGACTGAATCAAACTACTGCTGTTAACCCCACACAGCCTTATGTCGAAGCGAGAACCCACATCAGAGGGCTAATGTGCATCTGTTTGCATTCGCTGGCTCTGCGCCTGCAGCTCCACCAGCGGACCGCAGGCCAGCAGCAGACAGGGGGCATTTCCTTGTTTGTGGCTATTCTCATATTTTGGAATACGACTAAAACGAAAATCTTAACCACAAATTAAACTACACCCTGTTATCGTCAAAAGTGAATTTTATGTTGCTGGCAAAAATGTTTTAATAAAAAGAACATCTGCATACAGGACAGATGTGTGAAATATTAGCATGCTGGACTTGCATCTGCAGTGTACGTTTGATTTTTTTTACCCTGCACATGTATGCGTCTGTGTGTGTGCGCGCGCCCGCAGTGGTAGAGCTATGAGCCCACTGTCATGTGCCGGGGATCAGTGGAAGTGGTAGTAAGGAGGGATGTGGACTGAAATAAATGGTGCAAGTGTTTTTAATATCTCCTCCTCCACTTGCCAAGCCCTACAGAAATGCACTCTTCTTGATATTAATGAATTAAATCTGTTGTGGTTTAGTCTTCCACTCAGCTAAATGCATCAAAAAGCTTGTGATAATAAAAAGAACTGCATGTAATGTTGTTTATGTAACCTAAGATGCTATTTGTTCCATTCTACTCTACAATACTATCACAGTTTTTTTTTATAGGAACAGTTGGTCAGAATCAACATGCTGTCTGCATCAAGCAGTGACCTTCTAATGTAGATGACATTTTTCTGCATTTATTCACCTTGAGAATTCAAAGGTTTTGCTTCTCAGCTGCATCCTATCACATTTAACCAAACATGCTCATGTGGAGGGTGTTGACTGAAGGATGTACTTTTAAAATGTATTATTACACCGGAAACCATAATGAAACACTGAAATTGCAACCAGTTTCTTTGTTTTAACCCTCATATTTGTTAAGACGATAACAGATATAGCAAGACACTTTGAAGACAAGGAAATATATCCTTTAAAAAGAAATAGCAACTGTTGGAATAAATATGCACAGATTTGCCACAAACTTTAAGAGCACCTACTGAACAGATTGGTTTCTTCCTGGAAATGTTTGTTCTGGCTCTTGTGTATGTGGTTTAAAGCATTGAGGCAACAGCTGACAACCTAGACACAAATGACACGAATTAAGTGACCTTGTGATTGCATCTGATAACGCTCTTGTCTTTGTGTTGTTTTTTTTTATCTTCACGCCGATCACATGTTGCTATTGAGACTTCAGAATAACATTGGGATCAGAGGTGTTGCTTTGAACTGGTATATATCTTATATATTTTATGACCAATTCCTGTCTTTACATGCCAACAATGTATCCTCTCCTACAGTGGCTTTAAACCAATTTTCCTTGAAGCCCCGATTAATGTAAATACCAGAAAGCTGTGACCCCAGCCCTTTATGCTGAAAACATGCTTGACTTCATGCTATTGTTAGCTTGCTTCTTGGCACAAATCATGCATTCCACCTGAGTTGTTTCTCATGTTAAAGATGCACAATGTAACTTTCCAACCGCCAAACTCCCAGTTCTGACTCATTTGATGGCACGGTGACATTTCTTAGGCACATTGACGGCATCGCTGGTCTGCAGAATCTCAGGGCAGAGGAACTGCACTTTTTGAACTTTTCCTCCAGCACACTGCCTGATGTTTCAGCAAGTTTTGCCTCACACACTGCATCACACATTAGCCTCCGGACATCAACGCACCATTTTGTTTTGAACACGCTGATTCAGCAAAGAAATGTGACAAGACGTTACCAGAGGAAAACAACAAAAAGAAATAAAAGCAAGAGAGCGAGAGCAAGCAATGAGACAAACTGCTGTTGTAAAAGCACATTTTGATGATATCCAATATTCACTTTGGGACCTGGTTTTTACCACGAGTGTTTTCATGCTAACCAGAACAGCAATATCATGTGAAAATAAGGTGAATAAATGTGTGTGAATTAGGCCTGAAATAATTTGGGAAAACGGGCAAATACTGTGTTATATATGGGCTTCAAGGTGGTGTGGTTAGCGCTGCAACATCACAACGAGAAGATCGCTGGTTGAAGCCTCGGCTTAGACAGCGTCTGTGTAGAGTTTCCATGTTCTCTCGTGTTAGTGTGGGTTCTCTCCGGGTACTGCAGCTTCTTCTCACTCTCAAAAGCCATGCCTTTTTGGTTAATCGATCTTAGGAAACTGTCTTAAGGAGTAAATAGGTGTGTAGCTGGTTGTTTGTCTCTCTGTAATGCCCTGTGATGGACTGGCAGCCTGTCCAGGACGTACCCTACCTTTCGCCCAATTATTGCTGGGATAGGCTCAGCTACCCTTCATTAGAATAAACAGAACAGATAATGGCTGGATAAGCTTACCTCTCTCTGTGAATGTTACTACTGTGTGTTAATTAGTATGTGAGTCTTGTTATATTTTATTGCTTTCTTTGGTTGTGCTAGGTCCTCAGCATGTTTCATTCTGTAATGTGCAAACATGAATTGTGCTTTACACACAGGTTTTATTACTGCCATTGACAGGAAAAAAAAAACTTGTTCTTTAGATATCTTTTAAAATTGATAACATTAAGTTGATTTGCCTCCTACATTGCAGGACCTGCGATGTGACTACTGCACACACGTACACTACGCTGGCGATGCTCGAGCAATATTGTGCAGGTCTATCACGGTCACAAAGGATTATATGAAAAACCGCTAACTAACAAAGACTGCAAGAAGTCTCACCTCTAGAGGGATGATTAGCTACCTTTGAAAACGGAACGTCAAAGTATGATTATGATGTTTCCTGATTTTTTTTTTTTGGGAATGGAGCAATGCAGTTGAACATTGAAGCTAAAAATGACATCATTTTACATGTTTAATCATATCTGGATGTAAAGATCGGTTTCATAAATAAATTAAAATAAATGAGGAGCTCATAGTTATCTGCTTGTACAGTAACAATGTGCAGCTCTAAGGAAATTTGAGGATCAACATGTAAGTGATGCATTATGGAATACCTTGTGCCAAGTCAGGCAAACTGTGTAGGGATTATACCAAGACTGTGCCTTCTTGTTAGTATCATCTGTGCTATGTTGGAGAGATTTTTGGAAAATGTCAGGATGTGTAACCCTTATCACCCACCCATACTGACAGCCTTTCCTTAAAATTAAGCTTAAAACATACCTCTAGGACAGTTTATTTATAATTTAGCTATTAGCTCTTTATCACAGAATTTAAAATAAAAATAATTTTTACTCGGGAAGTTTGGCTCTACATATTATGGGAGCTCTGCCTTTCTGGCTGAGCTGCTCCTTCACCACAACAGAATGATGCACAGTCTGCATCGCTGCACACGCCACACCAATCTCACGCTTCATCCTTTCCTTACTTGTAAACAAGACCCAGAGATACTTGAACTCCTCCACTTGGGGCAGGACCTCATTCCTCACCCAGACAGCACACTAGCCTTTACCAGCTAAGGACATGGACTTGGATTGGACATGATGATCACCTCCAATTTTATCTATTCTTTTTTCATTTTCTATTTATCTAATTATGTCTTCTGTTTTTATTTGCTTTCTTTAATCACTTTGATCTGCTGTCTGTGTGAAAAGGGTCTATATAAATAAAGATGGTCAAACTTTACTGCTTTTTTAGATGAACTATTAACACTGTTGCACCACATAAATTGGCTTCAATCCAACAGTTTAATCTTTTTGTAATTGTCTGTAAATAAGTCTGACAAAGAAAGCTGTGGGTTGAAGAACAAATACATTTATCATACTCCAGCTAGAAGGTTGGTGGGTAGATCACTGGCTTCTCTCCATGTGCAAAATTTTCTCACATTTGCAAGAAACTGAAAAAAAAAACACCCAACTGCCTCCAATATATGGTACTCATGGGTGTGTGATAAGAGTCGAGTGGTGCTGGGTGAATGGAGCAATGCAGTTTGACGCTTTAAACTTACACAAATATCCTTCATGGTTTTTATTCTTACTATTTTTGTTCAGTAAATTTTGGATTTGTAACAATTCAGAAGATCTAGTCACACTTCCATCTGCAGCCCTCAGTTCCCCAGGTTCCGGGGGGGGGGGGGGGGGGGGGGGTTGCACAATAATGGAAATGTAGTAGTTTACTCTGTGCAGGCAGCTTGTGTATTCCTGTCTTACTACCACCCTGCAAAGAGGAAATCCTTCTTCTTCCAAAGAAAACCTGCTTTATAGTGAAAATCCAACCACATCATTCACAGAGACATGCAACCACAGGCAGGTTTTTGGAGGAAAGCAAAGTGGCAGAAATCTAGAAAAACCCAGCTGTTTCCTAACAGACGAGAGCTCTTCCAGTTCAGTGACAGCAGGTACTACACATGTTCAGTCAGATTCTCAGATGCTGATGTGACAGACACAGAGGTGAAGATGCTCGACTGGCACATATTTATTTATATATGTGTATACACAGTTGTATGTATGGATGCAGGCCTGACAGTTAATGAAACAATTGAGGATGGATTGATGCATACTGAATCTTATTTTCATAACTCATGTGTTGTCTAAGCATGTATGCACAGAGTGCTGCATGTGTGACTGGAATAGGAATCAGTGGGCTTCTTTATATATATATATATATATATATATTTTTTTTTTTTTTTAAAGGATGAGCAGAAAAATCTGGTTGCTTATCAGTAAACATTAAATGGTGCATGTGCAGATCTATTATCTCATAAAAGTGTAAAACAAAAGTCCAGTTTTCAGTTATTTTTTTCTCTTCTATTTTCATCCATGTTGCTCTTCTACTCATTGCTCATTTCTTCTCACCTCCTCATCCTCATGCTGGCATGCCAGCTCATCATCTACTTGCTTTAGAACTGTTGCTATCTTTCCTCCTCCCACCCTTTTTCTTTCTGCCGTGACTATCAAACAGAATGTATATGAAGCCACATTAATAATTCATTAATCCACTGCATGCTAAGTTTACAAATTCATTAAATGACTTTATCTTTGTCTTTGTGCAACAAAAGTTTTAAAGACAACTTTGATTTAGCAAACATTAGATTATTACACAGCAAAGCAGATCAGGAGGATATCAGCAGTCATTAGGAATCTTATTCCATGTTCATTTAATGTGTTGAAGCTTTTTACAGATGGTAGTTTATAGAATCGGGTTTCTTTTGCAGTTACTACTCTAAGTATAATGAATAATAAATGAAGATGAAACAAAACCCAACATTTTTCTTCTGAAAGTCTTTCAGACGCTTATTCTTAAAGGAATGGGCTTTTTTTTTACTTCTTATGCAGCTTATTCTGATAACGCTGCTTTTAATAAAAGCAGGATGTCGGATATCGTATTCATGCCATTTTTATTTATTCTTTTCCAGCTTAGGTTCAAAAACTGCTTTTGTTTATCTGTTTTTTTTTCTGGTACTTGCTGAAAACACAGATGAGGAATCCAGCTGTTTTTGGTGTTTTTCTCTGATCTTTTTACACTCGGCACAGATAGAAAACTTGATTTTAAGTTGCCACCAGTTCAGCCTGACAACAGAGTGTTATAAGGAGGAGAGAAACAGAAAAATATGAACCAGCTGTTTCACAATCATTACATTGTGTTTTTCCTGTTGGATTAATCTTCAGTCTCTGGCCACTTCAGATGCACCTTCTAGTACCACGTTAGACCCCATTTAACTTCAGAACTGCCTTAATTCTTGGTGTCATATGTGCTGAAAACATTCCTCAGATTTAGCTCCACATTGACGGTATCACACAGTTGCTGCAGATTTTCCACCTGCACATCCATGATGAGAATCTTCCCCTTCCACTACATCACAAAGGTGCTCCTGTGATTTCTGCTAGATTCTGATCCAACCATCTGAATAGGAAGCTGAAACAGACTTATTCGATCAGAAACTGTTTTTCATCATCTATTTTCCAGTTTTGGACAATAGATGTGTGAATTGTAACCTCAGTTATATGTTTTTAGTTTACAGGAGTGGTCTTCTGCTGCTGTAGAACCTCTGCTTCAAAGTTGGACAACCTTGACAAGGCATGCTGGCCCAGATGACTGCTGCTCACTGCCTTTTCTCTTTGTCAGATCATCCTCTGTAAACCCTAGAGAGCGAACATCCCAGTAGATCAGCTGTTTCTGAAATACTCAGACCAACAACCATGCCACGTTCAGTCACTTAAATCCGCTTTGTTTGAACTTCATCTTCATCCTCACCATGTTTACATGACTAAATGCATTGAGTTGCTACCACATGATCAGCTAAGCTATTTGCATTGACGAGCGATTGAACAGGAAGTTAATAAAATAGCCAGCGAGTCAGAAACATCCACACCTCTACTTTCTGTTTCTATAACGGGGATCTAACTGCTGTATCAAGCCATAACATCTCTTTCTAATTCTCATGAGTACGTTTCTTTTATAACTTTGACAAAGAGTTTTAAATGAACATAACGTTTACAGCAGTAATTTCTGGGAAGGTATGACATGAAATGAAAGTAATTCTTGTAGCTGTTTTATCAAAGTAAACAATCCACCTGAATGTTTATGAAAAATACTTATTTACTGTGAAGTTTATGTGATTGTTTAAGGTAAAGTTGTTGGATAAGTATTATGAAATTAAATGAACATCTTTAAAACTGGGCTGTTTCCTTTATTTTAATTCTTTTAAAATTGAGTTGTTGAAGGGGTTCTTACTAAAACAAGGATGAGTGGAAGCTGCTGAGGCTTTCAGTCCAAGCTTCATGAAGTTTTTCTCTCCCTCCCTCTTCTTCCCACACCCCATTCTTCTTCTCTTTCAGGCCAAGTCGTGTATCTGTCATATGTGCGGCGCCCACCTCAACAGACTCCACTCCTGCCTCTACTGCGTCTTCTTCGCCTGCTTTGCCAAAAAACATATCCACGAACATGCCAAGAGCAAACGGCATAACCTAGGTATAACACACACACACACACATTTCCTTTCTAAACACACACTGACACACACAGATCCTCAGTGCAGTACAAAAATGTGAAATCGTCTCTTACTTCTTTGTTTTTCTTCTAAAGAACTGGACTGTGATGTAATCTTTAAAGTTGTCCTGAGCGATATTTTTTTAGGCTTTCTGAAGATCTACTAAAGTTTTTTTTTGGACATTGGTTACTTTTTTCCCTACTTTTCAGTCATTCAATGAATAATTTAAGCATAAACAGGCCCCACTGAAAGTCTGTCTTCATACATACTGAAAATACATCAAATTGCATGTTTAAGCACTTTGTTACCAGCAGCCTGTCACAAAGACACAGTTTGTTCCCATTTTTATTGCTTAACGCAGGAAAAATGCCTAAGGTTAGACAGTTTGACGAGCAGATCATAGTATTGAATGGTAACGTGGTTTATCTCACAGTGCTGTGCAGTGTGTCCTTAAATAGAACTGTGGAAAGTGGATAAAACCAGTATGTGTAAAAGCACAAAAAGCTAGAAAATCTGAAGATTGTATCCTTTCCAGCAAAGACCCGACACAGGTCCAGAGATCCATATGAACCTTTAGCTGTTCGGGAAGCCTCAGCAGAACAGCAGCAGGTCTAATGTAGTGATGAATACACACCCTGGGGTGGAAATATACCCCAGGGTATTATTACGTATTACAGGAGTATTATCTGGACAGAGAGGAGGACAAAAATCAGCCAACATCCAAAGACAAGGTTTGGAAAGTCCTTTAAGAAGTCTGGAGAACTATTCCTGTGGAAGGGTGAAAGCCTTTTAAGAGGCTTCAGTCTCTGTTGAGCGAGAGGCTCATATATTGACTTTATAGTTCATTAAGGTTTGTACAAACTGTGCATAGTTTCATACATTTCTGTTCTTATTTCACAATGTCCTGACAGTATGTAAATAAATGAGCATTTGCAGTATTATTACATAATATTATACATCACACACACTAATCACGAGCATCTCTTAAAACTGCTGTTTAGGGGCCAGTTTTTAACATGAAGATGTAACCCTTTTGTTATTTTCTGAAGCTGTAAGTCATTTACACCACAGTGTACCTGCTTATCTTTGCATGTTCATGACATATTTGTGGGTTTTGTAGGAGATTCAATGAGGAGCAACACAACGATGAGTTCTTATGCAATCTGGTGCAATGTAACTGCAACAGAGTCTAAAGGGCTTCAGCCTCAAAGGGGGTTTGAATGTCACCTGTTTGTCTGGTTTCATGTCGTTCTATAGAAGGAAGCACATGAATTTACAAATGAACAGGGACTTGGTTTGGTCCTGGTAGCTAAATAAGGGTTTTATTGTCTGCTTGATAACTGTGTTTAGATAAAAAAAAAATTCTCTTTAAAGAAACAAAAATGTAGAAATGAGATGATATTGTTTATTACAAATATGGCTGCATTAAATTATCTGAGATTATTCCTCAGAACTAACTGCTCTATTGCTCATTTCAGCCCACATATTGATGCCATTGTTTCCTAACACACTGATAATGCATTTTAATCACTGCACTACATATTTGCATCAAACGGGAACGATCTGGATTCCTCCAGGTTTGGATACAGCTAACATTAATTATATTCCTGTTATTTCAGTAGAGACTGAGCAGCCTGTAACCATCAACACAGCGCTCAGATGTACACTATCTCAGCTGAATGTTACCTGAACTGAGCATTAACACCAGCTGCTGTATGACCCGCTGAACTTTCTACTAAGCCTTCCTGATGTAGTCATAAATAAATGGTTATAGTGTTGTTAATCCTGCACAGTCTGATTAATCTGCTTAATCTGGTTAGACTAGGGGTCTAGTTTTGGAAAGTAACAGATTATTTTATTTATGTTTATTGAAAGCAATTGGCCTTCTTTTTGGGATTAAGGCTGCATTCATTTTGGCAACGGGAGCTTTGTACTCCCTGTTGCTGAGAAAAAAAAATAAAAAGTGGGATTTATGAGGCAGATAATGATTCTCAACCAAAGCCTCATTAGCTGGATTTTTATTTAAGAACGCTACAAAGTATAAGAATACGTTAGCAAATTCCACACTTTGGATTTCCACATTTCAATCTGGATTATATTCAGGATCCAGAGATGGAAATGAGACATTATCACATTCTGATTGAACACAATCACTTCCATTCAAACCCAATCGCTAAAAAACAACTTGGATATAAAACTATCTTGTTCTACTTGAGCTCAGTTAAACATTTTTTTCTCTTTCTTGCTGATTTGAACAAAACAATAGATTGGATTTTTAGTAGATTTTTCAGGGAAACTGTATAAATTTAACAGATTATCAATATCCGAGCCACGGCACAAAGCAGAATCAGTTGTTCTCAAAACGTCCACTCAAACCAGTTTTTCACTAAATGCTGCATGTGGTTGGAGTCCGTGCTTAATTCAGATACATGTTTGTTTTTATTTTCCCAAATCAGAGAACTGGTACTGGATCTGAAATTCCAGTCCTCAGGGGCCTCTGTCGGCAGCTTCTAGATGTTTCTTACTTCAAACACACCTGATCAGGTCAAATGTCTCCAGCAACTTACTGAGTTCTGCCCCATTAAGCTGAATTGCATGTGTTGAATCAGGAAATGTGTAAAAGCTACAGGACAGTGTCTCTCAGGGAGTTTGAGATTCCTGCTAATTCCTGCTGTGGAAGGAAGTACTGAACGTGTCTTGTGCTTATTATAGAAATCAATATAAATTGAACCAGTATAGGTTTGAGATGTTTCCTATCACCCAGCTGTACTTTAACATCAGTTATCAGACTTTCATGTTAAGGTGCTGCAGGGGAAATGCATTACGACGACTAGATCTTTTATTATGTGTTACAACACAACAAAACAGGCTTAAGAGAAAAAGTGTGTTCAGTACTCTTGAGTTTTGGCTTTCTGTTTTACACTCCCCGTAACAGATTTAGGCCGTTTGGAGCTTGTTGTGAAGCACTGCAGCATACAGAAGACCCTCCGGGTGTCACAAAAGCTGGTTTTGGCAGATGTGGAGACTGACATTTGGTTTTATGTTGCCTCCTTTTATTCCTTTTTATCAGTCCACTCAGGAAAGACCTCCTGTGGTGTGTGTGTGCATTTTTTTTGTGTTTAATTAGTTTAGCTCCTGAATTATATGCTGCAGAAAAACTAAAGTAAAACAGTCAAATAGAAAGAGACGGATCTCAGCAGACTGGCGAGGAGGTAATTAACATGTTTCTATCACACCCAGTGGAATTATCCTTCATTAAAGAAACCTCCTCCCTCTTCTGTTTCTCCTCCTCATTTCCTTCTTTACCACTTCATCTTTTTCATCCACCTATTTTTCCACATTTTCACTCAGTCTTTTTCCGCATTCTGTTTGCCATCTCATGGGTTCCTTTCCCTCCTCTATCCTCCTCTCTTTTGCCCTCCTCTTGTTCCCATGGTTACCTGATAACCCGTCCGATATTCAGAACTGTTGAAGGATTTCCTTTAATTGCAATTTATGTCTTCCTGCTGTGCAGGTTTCCTCCTTCCTGTTTCCTTTAATCCTTTTGCTTTCTTACTCCTTCATACCTTCAGAGGATAAAAGCCACGAAGGCCTTCGGGCAGGTTGTCATAGCAACATGAAGCATGTAGCTGGAGGGTATAGATCAGGTGATGAGAGAAGAGGAAGCGGGAGTAGAAATGTGTGTGTGTAAGATTGCATTGATAAGCGCCTCCCTCTCCTCTTTCTTCTCACCTTAAGCTTTCAGTGTTTTGTCTTTTTGTAACGGCGTCAGAAAGATCGTTGATCTGTCAGCAGATTAGCCAAAGCTACCTGGCACAGCATCACCATGGCAACAAGCATGAGATGAAGCAGTAAACGGTTCATACAGCTCCTGTATTACCTTGTGACAGACTGATAAACCACAGTGTCCATGTCTTTTTAAATAAAATGATATCCTGCACCATTTGCGCTCATCATTCTTTCCGTGTGTGTGTTCAGCTATCGACCTGCTGTACGGGGGAATTTACTGCTTTATGTGCCAAGACTACATTTACGACAAAGAGATGGAACAGATTGCCAAAGACGAGCAAAGGAAAGCCTGGAAGATGCAAGGTACATCAGCATCAAGCACATTTATTCACACACACCACACCAAGTCTCAAGTGTGCTGGTACAAGTCCAACTGGAACAGTTTAAGGATAACAGATTGGAAAGAAGTTGCAGGATTTATCTGACGTCCTGTACTTCTCACTTCTCTGTTTCTTCACAGTTGTATCTTTTTTTTACGTGTCTTATCCAGCATCAAAGCAGGCAGAATGATGGTCTGGCTGCTCTATTGTGTCGAGCAAATTTGCTCTTCCAAGAGGATCATCATATATATATGTATATACAGAGATCCTCTTGATAATCAGAATAATTTATTTATTATTTATTTTGGACTAATGTGTTCCACATGATTTATGTATTTTGCTGGACCGACTGGAAAAGAAGAGAAGACAGAAAGACACAGTTGTATCATTTAATATGTTGCTTTAAAGTAACACTTTAATCTGTGAATTTCTCCCCACCATTTTTTTTTTTAAATTTCAAACTAGTTTTGATTCGGTCAGTGTCATTGAAGGCGGCATGAAGCGGTACCTGAATGCTACAGAGGTGGCACAGGCAGCCCAGATGTTGTCAGGCATGCATACACGCTTCAGTACCAGTTTAAATAGCTACGGGGACATTTGCACTGCTGATTTATTTTTTACACTTTGATTTTCTGGGTCTTTTTATTCATCCTCTGTAGGTGGATAATTGCTATATTTTCGTTCCTAACATATTGCAGTCACATATCCAACATGGCTGTTTTCCTCCATTCAGATCTGATTGGTTCTCAGTGTTCCTTCAATTTTAATTAATATTAATGGGTTTATTTTTAGCTTTAAAACTTTTGCAGCATTTATCTTATTATGTATTTGTCTTGATTTAGCTGTTTATTATGTGTGATTGCAAGAAATAGATCAGTACATCCAAATCAGCCAATTCTTCTTTGTTTTTATATAAAGTGTTTAGGTCATTTTTTTATCTGAGATGCAGAACTTTAATTATTATTATCTGTTTTAGGGATAGGGGAGAAGTACTCAACGTGGGAGCCCACCAAGAGGGAGCTGGAGCTGCTCCGGCACAATCCCAAGAGACGGAGAATCACCTCCAACTGTACAATTGGTTTGTACCTTTACACACACACACACTTGTGCTGGAACTGACTACTGTCTGGCTAATTCTGCGTGAAGGACTGTTCAATAAAGTGGCAAAACACACGGCTTCAAACCTGTAATGTATTAGATTGTAGTGGTGAGATGAATATGTTAAAGCGTAGGTTAGTTTTTCTGCTTTTTGTATAACAGCAGGGTTTAACTTTAAAAAAGTAGATAAATAGCTCTAACCTGATTGGCTCAGAGCTCAGGAGGGGAGTTTGTGGTTAAACTGAATGTTGGCTTTTTATGTTCCTGTCAGGACTGCGAGGTCTGATAAACCTGGGCAACACGTGCTTCATGAACTGCATCGTCCAGGCTCTAACACACACTCCCCTGCTACGAGACTTCTTCCTGTCCGACCGACACAAATGTGAAATGCAGAGCAACTCCTGCTTGGTGTGTGAGATGTCACAGCTGTTCCAGGAGGTGACTAAAGTTTCATTTTTTTAACCAAACTGGCTCCAGAGCTAGTCTTTGATCCAGAAACTAAAGTTATTACAAGTTGCAGGTGTTAATACTCGGATTCAGCAGTGGTTCGATTGCCCCCTTTGTACACATTGCACATTGTTTACATTAGATCCCGCCGTGTTCGGCTTCCTCCAGTACAGAATCATAACCACATGTTATTTAGACTGAGGTTGCTTTAAAAAGATAATTACCTAAGTTAGATCACATGTGTTCAGGGTCTGATTCAGAAAAAGTTGGATTTCTTCTTTTCAGACTGTCATAAAAGGACACGGTGACAGACACAGAGCTACATCATTACATCACTTTAACCATCCTCTCTGGTGTATCTTCATTTCTTTAAAAGGACCACAATGCAGTGACAGTATAACTAGTCTAATTTTAAAACGGTGTTTGGCTGGTGCTACTAAAAGATAACCAGTGTAAATGAAAGACACGACCGTTTCACAAGCAGGAAACAGAAAAAATTGTTGGAAAATCAGCTGCAAGTGATGCAGCTCTATACACCCCACTGAGCCGGGTTCATTGGTGAATGAAACATTAATGTTGGTTAATGTTCATCCTCTGCACATCCATTTTGTAATGTTGAAACTCAGTTTGTTTTAATGTTCTTTCCTGAACTAAACCAGTTTGATGCCACTCTGGTTTTAAAAGAAAAACATGGATCTGTCTCCAAACCAGTTTGGTGGTAAAACACCTGAAAAGATGCTTCCTCTCTTATCTTTGCTTACACACTCTACTTAATTCAGTTCTACTCAGGCCACCGCTCTCCTCACATCCCGTTCCGCCTCCTCCACCTGGTGTGGACTCACGCCCGTCACCTGGCCGGCTACGAGCAGCAGGACGCCCACGAATTCCTAATTGCCGCGCTGGATGTCCTGCACAGACACTGCAAAGGTAAAAACGCTCACAGATTAAATTATATGCAAGGAGAGTTGATGCTTTTAGGGACGTGGGGTAATCTCTGAGGGATAAGTCAATCTGAGAGGATAAAAAAAAGGATGAAAGAGGTGTGCAGACTGACAGACGGAGCTGATCCTTTTGGATTTCTGTCCATTTCCAGGCAGAGTGGAAGGGTGGGAAGTAAAATGGGATTGCCTTTAGTGACGGTGCACATTTCTCTGTATCTACACAGATGACAACGGGAAGAAAGCCAATAACCCGAACCACTGTAACTGCATTATCGACCAAATCTTCACAGGAGGCCTGCAGTCTGACGTCACCTGTCAAGTCTGCCAGTAAGCATCCGTTTGTCTGTGTGTGTAAAAGCATGTCACCATGAACGCCTCACTGAACGCTCACCACTGACTCCATAACAACTGTAAAAATGTTTTAGTCCATCTCACCTCTCTGCGTTTAGCTTGGCCATACCCAGTTTCACAGATGGACACAGCAACAACAAGCATCTACTACTGGGCAGTGTTACGTTGTTCTGTAGCTCCCCCTGCTGGTGTTTTACAACCACCTTCACTTTAAGACTTCTGGAGCCATGGGAGGGATTTAGCTCATTGTTTACTTAGACAGGACCTGGTTAGGCTGTTAGCTTCCAGATGAGCGCTAGAAAAAGCCTCCCTCACCCATAATCATTCAGGAGGGGGACAAAGAACATCTTAGTGTCCTGGATTGGTGCTGGGATGATGGATACTGTTATCTCAGAAACCATGATGTTCCCCTCCTCTCTTTTGTATTGTTAAGAATCTTTTTCCCAGCATTGCTTGTTTATATGTGCTAGAAATATCAGACAAGACCACGTGGAAATGAGCCAGACGGTTGTTAAAGAGAGAGAGTGAATACATTGATGTATTTGCCACCATGCTGATTCCCCCCTTACAGAGCAGCTGCCTGATGCAGGGCTCCAGACTTTCTGGTGCATCTTCGCTTTTCACCTGTAAAAACCAATACCCAAATTTTCACATAATCGTTCTCAGCACCATATTTACTAAGGATAGATCTTTGATCATTACCTATAGACATTTAAAATATTGTGAACAAGAATGAGGCATAGTAACATGTCTATGTTTGAAACACAAATAATAAATAGAAAAATCTAAATTAGGACAAAATTAGGGTGCTAGTTCCACAGAACTGGATTAAATTTAATCTCAAACTTTGAAATTAATCATAAAACTTGGATGTATTGATTTACATTTATTAATGATAAGAGTATTAAATTAATACATGGCAGTCTTGCTGGTGTTGCTGTCGTTTACTGGTGGTATAAATGCAGCTTTTTCACTTTCTAGAGCTGAATAGTGTTGATGTTTAAAATATTTCAGACGACTTAGATGTAATATAGATAGTAATAAATTCAGTCCTGTTTCTGTGGTTGGCTTTGTGGTGTTTTATCTATCAGTACATTCACTTATCATCATTTTAGCCTCATAATCTGATAACTGAGGCTGTCCTGAAAGAAATAATGTTTTATAAGGAAAATAAAAGACAAAAAACTAAACAGGCAAACCAAAAATAGATTGGCGTTTTAAGGGTTAATGAAAGTCTGATGCCCAACCTTTCCCGGGATGTACTTCCGAACACGATCCTCCTTCAGAAAAAGTGTCAAAGATCAAACGGAAGATCCACAGAGACTATGAAAGAGCTGTCAGAATGAGTTCAGAATGATCAATGAATAAGCAAAAGGGTTTTAAAGCAGAGCTGTTTAGGAATGCTCTATGCTCCATCTGTGGACCACAGCCGGTGCCATCCCAGTATAAAACACTACATAGCTCTAAATATCATCCATCAACAAAAGGATTCTTTGTGTTTGTTTACAATAAAGGACAATATAACAAATAAGAATAGGCATTTAACTTTACCTGTTTATTATAAATTAATTAAGCAAACAAGAAAAAGTGTTCAGCAGATATTTTAGAAAACTCAGAGGATTTTGCAGCACATTAATTACTAACCTGGGGCTAAGTAAATTATTCCTCTGTGTTTGGTTTTGAGTAAAATATTCTTCAGATTTTGCTCTCTGTCTTCATCGTTCTGCAGTCCCACTTCCTGAAGTGCTGCGGGTGATGAAGATGTGTACATTTCTGACACTCTACAGCTTGCTCCTCTGCATTCAGGCTTCCTGCTGTTTTCCCACACGTATTGTATTTTGTTGTTGCTCATTATGACTAAAGGGGGTCATTTTGTGTTGTTTTGAGACAGATATGTGACTTGTATACATGAGGTGGATGTGATAGTTTAATCTGACTGGAATCAATAAAGCACAAAGGACATATGACGTGACACACACGTTGCAGCGTCCCTGCTGCAACACAAAGCTGGCTTAGTAGAGCTAAAAGATAAAAAAGAACATTTTTGGTGTGATCACACATACAGATGCTCCGGGCTTTTAAATGCCTGCCATGTGAGGAATTATCTTACCTGCTTATGTGTCATCAGCTCTTCGACAGGCTGAGCACCTGGGATGTCCCACAATCCCTGAAAACCCTGCACAAGCTGCCTGCAAAGGTGCGCTGTGTTAAGCTGGCTGCACCTCAGAACAGTCTTTACCTGTATATGTGTTGTATGTTATCATTTTGGTGTGACTATACAGGAACAGAAGTGCCCCATGGGGACTAATAAAGTTGTCTGAATCTGAATCAAGCTGGAAGGATTACACAGCCGGTAGATTTTAACAAAAAGAGTCATGAATGCTATCCGCTTATGAGTGTTTGTCCTGAAACAGCCTTAGCAACACAGAAGTCAGAACCACAGTGCTGATCATCAATACTGTTTTTTTTTTTTTGCTTTCTGTTAGACACTCAGCAGGGCATCTGATTGATAAAGTCTGTTCCTGTTAAGTGCTTTTTGGAGGGTGCAGCTTTAAATATTCATAATGAACTGATGCTAAAGATTTTATTTGCACTGGTGGATTAAAAATGGCATTTAATGGAATAAAGAAAAATCTATAACAAAAGAGCAGGTATACATGATATTGTTTAAGAATAAAATAATATATTTTAAAAAAGAATATCTGCAAAAATGCAAACGCACACACCGCCACTTTATCAGTTTCACCTTGCAAGTACAGCATGGAGCTACAAGGACACCTCACAGATGATAAATGACACTAATCAGACGGTATCATCAGAAAATAGCACAACGCATCAGCATAAAAGCGAGTTTGGTGCACAATATTCAGTCATTAATTATGCCGGTTTGAACAGGTGGGGTTGACGGTTGTGATGGAGTCTGGCTGGCTGTCTTATGTGGAGGGTGGGGTTCGTATAGCTGGAGGCTCTGGTGTGCATGGGAATGGTTAGTAATGCAGCAGGATGGATGCAGGATGTAACAGAGAGCCAGTAAGTTGGATAAGAAAGGGCCGATGTGGTCTTTTACTGCTGTAGCCCATCCATCCATTTTCTACCGCTTCTCCCTGAACGGGGTCACGGGGGGCCTGGAGCCCATCCCAGCTGACATCGGGCGAGAGGCGGGGTACACCCTGGACAGGTTGCCAATCCATCACAGGGGCTGCTGTAGCCCATCTGCTTCATATATGCTATCCTGCATGCCTTATTTGAGATTCTGTTGTCCATCTATCATTTCCAACCAGTCTGCCACCAACAACAAGGAATTTTCTTTCAAACAACTGCTGCTCACTGGATATTTTCTCTTTTTCAAACCATTCTCTGTAAAACCCTCAAATGTTGCGTGAAACACCAGTAGATGAACAGTTTGTGAAGCAACCATGCCACATTTAGTCTCTTAAATGTCCTTTTCTCCCCCATTCTGATGCTCAGTTTGAACCATTTTGACCATGTCCACACAACCTGATATGAGTTGTGCAACATGGTTTGCTTATTTAAATAATTGAGTGTGTCCAAATGAATGTGTGTAGTTTTTTTAAAGAGCTGGTGAGTATATAAACAATTTTAGATTGTGTGTGATAAAGTGTAAACTTAATTCACTTGGGAGGATAAGATAGAAAGTTTCAATTAAGAACCCTCCAAAGTTCATCCTGTCAAACAGACTTCAGCCTGCACAAATTGACACACAGCAACACTTAATCACATATTTAGAGCACACCTTCACTATCTGTTTTATCCTTCTGTTCTCTTAGTGGTGTTTCAACAACCATAGACCCGTTCTGGGACATCAGCCTGGACCTGCCGGGTTCCTCCACACCATTCTGGCCCCTCAGTCCAGGAGGAGAGTTATCAGCACTTAACGGAGAGAGTCACACAACTGGAGCTACAACGCTTACCGACTGTCTGCGCAGGTAAATCCCAATCATTTGTATTAAAAAAACATACTATTCATTCTCCTAAAACAAAAACCTCCAAATTCTGGCACAACCAGTCGGTACAGATTGATGAATTTAAGTCTCTGAGGGACCACAGTCCTCCCTCACATATCTACTGGTGCAGACACGTTGGCAAACGGGGGACTGACAAGAACACGGGCACAAATACTCTTTCACTAAATTCTTCCCTTTCCTGTTCAGATTCACCAGACCAGAGCACCTTGGCAGCAGTGCTAAGATCAAGTGCAGCGGTTGCCATAGTTACCAGGAGTCCACCAAGCAGCTGACCATGAAGAAGCTTCCGATTGTTGCCTGCTTCCATCTTAAAGTAAACAGAGTTTAATTTAAGTGCTGTTTGGAGGTGTACAGACAACCCCACCAGCATTTTTACCCTGTATCATATCTGTGTGTGTGTGTGTGTCTTCAGAGGTTTGAGCATTCAGCCAAACTGCGGCGGAAGATTACAACTTATGTCTCCTTTCCATTGGAGCTGGACATGACTCCCTTCATGGCTTCCAGGTGAGCAGATTACATGATATGATGGGAGTAGATTTTACACTTTATCCTGCTTTACTGACATCAAATGCCTGATCGAGCTCAGGATAATGGAACTGAGCTAGAACCAAGATCGAGTGTTAAAACTATGGGTTTTTTTTTTCAGTAAAGAAAGCCGAATGAACGGGCAGTACCAGCAAACCGTGGACCCATTTAACAACGACAACAAGTAAGACTTTTTCTGTAAGAGAAAAGTAGTAAAAGATGTAAAAACCACTCTGGTTAACACGATTTGTTGCACATCATGCACTGCATTGTTCCAGTCGAAGGTAACTACTCGATCTGGCTCTATTGATTGTGCTTTACAGCCTTTACACCCTGAAACTTTCCCAAGTTTCCTGAATCTTTTCACAACATTATAAACTGGTAAAAGACTGGATTTCTTTGCAGTTGTGCACAGAGAAACAGCTTTTGTGAGCTTCTTGGTGACACATGGCAAATCCTTGTGTGATAAATATTAAGCTTTTAAGGATGCTATGTGGCACCATCAATCCTCTGTATGTTCAGATTTTTGTCCATATCTTTCAAATGGCATAAAATCTAAATATAATATTTTAAAAATACGCTTAAGTTTGTCTTAAATGACCTGAAAGTAATTTCCTTCTGATTTTTGTGCCTGTTTCAGGTACAGTTTGTTTGCAGTGGTTAACCACCAGGGGACACTAGAGAGTGGCCACTACACCACTTTCATAAGGCAGCACAAGGACCAGTGGTTTAAGTGTGATGATGCCATCATCACCAAGGCTAGCATCAAGGACGTACTAGATAGCGAAGGGTAAGCAAAGTTAAGGAATTGAGTTACTCCCTTTTTGAAAAGGCTTCAGTTTGATAAGCCTCATTCATCTGTCTCTTCAGGTACCTTCTGTTTTACCACAAACAATTCCTGGAGTACGAATAGTCTGCGCTCAAGGGAGGAAGCTGGGGCAGGAGTCAAGGCGGGAAACCTTCAGCTCTCATGCTAACATGGACCCACGTTACTACATGCTAGACCAGATCCACTGTCTGTGCTACATAAAGAAAACACGCAAGAACCCACACGAAATGCTACAAATAAACAAGGGAGATTTATACACTCACAGGGGTTTTCACTTGAATTCAGGACATGAAGAAGAAAGAAGCTGTGATAGTCTGCTGTCGCTTGCAGATGATGGAGGAATTGCCTCGAAAGCCTGCGTTTTTCTGTCATCAGGCACAGACACAGGAAACAAGGAAGTTCTACTTGATCCCAAATGCTGTTCTTCACCCACGTCTTGCTTCATGCTTCCACAGCTGCATATTTTAACATCCAGGCAGAGCTGCAGCTTCCCTCTGGGATACAAAGCTCTCCTTTAGAAAAGGAAGAGCTCCTTTCTTTTTCCTCTTCTACTTCCTTCCCATCTTTATACCTGCAAGGATTGAAAAATAAAACTTTCTGGACACAAGCACATGTTTCTAACACATCCACACTCCTCCAAAAGACCAAATATTGTCTTATGATCCATTGTTTTTTTTTCGTTTTATTCAATTATCACGTCACAATCACCAAACAAATAGTATTCTAAAGTTTATTCCATTAATTATTTGTGAGTTAGTGGTACCTTAAAAGAATCTTTTGTGAAGGAAGTGACAGTTCTGTTGTTTTCTGCCTCTCTTCCAGTTTCCCAGTCAAAGGCAAGAAAACGGTGAATATTATATTTTTGTACATCTTGCATCTAAAAGGTTTGTTTACGGTTTTGCATCCTCAAACCTTCACGTCGTTCCTCCGTGTTACGTCGTGCCGTCAATCTTTGTTTTGTATTTTTTTTTTGTACACGCGTACTGAAACGGTTCTGAAGACTTGTGAAAATGCTGCTATGGCTTCTCTTTTTTCCTTTTTTTTTTTTTGTTGCTGATAAATATTCTCCACATTTAAGACACGTTGTCATGATGCTGTTTCAGGTAAACAGTTGAAACGAAATGAAAAGAAAAAGCAGAGAAAGGAGTGTATGTACTGGATAAAACGCTCAGTTCTGCAGTGTTAACTGTCGACCGCATGTCGCTATGTGTGTGTTTGTGTGAATGCGTGCACGCGTATGTGCCCCAGAGAGAAGAGGGAGTGAAAAAAATATAAACTGAGTAGGTGTTTGTAAAAAAAATGCATATAGAGAGAAAAGAAAAAAGAAAAAGTGTGTTTTTGTTTGTATGCACGTGTGCTGTGCGCGTGCATATGCACTGTATGTTTGTGTACTGAATCAGTACTTTTCAGCATGCCGTCTGAGCTGGGTATCACAGTTTGATAGGATTTTTTTCCCCCTTTCTATGTTGATGATGTATGTAAAGCGTATGTGTACAGTTTGTATGTGTGAGACAAACATGGTGAAACCTCAAAGTGAATTTGTTCTGTACTGCTGGATCCAGCCGCAGAGCCGGACAGCTGGTCAGTCATTCCTCGCACACAGTCGTTACTGCTGCAAGAACAGGACACAGTGATGAAAATACACTCAAATAAAGATAATCTATATCTGTAAACGCTCATGTGTCGGTGATTCATTGCAAGTCATTCTATAATGTTTAGTCTTTGATTCATTTCTTAAGCTTTTATTTTTGTGTTTGATGTTGCTGATCGAAGGCAGGATGACTGGATGAGAGTTGTGTCAACCTACCGGTAGCTATAGCAACTGTATTTTGTGTCGTGTTGGCCAAACAAAACTCCCCAAGGACAGATTTGAGAACAAATACAGAAATAATGGTTCGCATTCAGCCTCTCCTCCCAGCAGACGCGTCTGCAAAAATACAGAAGTATCCAACTTTGCATAATAATTCAGGGCTTTGTAGGTTTAAAAATGACATCTGCTCACTATGCATTATTGAAAAATTCATGAACTATGGATATGAAAGCATTGTGTTGTAAGTCCCTGGACACCCTGAATGAATGTCTGTCTGTCGTTGTTTCCAAAATCAAGAACCTCATTAATGAAAACGTGCCTGGAGTTTAGAGGAGCTTAGTTCTGACACTTCCTACACAATGCATGGATTTAGGAAAAGTAGACGTGTGTATTTGTGCACTTTGGTTTATCTTTCCATAAATGAACCGTACTGGAAGAAATTGTCAAAGAACCAAAAAGAGAAAAGTGTAAAAAGTGGAAGAGAAGCAAAGCTGATTTGAGAAAGAGCTGCTCTAACACCCGGGGAGGAACACCAGTGTGTGGTGTTTTACAACAGATCTTAAGTGCACGGCTACATGTTCAAACTGTTCCCTTCCTTCTATGTTTAACCCCTCAGTGCTGTGTGTGTCATATCTGATAATACAGGGACCCTGCAGTTAGGTCATGGTAAAAGCTTCCACTTCCTGTTGCTCACATTTTGCACTTGGCTTTCTATATTACTGATTTAATGTGCACGGAAATGCAAGACAGTGAGACATGCTGGTTGCATGAAGACAATCCACTAACAACCCTTCTGCAATAATAAACACATGGAGACGCTATCAAGGGATTGCATGAACACTTAACACAGTGCAGAACAGAACAAGGCACCACAAAGCATGATGGGAACTATGTAAAAACAAGAGGCAGTAGTGACCAGTAATTCAACCACCACAATATTTTATATAATTCTTTTTTTTTTATTTTAAGTTCAGTAAAAACTTTAGTTTTAATTTTGAAAATATTAAGCTTGATCAGAAATTTACTGGCAAGTATTGTTTTAGTCTGGAGAAAAAAAATAATTTAACGCTGGCTATTTAAAATCTTTTTAAAGTGAGGAAAGGTTATTTAGCTTGGATGAAAAGGACGCAAGTAAATAAAAGTATCAAGAATGTGTAGCATCAAAGAGTGACATAAGAGAAAGTAAACTTTGTAACCAAATGTAGTTTTGGAAAGACTCTAAAAGTAATTTTCAGTCAATATACTATAAATTTTACTAAATCTGAATTTACTGAAATAAAAAAACTCAGATTTTTTTTTTTTTTTAATATGGAAGCTTTAATCAGCCAGAGTTAAAGCTTAAAAGCATTTATTCCTAAACTGTAGTGTCCCTGCACTACCTGCAGGAGGACCCCTCTCATCATGTTGCACTGTTGTTTTACATCAGATTTAAATTGCTGAAATAATGCCATGTTTCATGTGCTTCTGCATATCTCTGGGCATGCATATTCCTGAACTACACTGATTAAGTGTAATAACATACATAGCACCTTTATATTAAAAGGGAACTTTTAAATGAATGCATTAGACACCCTCAACGGGAAACTTTCACAAATGTATAGAAATTCAGAATCTGGTTGGTTACCATGGTGACTACAGAATACATGCCTGCTTGACATTTTGCTGATTATGAACTGCTACCGATAGCTACAGGTGGCAGATTGAGAGTTTGCCACTGAGATATGCTTCCTATATTAAGCTTTTACAGAATAAAAGGCTGCCGTGGGCCTTTCTGAGTTTTATGATACCCATGTTTCACTATTTATCCTGGTTATACAATCCCACCAGGTTGACACTTTGCAAAGTAGGCTAATCAAGTCTTATTAGTCTATTGGTGATTTTTGACACACCTCTTCACTAGGTTCACCTGTTCAATTGCTTGTAAACACTAATAACTAATTAGCCAATCACATGGTAACATGTAAACATGGTCAAGATGGCTAGATAAAGATGAGGCTAAGCATCAGAATATGAAAAAAGGCATTTAGGTAACTTTGAATGTGACATGTTTGTTGTCTGCGTATTTCAGAAACTACAGAAACTATAGATTTTTGCACACAACCAGCTGTAGGGTTAATGGTCTGAAAAAGAGAAAAATATGTAGCGAGCAGCAGCTGTCTAGACCAAAATGTCTTGTTGATGTCAGAGGAGAATGAACAGGCTGGTTGGAGATGATAGGAATACAACAGCAAGTCAAATAAGCACTGGCTCCTCAGACCACATTGGGACTCATGACAACTGGTTGATAAAAGTGGAAAAATGTAGCTGATCTGACGAGTTTCTATTTCAGCTCCACATTCGGATGGTCAGAATTAGGTGGAAACATGAAAAGATGGATCCATCCTACTTAGGATCAATATATTTTTCTCTAAACATGGTACCAGAATGAGTAGCACAATCCCATTGTCTGACTAAATGACAAGACGAACAGGGTGCCAACCCATAGCAGAGTGGTATACATCCATGACTAGCAGGAGGAGGAGGTACCAGGCTACATGCTACCCAAACTTCTGTTTGTTGAATTAAATTGACATTGGCATTTTCAGAGGAGCAACTCACACACTCAAACCTGCTGCTCATCCCACAAATACACTCTCCTCCCTAACCTGGCACCATTTAAAAGTGAAACAAAAATGTTTGAAACTTTATAGGGTTTTATTGCCAGGTCATTGTTACAGTTAAAAGAAACCATAATGAAACAAACATCAATTTTCTTACTTTCATAACATTGTGATTTAACAAAAAACTCAACAGAAACGTGTTCAGAACTTCCTACCAGCTCAGCATTTCATATCCCAGTCACCAGGGTGCTCATTTATAAAACTCTGCGTAGGATTCTTACTAAAATTGTACTTACGCCAAGAATCCAGAGTTTGCGT
>JBAMHV010000023.1:16667709-16684934 GCA_037177535.1 Pseudomugil gertrudae
TATATATGTGTATATTGTGTTATGGACACCTCAATAAAACCATAAAATGTTACGTCTTGTCGGACTCTGTCTGCGGGTGACCCAAATGTTAAACCGAGGCGATGGAAACTTATGAACGTGAGTCAGACAGATACTGTAGTGTCACTGTGGGGAGGAACTTTATTGCTTCTTATGGTCGAGATCAAAGAACACATCCTTCTAAGGGGTTATTGGGGAGCCCCCAACTATATAGTGATAAGAGCAGAAAATCCCCAACATCATTAATGCCAGTCATGGTTGCTGTGGTTGTGCCTTAGGTTGGTGGAGCCTGATATGATGTAGCTGCACCTGCAGAAACCAATCTGTCTTCCTCAGGAGCTTCCTTCTTATGGACCTGCAGGAGCTTCAGACTATGCTAAATTGCCTATTTTAGTTACAGTAATTTACCTTCCTCCTGCACGTTGTTCTGAGTAAAACAAAACCTTCTGAACTTGAATTTCTCTGCAGTCACTTGTTACCAGCCCCTGATCTTACTCTTCCTGCCTACCTACTCACCCCACCACCGGTTCAGGACCTTCATTTAGCCAGATATGCTGCATGAGTGGTAAAAGCCTTTGCTTAAGCTACACATTGTTTTGGGTGAATGAGTCCTTATGAAACAAGGTTGAAAATATGTTTGAGTCCAGCTCCATGTCTTAGAGGGATCTGAATGTTAAATCTATCAGACAGCCGTAAGGTTTAAACATCCATGCTTCATTCGGTTGCATGCCCTTTTGCACAGTTCCTATATGAGCTTTGCCACAAGGAGATTTTTATACAATGCGTCCAGTTTAATCAGCGGAGCACACTTTACGCAACAGCACTTTTCCAAAGATATTTCATGCCTAGATTGGTCATTTTTCCATCTGCTTATCGTAAAGGTCAAACAAGAGAGGCTTGATCGTACCTTTCTGCAACTTCAGAGCAGCACTGACCTGGAATAATGAAAGTGAGAAAGCAGAGGTGGTGTTGGCTGATATTTTTTACATTGATATTCAAAGCTGACTCCTATAACTCATATATAGCCAGATGAAGCTGGTTGTGAATGTTTTTTTTCATACTCTTTGTACATTTAAACCTCATCTCCATCCTCTCACCAGCCAGGACCACAAGAAAAGATTCCCCAGCACGACAGTTATTACAGCAGACATTGTTTTCACAGTGGAGCTGCATCTTCAGCAGTGCAGTTTGGTGCGATGCAGAGTCGTGAGTCATATGCAGGCGACTCAGGCGGGAGAGCTAATGAGAAGTGATATGAGGGAATGTTGCCATTATGCTCACCCATGAATGCAAATTACAAAGTTGAGCGTCACCTACCTCTACAGGTCAGAAGACGTCTAAATAAATCTATGTACATATATATATATATATATATATATATATATATATATTTATTTACTGGTCTCACACCGAAGCCATCTGCAAACCCTTTTGAGGAGGCAAATGCAACATTATCTATTATCATTTCCAGAAAAGCTGTGACAAAAACCTAAATGTATGACTTGTCATTTCACTGGAAAGGAAACTGTTTTCAGACAATGGTCACAAATGTAAAATATGCTTGTTCACTTTTTTGTAGTTGAAAGAAGTTTTTTTATTTGCTGTTCTTGCTAACATTTTTTTGTTTTTGTTAAAAGAGAATACATTAAAACGTTCATCGCTTTGTTTTGGTACTTTAAAATGACCCTTTTATCCATTTGGATAACTTGTGTTAATGTCTTTGGCGTCTGCTGTGTTGTGCAGTGATGCTTATGCAGACAGAACTAACAGTAGCATTACAGCTTTTTGTGTTAATCTTAACTTTTAAGGCATCAAGACTTTAATTTGAAATGACCTCACTTGTTTAGAGCCTGAATATGACTGCACGGTAAGAGCTTCCTGTGGAAGAAAACACAACTTGCAAGCACATGTCCACATTTGACATCATTCCAACATGTTTCCACCTTCTATTGGTAGCTGAACTGATTACATGTAAACAATATGCAGCAACAAAACTTTACCACGTGCTGGCTGAGTTCATGCAATATCATTTGGTAAAAATGTATACAACACAATCTATCAACCATAATCCCTTCAAAAGACACCATGATACCACCAAGATGTAGTTCTTATGTATTCTTTGCATTTCACTTTTGGTTGTTTTGTCTAACATAAAAAAATAACCCCTGGGGTTGTTTTCAGAAAGCAGGATGGAGAAACTTGTGGCCTTCATTTTGTTGTAATCTTCAGCTTCACCACCAGATGTCCCCATATCTTTGTTTATTACATCGTTTATTGTGTCATCACTTTGTGGAGGTCACTTTTGTCAGGCCAAGTAGGTGCATCACTTTAACTACATGTAGAGGGAAGAAGATGAGGGAGTGGTGGTAGCAAGAGGACAGACCACAGTAGAGAAGAACGTTGTAAAATGCTCATGCAGAGTGTTATTATGCTTCGCTACAATAATGCAACACATTCTCTTGTATTTCCAACTTTGATGTATTATATTTCAATTTTAGACCCTTTATTTAACCCTATATTCATGTAGTCTTAATTTTTCATGGGGAACCTGTGCAAAAGCATCAATAAAGTTCTATCTAATCTGATTCAATATGCAAAAGTTTGTTGCATGATGAAACAAGATGCAATGAAGTTTATATTCTAACATTTTTATATGAATGGATGAAATGCTCACTGAGGAATTCATATCTCACCTTGGATTGATGGCTCATTCTGTCTCTTTATTTATTTTTAGACTTTTTTTTTACTAGTTTCCTTCATTTGGGTTGTGTTGCAGCTTCTTTTCAGGGTGGGTCACTGGCCCTTGAGGAAACTATTAGCCTCTCAGTCTCTGAATTTACAACAGTACATTTATGTGTTCAGGGATCAAGAAAACACTTGGAATCCCACCAAGGAATGTTTTCCTGTAAGACCATGGAGGAATTCCAGGAACATCCCAATTTAAGTACTACTACATACAAAACACACCCACCCACACACACGCAATGTCACACATACACCAAGTCACTGACCCAAACAAACAGATTTGACCATGGGCTGCATTTATTTGCAGAGACAAGGACATTAGCTCGTCCATTACAATCATTGATCACATTATAATCTACAGTATGCAACAATAAAGAGTCACAAAAAACATCTGCTTTCGACATAATATCACACAAACATAAGCTGTGTAAGCAGGGAAAAAGTAGTTAAACTGATATACGAGTCTGTGTTGTTTTGGTTAGCATGTCTGTAGTGTACAAAGGCCTTTGGTTGCTTGGCTTTTGGGGAAAACAGTTTTGTTTTGCTGTACACAGATGTCATCACATAATTTTCGACAGTATTCAGTTTCAAGGCACATAGATATAAGTAACAGCACAGTAAAGTACATATCCACAGCTGTACACTAAAAACAAGCATTTATGACCAACTTGCCAAAGATCTGTATGGTCAGGATTATTCTGTGAAATTCATACAGATGTTGCTGATCATCTTAAAAAGCTACAAACTTGTACCTATTGTTGCCAAAATAGGCCGCCATAAGATCCAGCTACACATTTTCTTTCTGTCTGTCGCGTTCAGAATGGAAAATTGGCATTTAACAACAAGTGTAACACTGCGTTTGGTTGGTGAGGTGACACAGCGAGTGGGATATGCAACCATTCCCATGCAAGAACAAGCAGAAGATACAACAAATACACAATTTATACTGAACAGTGCACCCCCAGGAGTGCACGTAATAGCCCTTCGCAAATTAACTCATGTTTAGAAGAAAAGAAAGTGAGCGCAAGTCAACAAAGATCTCTCTGCGTCTGTCTCTCTGTACACTATACATTTACGAAAACCTAACGGCCTATTCACATTTTATGCTGGTCCGTACCAGTGAGCATGAAGCCAAGATACATGCCAACTCAGATAACGCTAATGTATTTCCTAAATAACACAACCTCTTAGAGAAGTAAGATTTGGTTTTACAAAATGACAAACAAAGCAACAAGTACAAACACTATCTCATTGCTCCAGCTGTCTTTTCAGTGCTACGTTTGCATCGGCTTTGGCACACACAATTCTTAAAAACATTGGATAAACATTTAGATGTTTTTTTATCTACATTAAGTCCAGGTGACGTGTCTTGTCCAGTGGCAATGATGGGCATTGTGCTTTCTAGTGTAAGACTCTGAACTTTTGAGTAAATATGAGTCAGGTCATAATGCTCTCCAACGGTCCTTCAACACAGGATATTTGGAGGTGAGGGTTCATTGACACTGCATGAGCAACAGTAATTAGCAGTAGAAGAAGAGGGAAGTGTAAATGGTAATTGGGAATGTTGAAACAGTTCATCGTGTCGATGAAAATGTAAAAGATGTGAAAAATTTTGCATGTTTGACTCAGGATTGTGGGTACATCTCATTATTAAGCCCCTAGTCTTACGCTCCTGAACCTCTTCTCTGCAGAAAACTGGCCATCCTCATCATCCACTCAAAGATAGAAGGAGGTGACATCCCTGTGACACATTATTAGTAACAAGGCTAAATCACATGGAACTGTTCCTACACTCATATCCGCAAACATCTGTGAACATGATTGGCAATGTAATGGATGCATGTTTCTCCTGCTTTGACCTGTGATTCAGGTTGTGATAGACCCTGCTGGAAATAGAATCCGTAGCAGTGACAACACAGCAAATGTCACGACAAATTATAGGGGCATGTTGCCCACGGCCGACTGGGACATGCAGTTCAATGCTGTCGGCCTCTCAGGACATGGTCTGTCTCCTACCTCATCTCTTCTGATTGCACTGATTGATGGCCTCTGACATGACTGATAAACTGTGATAAAAGCAGCATGACACTGCAGTATATGGTCATCGACCTTATTCCTGCCACAGAGACTTTGAAGTTGTTTGACAAATCTCCTGGCAACCAGGGTGGTGCCACCATCAACCACGGTCTGTTTGGGAAGTTGCAGAACTGGATGTCTGCTTTGGATGTACCCTCATTTAGACACCATTAATGGAGTGATAACATATAGAGATACAGGCTATTCTTTTACTAGACCATGTTCAGATCACCTACACTATTTCCTCATTAACTTAGTAGTCATCAACTTTCCCCGAATAATAAAGTAATGGGTCACAGTTACACTTTGACACTCACAATAACACTTGTATTGCCAGATCAAGTGATACAAACTCTTTCCCTTCCTAAAATGCATTTTATTTTGTCTCTGCAACCATCTGGCAACCCCTAGTTATTAACTCACTAACAACATGAGGGACCCGTCTCTCCGGTCTTCCCAGTAGTCATGGATAGGGTCATTGCAAACACTTAAATACTGGCACCAGGTGTGAGATGAAAAGCAACAGCAAGAAAAACACAAGTTAAAATCCTCGTTATCATATAATGCCATGCCAGGTGAGTAGTGTGTATAATAGAAAATGTACATACTGCACAGTTATAGCCTACAGCATGATGTGTCACCATCAATAACCAGTTTTTAATAGTAGAATCTTTAATAGAAACGTGCTTTAAATAATGTTATTTTGTCTTCTAGAGTTGTGAATAAAGACTGCAGTAATTATTTGAGGAAACCCGGCACAGTTTCGGTCTTAACAATTAATAATCAGCAAGTTAGGCTAACATGAAATGCTGTCAAACTAAGTCAATGTTGGAATTTATAAACAATCAAAAGACGTTTTATGTCAAAGCATGTTAGTTATCTAAACCATAGCATAGGCAAGACTTTACTTAAGCTAAACGCTATCATGCTAATAAACCATTGCTAATATGCAGGTCATCTGTGGTTGTAGCCAATTTTTATCTCTTAAAAACTCTCTAAATATGAATACTGGTTCATTCTGGTAATGGCTAACACTTAATATGTTGCTTAATGTTGTAGCACAGCTCAATAAGTGAGCTGTACTGTAACAACAGAGTTGTGAAATTATTACGTATTTTAGCCAGAACCGCTAGGCCTTTCTTTTCTAGTTATAAGCCCAGTTTTATATACAAATGCTCATCATAAAACTGTTTTACCCAACTTTAACCAAGTTTTTCTGAGTTTAGTAAAACCAAGAGAGTAAATAAATATGAAAACGTGAAGAAGTTGCTCATAGACCTACAGCTTAAAGGTCTGCACCATCTATCTCTTGTACTTCCACAATGCAGACTCTGTGGCTTTTTGAAGAAAACACTAGTGACCTTTACGCTTTTATTAATAGCCTACTATTAAGCAGGGTGAAAAAGTTCTGCATAAAAGTAGGGAATGAAAAGTCCAGTACCGGTAATCCTATTAAGCACTAAATAGCATGAAAATAAGACTGGATGGTGTTTAATACAAGATGATTTCAAATCGGACCAACTTGTCTAAACAAAGCTTTACACACTAGTGAGATGTTGTGTGGGAATGTCTGTAATCCACATGTAAGTGACTCTGGATGTTTTTTTTTTTATTTTATTGAGAATTGTAAAATCTAACTGTATAAAGACTGCAGGTTGGAATGGGCAGCTTTGCAAAGCCTGACACAAAAAAACATATTTCTCTTTTAAGTTAAATTTTGTTGTGCATGTTAAATAAATAAATTCAGTTCAATTCAAGTAGATATGACACATCCCTTCATACATGCACTTTACACACATAAGTTTAAATCATCCACAGCACTAATGGCCTGCTTTTTTGTGCTCATTGTTAACACCTATTTCAGCAGGAAATAAACTATAACACTTAATGTTTTTATTACTTAAGTTTTGTCTGGGAATAAATGTAGTGAATGGACTCAGTCCACAGCCTCTTTCATCAAAGGCAGAATGAATGAACTGAAAATAACCTCTGTTGAAGTTATAATCATAGTAGCTCCATGTGGGAAAGTCTACCTGCAGTGTTAAAGCAGTTATTGATAAATTGGAATTTAAATTGAGTCCACTTGGGAAAATTTGGGTCAGTTTGGGATGACTGCAGAAGAATGGATTTTAGCTGTCTCCTAAATAAAATAGAAAATAAAAATGATGATTTTCAGGTTTTTTCTGGTAAGAGATACAGAAAACACTTTACAATCCAATAATCCATTTACAGCAGTTAATGGTCATGTTTGATTTCTGAATTAATCATAAGTATTAGACTAATTACAATCTAAATGGATGGTGGTGAAGAGTAAGAGAATCAACAAAGGAGTTGCAATTCATCTTAAAGATTCAGTTAACTGCAGGCATTTTGTGTTATTTGCAACATAGCGGTAGCATAACATCTTTTAGTCACCATATGGTTTTCATAGTGACACCAAACAGCATTTATGTTTATGATCTTATTGAACTTTACAGTTCATGTGAGAGCATACAATTAATATATAAACAGAGAAATACACCAATGAGAGCATTACACAAGATAAAACCATGAATTACTACGCTCATTTCCTTCCATGCTCAGAGGTCACCTGTCAGGTGAGAGAAGTATAACCTCCTTTTTCATCTGTAGTATGCACCGTATATGAAATAAACATTTACCACGGGGTACGGGTGACTATTTGCACCAGTACGGCGCCATTTTTGTGAAATGTACAACTGTCATTTACTGCAATACTGAAGGCTGAAATGTCAATATTGCATTAATATTAATGCAGATTATAATTTTATTGTTGGATTTCACTTCATGAAATCAAAATGCAACACTTGGTTTTCTGCTGAGGATATTGTTAGCATAATTGCTTTTGGCAGCAATAACTGTGTCGTTACAGGCCTTATTTTACATAAAGGTTCAATTTTATCTTCCCACATAGAATAGCAGCTTGTTAAAGCACTGCTCATTCTACGCCTGTTTTTATCACTCATCCATCCACACAACCGCACTCACGTCTTCTACTCTCTGCATCTGCAGTCTTTAAAACTGAGCATTTGAGTGTTTTCAACACACACACAGCAGAAAAATTCCACTTCACTTTCCTCCTCTCTGCATGTCTTCATCTCCTTCTCCTCCTCTCCGTATAAATGACACATTTTCTTGCCACTTGTGAAATCTGGACATCTTCATCAT
Organism: Pseudomugil gertrudae; assembly: GCA_037177535.1. Lineage (NCBI taxonomy): Eukaryota > Metazoa > Chordata > Actinopteri > Atheriniformes > Pseudomugilidae > Pseudomugil > Pseudomugil gertrudae. The sequence continues at coordinate 16,675,735 of JBAMHV010000023.1, forward strand.
CGCACACTGACAACCAAATGTGCCTCTGAGGGTCACAATTGAACATGAACTCAAGAACTTTGTCAAAGAACAACACATTTACAAGCAGATGTGGACTCTTTACAGCAGTACAATGGGTGACCCTTGTAAAGATCATAAACAAGTTTAACGTTTGTCTTGTTTCACAAAGCCTGTTTGGATAATACACAACAGTAATGTCAGGTCCTTTTCCTTCTGAACATGTGTGGTGCTCTCCTGTAGAGGCTGACTGAAATCCATTTCCTATGTACATAGTCGAGCTGTTTTGAAGAAGCAAGGTTAGAGTGCCTGCGGAGATTGTTTCCCAATCTTAATCAATAATCCAGGATGTTGAAATCTAGACTTTTCAGATCGATTCTGCCTCTCCCGTGAAGATGCCAGCCAGGGAGAGGAAGGAAAGCCATTTCATTCCTCTTTTGATCATGCTGGACAGAACTAATCAGCTATAAATAAAAGAAGACAGTGACACTATTCTTTATGGGGTTTCAGCTTCTCCTTGTTGAAAGGCTGGGGGATTATTCTTCAACAGCATTTCAATGTTTTGGAGGGATAAATTACTGGATATTTTTCTAGTAAAAAAAACATCCATCTTTCTCCAGCACCTCTGGGTACGCAGTGGTCCCTGATCCTGCTCCGTGTTTTCATCTTGGATCAGCTCGAGCTGACGAGACCATACAGCAACCCTTATAAATGTTTGATTTCAACACCACCTTTCTATGCACTCCTAAACAAAACACTCAAATGAAAGCTATTTGCTCCGCCTCAGGGTTAACAAGCTGAAAGTACCCTCATTGACCCAATCATGAAGAGGTTTTTAGCTGGAGTTAATGTACGTTTCCTGACCTCTTCAAACCGTTGAGAAATAGTTTATTTTTCTCTTCGACTTTGCTCATGTGTCAGTGTCCATGAGCAGGGATTACATCACCTTCCTGCTCCCGCTTCTTTGAACGAGGGTCACTCGCAGTGCCCTGGCAGCTCATTAGTCTGGAAGAAGCTTCCTCACCCCTCCCCGCATGTTGCTGTCAGTGCTTAGATGCTGGTCTGCAGCTCGCCGTTGAGCAGGGCGGCATTGTGAGTCTCCAAGTTGGCTGTGATGAGCATGGCCTCGTTGACCATCCTGCTCCGGTCCGCCCTGCTGTCGCTGCGCTCGATCTCGTCCAGGCCTGCCACCTTTTTCAGGCACAAAACATTCTGAAAGCTCTTCTTGAAGTTGTCCGATAGGAAGGCGTACAGGATGGGGTTAGCGCAGCTGTTGGCGTAGCCCAGAACCACCACAAAGTCAAACGTGCTCTTCAAGGCGGAGGTGGGCTTTATGACGGAGCTGGTGACTGAGGTGACGTTGAAGATGTAGAAAGGTAGCCAGCACAGGACGAACACCGCCACCACGATGGACACCATACGTGTCACCTTTCGCTCGGATCGTTTGCGCTTTGTGGATCCCACACGCAATCCAGAGGACTTCACCTGGCAAAGGAAATGTAACGTGGTATAAATGTCTTCGATATACAAGCACAGTGTTCACACAGGGTTTATTTAGACACACTTTTTACAGCACCAGTTCATAAACTCTCAAAGCACTTTGGCAAACATTGAATAGTTATTTGTTAAATCAATATAATATCAAACTGCTGCTTTACACACCTAGAAAATAAAAGCCTAACAAAAGAAAACTAACAGATTGCATCAAATCGCTCTGCCAGCTGAAGCATGCATGGGAGGTCAGGACTCACGTATCCCTACTGGTTCAGGACTGGACAAATAAACAGTTCTTTTATGGATCATATAATGGAATTGCTTTGGGTTTAAAGGAACTGGATCTCATTTTAATCGGACTGGATTGCATCTTTAAAAGTGCTGTGCTATTACTTTATCTCAATAGCCCGTGCATATTAAGCTGAAAGAATTTACTGACACCGTTTATACCACCATCATTTAAAGCTGTTTGGATGATTTGACGCTGGAGTTTGGAGGCCTCCTGGGTCATATTATGCATCTAAAATAACCCAACTGATTCCAGTTCAGTGCTGTTTTACTGGTTAACCCCTCTGTTATACCACATACACACTCTGTTTTGATATGGTCTTGTTAAAATGAAAAAAAGGCTTTCCCAATAAAAGACCCTGCTTGATATTTTTCATCACACATTATGATGCATTACTTTACAACTAGGTACAGCTCTTCCAGGGGGGTGGGATCTAAATCCCTACTTGCCCTGATAAACATGCTCATGTATTGATTTTGTTTGCAATTTATGCCCCAAATTATCCCTGAATTATGCAGTAAATTGGGTGCAAGGCTTTCATATAACTTTAAAGAACAAGATGTGCGTTGATGCATGTTAAGAGGAGATAATTCTCTCTGACCAATCAGCTGTCTGCAGTGTTCCCACATCACAGTTTAGCATCAGTTCAGCTTGCTTTGAACCTCAGTTGCTTATCCTTTATCGCATAAAATACACACTTTTATTCACAGGTCAACAAATCAATGGATCTATCTGAGCTCACAGACACATTTCTTTAGGTCCAGGAAAACAAATATTCAACCAATTAACTTAGTAATCAACTAGTAAATGAAGGTAAAGTGCTGAAACTACAACTTAAAGCAGTTCAACAACACAAGGTTGTGTCTTATCTTTGGATGAGCACAGTGACTTAGAGAACAAGACAAAACATGGTAATTAGTTGGCTTTAGATATGGAGCCACTTTGCTGCTGGTTGTTGCTTTAATTTTATTGGACAGATAGCAGATTGTTCTCTCATGTGACACTCTGCAAGAAAGCAAAGAAGTGAATAATTTATTACTGCTTCCAGCAACCGGTGGCAGTACTAAGCATACTGCTATAGGGCAGTACTCAAGCATAAAAAAAGAAAAAACAAAGCTTGTCTAATTTTAAGCACCTTGTATTAATTTTAATGAAACAACATCTCTTAGAGAAACATTTTTTTCCTTTTAAATGCTACATAGACATTAATTTCACATTGCCTATTCCAATCAAAATGACTTTTAAAGGAAGTTTTCTGTCAGTTTTCTGTCATCTTGCTTGCCTTTATAGCATTTTGAGAGTTAGAAAACTCCTAAAACCAGGATATTCTGCTGAGTTAGCAGAAGATAGTTACATGATTAGCTGTACTGTAGGTCTGAAGATGCTTGTTCTTTTCTGTGGTAACTTTAGGTGACAAGTTGTGTAAAATATAAGCCAGAACAGGATTGGCAGATTTGCAAGATCTGATGCATATTTTGTGCAGAAAAGCACATAAAAACATTACAGATGTTGAAATTGCTGAAATATGCAAAGCTTTTCTTCAGTTTTCCACTTTAACTCAGTCATTATAAGGAGCTTGGCCCACATCATTTGAAATGAGTCTTTTGCAGAGTGTTGAAACTCTCCTCGGATTTACATCATAGAGAATTGATCTGCTGCTTTAAGGTGATATTTTTACACCCGGTCATGTTATCAGTTCATCTAAATAACTGCAACATCTTCCTTTATCTTTTTATTTTTAAGCTATTTCTTCAACACATAGTGAAATTTCCCTATTTGCACATTTAATTTATAGCTTTCTGTGTTCAAATCTGAGTGAAAACTTGCTTGTTGATACCCTTTAATCATTGCATATATATATTTTACTCTACAGTCCAACATTTGGGAATTTGTTGCTGAATTTTTAAAATGCAGCTGCAGCAACATTAACAGCAAGGAACAAATCATTTTTTATGCAACACATCCAGTGGCAGGTTCTTACCTTGACTATAATAAGCAGGTAGCAGAGACATATGACCGCCAGTGGCATGAAGAATCCAACAAAGAAGGTGTAGAATATGAAGGCTGTGTAGTAGACCTCCTGAGGCTCGGGCCACACTATCCCACAAACTGGCACCTTATTCAGACCACTGAAGATCATAGTAGGTAGGATGACTAACAGTGAAACCCCCCACACTGTGAGGTTAATTAGTTTGGCTATACGAGGCTTCCGCCACTTTGTGGACCTAATGGGATGGACAACAGCCAGGTATCGATCGATGCTCATCACCATGAGGCAGAAGATGCTGGTGAACTGATTTAGAGAGTCTGGAATGGGTTAGAGGAGGAGAACAAGCACAGGGGTGAAGAGAAAAGGAAGGTGAGTTGTGGTTATGTGTCATATGGTTAATCATCACTAAGTCAGATGTAAGTTAAATAAACAGATGTGGATCTGCAGCATGTCATTACTCCACTACAGCACTGGAATCTAAACAATACTTGAGCACATTGGTGTAGAGTTATTTACGTATGTGCAAAGTGTGTAAAAATGCAGGTCAGATACATTAATGAATACGTTTGTGTGCCAGCTATCATGATTTGTGTTCAGTTTTTATTTTTGGACAGAACCAAAGTGGTCTTTTCCATCTTTCCAGCCTTTATGCTGTCTCTTACATATATCTTTCTAAAAACACTTTTTATATAGTGAATATTGAGAAAAAATGTGTTTTTGAGTTTGATCATGAACTATTTCAGCAGCAGCTCAGGCCATAGCATGAGCCAAAGTAAGCCTTTTCATTTTGTATTTATAGGAACCAACCATATGTATTCTGATAAATGGGTTTTTATCAAAATGCATTATAAATTTGAGTTAAATTTAAAGAACTACATTCACATGTCTGCATGTGAATCTAAATGATTCCATAATTATCGGTATTATTATTATGTGTTGTTTAAACTCCCAACTCTATAAATATGAAAATGTGAAATTTACAGAAACTCTCTTTATTTTTATTAAATTAAATATAAGTTTTGATTAGGGTTGTCAAAATAAATGTGTAAATGCATAGATTATCCTGTGAAATGAATGCTTTTTCTTTCATATCAATAATTAAGCAATCTTTACGATTAATTTATCGTGCCATTTAATACCGCGATAAATTAAAAAAATAAATAACTGTTACATCCTATATGGGTTTAAGATAAGCGGTAGTTGGTGATAAAGCTTAATTCCTTTTATTTATGTGAAAAGGGCCCTTTGCAAATGTTAAAAATCCTGTGTGTTGCCATATATATCTACTACAGGACAATGCAGAGATCAGAGGTCATTTTTTTAACTCTGCCAGTGTTACAGCCAAATGTGTGACCCATCAGAAAGTGTGACCACAGGGGGCGCTAGTCTAAATTTCTCTCATGGGATGTATGCATGTCAAAACAAGCAGGGTTTTAAAAACAAGTGTATAAAACTTTAGTGTATAAAATTGAACTGAAATCTGATTTTACCACTTTCTGTCATATGGCCAGGATCACATGAGTTTACTGTACCTTCATTAGGATGGACTGAGATTTCTATTTTTACACAGAGGGACCAATAAAGGCTTTCTTATCTTATTATTGTTATACAAGTGTTGTCGAGACCTCATTTGACTTCTAAGACACATATAATGTAGAAAAGCGTTTAAAAGGAAAGCAAGACAATTCTGGTGTCCTAGTTCAGCAATCTTTCCATTGCCAGTCTCCCAATGCAAATTAGATTGCTGGTAGAGTTGGGTATCAAGTATCGATTAGAACCGTGACTAACTTTTTGATTCTCCCGGGATCGTTTAAATCGTTTTAAATTCAGATTTCTGTTTTGATATGCCTAGCCTGACAGGCTGCACCGACCTTACCCAGCAGCCTCTGCATCTGGTTTCTATGGAGTTATATTTGTCTTTTTAATGAATGCAAGAAAATAGGAAATCCTGAGAGGGGAAAACATGTTTTGTATGGAAAACCTAAATATTTGATGGCAGTTTTTTTCACAATGATAGCATAAAATATTATTACTTAGGTTTTGGTCATAGAATATATAAAGAATTATTTGACAATTTAAAAATATATTTTTTTAAAAAACATTTTTTGCTCTGAAATATTGATTTTCTTTGCTGTCAGAGTAAAAACTTTTATTTTGAATATATTTTTTTCTTTTTACAAACAAAGTTTTTGCTATGGAAGTGAAAAGTGTGCAGGGGGCGAACTCATGCTGCTATTGGTTATTCTCAGCCCGACTGACAGCTGGATGGCGATCATTCAGCATGGTGGTTTCAGTCTGCCAAAACCGTGTCGTTCAGCTTCAGGTTCGAGTCTGAGGATGTCCGTCTCACCACCAAACCAATTTTGTGAATCGGATACGTTGACATTTATAGTAAACTTACCAATAAAATGTTTTTCTGCTGGGAAATTAATGATGAACTTCCTGTACTCTGGAGGGGGCGGGGTATGACAGGCCTCATTAACATTAAAAAAGAGACGGCACCAAAACGAGTCGCTCTGAAGACGCACCTCAGAACAGGGTTATAAGGTGTGTGTGGAGTGAGAATAAGCAGGAATTCAGAACAAAGCACTGCGGTTCTACTTTATACAGACAATAAATTAATGATTTATATGTTAAAAGGAAGGATTTAAAAGCATGACATATCTCCTTTAAGGCTGATCTATGCAGCTTCTATCACAGCAACAGAAAGTAGGTAGACTACTAGTGTCGGTATTTACATGTTCTGACCTTCAGCCTAGCGCTGCATTACAGTCCAAATCCAGTAATTAAAATAAATAATACATGTTAAATAAATACATGTTACGTCATCACTGAGACAGCTTGCAAGTTATACTCGAAGTAAAACGGTGGGTCAACGGAGCCATTGTGGCACTGTTTGGCTCAGTTTCCTATTTATTATGATTCTGGTCTCATTTGTAATAAGTGATTTTAATATATAAACAAATGCAAATCTAAATATATTTATTCCTGTGATTTGTTAAAACAGTTAAACTATTCATTTTGCAAAATGATGAAATCGGAAACTTTCACCAAGTGGCCAATAACTCTTTTTTGACACTGCTTTCTAAAAGAATCGGAATCGTGAATCGTTAGGAACCAGAATGAGAACTAGAATCGTTCAAATTCAGTAGCACTTGTGCATGAGACGAAAATAATCTGAAAGATGTTTGGTTACTCAACATCTGTTTCATTTTTATAACATAAATTTAAGATACGTGAGCAAATAAGTGAACATCTTAAAAGCAAAGATGTTCTTCAATCAGACATTGCTGCTGCTTTCTTCAGTGAATCATTAGCCTTTTGCTCTACACCCACCTACAGTCATGATCACCCTGCACAAAGCCTCTCCAAAGGGCCAGTGGACCAGCGCCAGCTGCAGAGCGATGAACGGCAGGCTCATCATGCACAGAACATCTGCCACTGCCAGGTTGAGGATGTAGATGTTGGTCACTGTCTTCATTTTGGCGTAGCGCAGGATCACGTAGATGACCAGGGTATTGCCACATAATCCCACAGCACACACCATGAAGTAGATGAGAGTGATGACCATGGAGCTGGTCTTGTCCTGGTGAGGCTCGCTTGTCCCCGAGAGGTTATAATCCAGGTAGGACTCATTCTCTTGGTTGTAGGAGTCATACAGGAGGGGTGCAGGGATTGAGACATTAGGGGAGGGTGGAAGTGACCACTGATCCAAGGCCATGACTTTTTGCTGGACTTTCAGTAATCAATGTTTCTGGGTGTCTAAAAATGATGAGAGTGGAAAGTAAAGGTGTGATAATATGTTTGCATTAATAAGTCTGACTTACATGCTTCAAAGAGCTGATTTTTACAGGAAAATCCTGTGGAAATAAGGTTAAAAGGTTTTATTCTGAGATCAGAGTTAGCAGGGTGCTAAGAATTTGATGCTGTGAAATCTAGGGGTCTGGGGCTCTGGGATTGGAATGACCAGGGAATTTCATATACAAAGAGTCACAGTTATCACATTCCAGCTGTAGAGAGAGTAAAATAGCAAGACAGATCTATGGAGAGAAGAAAACAAAGGCATAGTAAGTTTGCCTGAAGAGCAAGTACTGTTTCTGTTGCTGAGTAATCCCAGTACATCCAGTGGAAACAGGTGGAAAGAGGCTTTATGTAACTCTTTCTGACTTGTTATGCTTTAAATAATGCGTCTACTTATTATTCTTTACTACAGACAGACATGTAGATACAAAACTAAATTTCACAAGATGTGAAAATGTACAAATGGCTTTGAGCCAAGCTGGGATGGAAGCAGGCGAGAGGCCATGTTTGCTAAAGATAAAATATCACTGCATTAAAAATTACCAGTACACAAGAACATTCTGCATATACACATCATTTTACTTACGTTGCATTGAGTGAACAGCCATTTCATTTGTTTGTGCATGTATGCACAAATTTATACTCGCTTTTCACCTGCTTTGCATCCAAACACCTTAAATCAATTAAGTGCATTGTTCCAGGTCTTATTTTTGCATGTGTGTGTGCTTCCTTCACCAATGCATACATTCATTAAGGTAAAACTGAGCAAGAGAACGATGAGGGCACCTCGCCACCAAAGACAAATGTTTATTCAATTGATCTCTGGGACAAACAGACTGACACAGCGACCAGATCGCTCAGTCTTCCCCTGCAGAGACGGGGACAGATTTCATCTGATTCACATTAAATTAGTGCAGGGAAAGCCAACTTTGAGGTAGCAAAGAAAACAACCACTAATGTCAGAAATAAGCAGTCTGAATATGACAAAACATACAAAAACAGGCATTTTTACTTTAAGTTAATCAGATTACAACTGCAAAGAGAGACAATCAACAGATGCACATTAGAAATAACTGGAGCTTATACCCTGAACCATACAAGGCTAAAACCACTGTGCATTAATGGAAATTGCCCTCGATAAATTCAGGACTTTCCAGCTAAATCTGATCATAAACTGCACAGAAAAAAGGTCAGTTTTAAGGTTTTCATCCGGCATTGCTCCACATTTTGCAGATCTAAGAAGCATAAATATGGCCCAATACATTCTTGTGATCTAAAAAAGTGAGCAAAAAAGGTTGAAATTTAATCATGATTCATCTGCTATTAAAACCTCTACGGTTACCGTTGGAAACAACAAGACCAGGGCTGCTGAACCCCTGACACATTAGTGAATCCTGGAAAGAGACGTTGCAGAATCCATGCATTAAATGGCTTCTGCTGCTAAATTTTTTTCATATAATCATTAGTTTAAAGATTTTTTTTGCTCTAAGTGAAAAAAAAAAAAACATCCAACTTGGTGTGGCCTCCCCTCTGCTACTCCCATCACCTCCACACACTCACATACACTGTCTGGCTCTGCACAGCTGTCATGTTGACACAACTGCAGCAATAAAAGGAAGAAAAGTGCTC
>JBAMHV010000023.1:16712653-16730244 GCA_037177535.1 Pseudomugil gertrudae
ACTAGATGCAGGCTATGGCCAGATGCTGGCTATGTCTAGATGCAGGCTATGGTCAGATGCAGGCTATGTCTAGATGCAAGCTATGGCTAGATGCAGGCTATGGTCAGATGCAAGCTATGGTCAGATGCAAGCTATGGTCAGATGCAGGCTATGTCTAGATGCAGGCTATGGCCAGATGCAGGCTATGGCTAAATGCAGGCTATGGCCAGATGCAGGCTGTGTCTAGATCCAGGCTGTGGCCAGATGCAAGCTATGACTAAATGCAGGCTATGGCCAGATGCAGGCTGTGTCTAGATCCAGGCTGTGGCCAGATGCAAGCTATGGTCAGATGCAGGCTATGACTAGATGCAGGCTATGGCCAGATGCAAGCTATGGCCAGATGCAGGCTATGGCCAGATGCAAGCTATGGTCAGATGCAGGCTATGTCTAGATGCAGGCTGTGTCTAGATGCAAGCTATGGTCAGATGCAAGCTATGACTAAATGCAGGCTATGGCCAGATGCAAGCTATGGCCAGATGCAGGCTATGTCTAGATACAGGCTGTGGCCAGATGCAGGCTATGTCTAGATGCAGGCTATGGCCAGATGCAAGCTATGGTCAGATGCAGGATATGTCTAGATACAGGCTATGGTCAGATGCAGGCTATGTCTAGATACAGGCTGTGGCCAGATCCAGGCTGTGGCCAGATCCAGGCTGTGGCCAGATGCAAGCTATGGTCAGATGCAGGCTGTGGCCAGATGCAGGCTATGTTTAGATGCAGGCTGTGGTTAGATGTGCCTTTTTCCTTCTCGACCCCCGTTTACATCTGTGTGTATAGGTTTTGTATTGTAACATAAATTTAATTTTATTTTCCATCCTTATTTTTTGGATATTTTATTTGTATGCATATCTTTTGAGTTAAAATAAATACCAAATGTTTTAAAATACTGTATCTAAATTTGTTTTTATTATTCATTTGGTTACTATAGACATATTTTACCTCATAAATATTATATGTAATAGCACATGGAACAATTATGTCAGTTACTTTGCTTGGTAACTAATTACTTTTACTGTATGGTAACTGAGATACTAACTCAATTACTTTTTGGGAAAAGTAATTTTTAACTATAACTAATTACTTTTTTAAAGTAAGATGCCCAACACTGGTCATGATGGGGGTTTCTGTGTACAGTTCTGGTTTCCTGTTTTATTTTGTAAATCTCACTTGTGTTCTGTTTGTAGCTTTATTTCCTGTTCATTAATTTCACCTGGTTTCATTTGGAGATATTGATTTCACCTTTGTCCTGTTTTTCCCTCTGTGTATTTATACCCCTTGGTTTCTGTTCTCATTTGCTGGGTCATTGTGTTTGTGTTAGTGTTGTTAGTATAGTACTTGTTATTTTTTGTTCCTAGTGTTCATGTCCCTGAGTCTTACCTCTTGTTATTATTTTCATTAAAATCATCAGTATCTGCACACTATCTGCCCTCTACCTTCACCCTGCATTGAGTCCACACCTTTGAAACTGTAACAGAGAAGTGCAACACACATAACAGTATTAAAGAAAAGCCTGACAGCATGTCATGTACCTAAATTGCTTACTAACCTTTATTGATCTGGTCTTCTAATCATGTCATACACACAGATACAGACACCCACACACACACGTACATTTTCTCAGGGGTCCCATCAATATTCTTTACTGAGAAACCTTTCTGATACTTTCCATCTGGTCTTAATTACACAGAGGTTGAAGGCTGGATCAGTCTAAAGGGCCAATGAAAATGGTCGCTGCCTGCCAGTGCTTTAATTGAACCTGCACACACACATTGGCAGTGTCTCAATTTAGGGTCTGCACACTTCGAAGTACACAAACTATATAGACCACAAAATGTTCTTCATAGTCTGCTCACTCCAAAGCGCGCCTGCCATTTGAAAGGAGACAGCTACAAAGCATACGAGAATTACCCATAGTGCTCCAGTCCTGTGTTGCCTATAACATTATATGTAATGTTTATACTATTCTTCTACATAAAACCCAAAAATATTTTTTAAATGACAGAAAATGGAGTCAGATATTTCAATGTTTATTTTCATTTAGCCTAAATTACAAACATGTGAAGGAGGCGGCCCAGAAAAGTTCTCCTTAGTGACAAATAATCCTCGTCAGATGCATGTAATAAAATTAAATTGTGTTCATGGGACACAATGCTACTGCCATCCAAGCTGGTCTGCTGGGACAAATATATGTTTATATGTATTTTCAAAAAAGTCCTTGCAGGCAATGAACTGCTGCTTATTCATTTCTATCTGGCACGCAATGAATTCTGGGTGATTGGTGACCCCGAAGGATACATAGCATGTACCCTTTGTTTTGAGCTAATTCAGTCCAAACAAAGTGTGCATTTGAAGTGTAAATCCAGATTACCGTTTGAATTGGGACAGCATTTGATAGTATAATGTATGTGGCCGACAAATCCGCACTTTGAAGTGTACAGACCCTGAGACACAGCCATAATATCCACAATCACACACACACACACACACACATGCTGCAAAGCTATCAGTTAATGTGACCTTTGATTTTGTTGTAAAGTCACATAGTAAATCTTACACCATACAACACATTTGATTAAACAATTACTGCTAAATAAGTCACTACATGCTTTGTTTTGCATAGAAAATCTCAAGATTTACTGTTTTAGCTGGTATTTGCTGTAAGTTATGTCATGTCAGTACTTGTTTGATGCTTTAGCTTGAAGCAAAGGGAGCACATTTTTATGCCTAGCAGTTAGTTAAACAGGAAGAATGATTTCACTCTTATGCCTTCATGTTTAATATAAAGTCATGGCCCAGATGGCACAGAGTCTACAGCATGCTCATTTGTAAGATTTAGAGGTTCAGCATTGTACAGAACAAATCATTGCAGCTTTCTTTCACTTTAAAGAAGTGTAGAATAGGACATTTATTTTCACTAAACTTCTTAGGTTGTGCTTAAATGAATCATTTCATACGATCCTGATTCATCTTCCTGTTCCAGTAGGCACTTATATAAAATTTGTATTAATTATGACAATCTGGTATGGTCGGCTGACTGAAAGACCCTGTTATTTTTACTCCTGAGGATCAAAATACTGCATGAAAAATATGAAAAGTTCATTCATGATGTAGCTTTAATCTATCTCGGTGAGGGAATCTGAAAGTTGAGCAATGTGTAGTTTTTTCCAACAGATTTTGATTTTTGCAGAGTTTGCTGACAACTCAGAAAGAGCTGCAGCTTATTCGGGTGTAAAAAGTACTGGTGTAAAAATGATACATTCCTACATTGAAAGCATTGAGCAGTGGCAGGTGTTAGCATTAGCCTCTGTTAGCATGATTGTGTTTTTTGGCATGATTAATTTGCTCATTTTTTATGATCTGATTATAAACTGTAATAAAAAAGAAAGAAAAAACTGTTTGGCTGACAAAAACAGTGATTACCGGTAAGCAGGTATTGGATCTCAAAAAGTTTGAAGAGTGATTGTAGTAACTGATACATAGGGAAGTGTTTAGCAGTCTATTTGCTTGGAATTTGCTACTGCTACCATCACATGTGTGAGTCCTTAAAATAAACAACTGGTTCCCACTGTTAATAAAAAAAAAAGCACACACTAGGGTGTACAATTTTTTGAAGAAAATAATTAAAGAAAGAACATAAATAAAAGCCGGTGTTGCATCAAAGCCAGTCTCCCAGTTAAGCTCTGTTCCCCCTCCAGCTCTCCTGAAGCCTTTGTTGCAGTCAGAAGATTAATATGTTTTCAGAAAAAGGTATTCACGGTATATTGTTAGCAAACTTATGTTGCTAATGATAACACATACTGTAATAATACAAACAAAAACTCTGTATAAAAATGAGATGTTGGTGAAATAATAATGTCATAGCATGCTTACTGATTATTTTATTCATTCATTTGCCGGTTTTTAAAGAACAAATATTGTAAACTTTTCCCCTCTTAATCAGTATTGATCATTGATTTATGAATATTAATCAGGGTGATGAATGGAAATTCAATCAGATATTGTTTCCCTGTGTTTAAAAAGAAGGTTCAAAGAACTCAAATTCCCATCGCTCACTTTACCTTTAATTATTACCTTTAATTAAGTCCTGAAATATTCTAACTTCTGGGTATTACCTGGTGGATTGAAGCAGGGGGGACACATCCTGACAGAGGCAGAGCTGGAAGGGCCAGGGTTCTCGAACCAACATCAGTACTAAACCAATGAAATGTTAGTAGTGCTAAAATTAGCCTCAATGTACAGTGGGCAAAAAAGCCTGTGTCCTTAAATTGAGAACTGCAGCATGTAAAGGAAAAAAAAAGTTACCCCTTATGCTTCTAATGGATGCATAAGGAGCAGGTTAGCCTTGTTGACCTTTGGCCTTGCTCTACATAAACTCCTCCTGAAAGTTTTAAAGACATTATATGCAGTATGGCAGGATCTTTACAGTTTTTGCTCTTTTACATTTAGGAACCTTTTCTGAATCTGTCCCTAGATTTTAAACTCAGTTTGTCTCAGATTGATGCACTCCTGTCCACCTTTACATCTAAGAGGCTCTGCTTCTCTGAAATACCCCTTTTTATATCAAGTTATGTCACTGACATGTTGCCAAATGCTTCTTAAGTGTTTTCATTTACTTTTCCAGCCTTTTGTTGCTTCTGTTCCAACTTTATGGAGATGTGTTGCTGCCATTGGATTCAAAATAAGCCCATAATTTTAATGAAAAGGATAAATGTCTTGGTGTTTTTTTGCATCTGACAAGTTGCTTAAGTGTTGAATGAAATATGAAATTATGACTTTTTTTTTTACTTTTATTTGACATGCATACCCTTTTGCAATTATGGCTGTAAAAACAGAGAGAATAAAGAATGCAGAATACTTTCCCTGTCCTTTCAAACACCTTTTTCTTTTTATCGTTTAGATTTTGTTTTATTATTGCAGCTTTGTTTAGCAGTACATCTGCCTGGGATCCAACGTCAACATCCCCTTTCACTGATCAATGTTTGATCATTTTCCTTTCTTTTTTTTTATCCTGAGCAAAGGCAAGTTTATAGAATTTCAAATAGCAGATATGTTGTCAACACTGTTATACTCCTGCATTAATATACAGTGTAAGCAGGTGTAAAAGCATGCACAGTGAATGATTACTTTAAATACATAAAGATTTATCCATCAGGAAAAGAACAATGAACTTAGAGACTATATTTTGCTTCCTTGAGTGCAAATTGACAAATCAGCTGGTTTCATTTAATGTATTTAAAATAATTTTGTCTGTTTTTATGTTTATTTTTTAAAAAATAGTTTACTCTTCTTTGTTTAGATCAGAGGTGGATGATTTCTTACCAAAAGTAAAAGCGAGCATAAAAAGAGAGCATCTCTATCCAGCTGTGTGGTAATAACACAGTAAACACACTTAAAACTCCTCCTCGTTCTGAACTTTCCTAACCCCGGCCAGTCTTGGACTCATGTTTACATAAAGATAACGTGGCGTAGCAGTCAATGACCTGTGGCATCATCTCCATGTTTTAACAACAAGTTGGGATCAATAAAACCAACAAAGCAGTTTTTTGTGGTGGTTTTAGCACTTAACTAACTTAATAAATATATTTTGTTTTTGTAAAAGACCAACAGTTGGATGGTTTTTACTTATACAGGATTATAAGAACTTGAGATTATTTTTCAGCCCTTTTTAATGGTAATGCAGCAGAACCATGTTGGTGTTCACACATAGCTAAAATTTACGAGTGTTTTCTGTGTGTGATGTTGAGCTGCCCCTCTTACAACATTTGGGTTTGTCTTCTTGCCACTGGCACTTCAGCCTTTTTACATTTTGGTAGAATGTTTTGAAGCTCTCTTTAAACCAAGCTGGCATACACAAATGGATCTCAGCTTGACATGTACCACATCTTTCCAGCTCACAGAATGCCCTCTGCAGAAAATATCAGAGCAGACAACCATGACAAGACACTCAGTTTGCTTCATCTCTCAGAAGAAGACCATGGCGCTGCAGAAATTGGCAAATTAGGGACTTTGAGTTGAACCCTTGGAGGCATTTTTGACCAGATTATGAAGTTTATATATAAAAAACAATTCTCTTGGGCACGTTTTTTCACTTATGTGAAAGTAATGACTCCATGTCTCAGAATGATGAAGAATCACTGGTGCAGATTTTTGTTACATCAAGACTGAACAGATAAAAGTATATAAATGAATAAATATTCTTTTTAAAGAAACTAGTTGATCTTTAAACTGGGAGTTCTTTGGTTTTAAATGTAGAGGGGGTAAGATATCTATAATTTCATCTTCTAATTATTAGCTCTCTTTGAAATAAGAAACTGGATGTGTTTCTTAATTAAAGCTCCATCATATCTTAAAGATCTAAGTCTTCCAAACAGATCTTCAGACTCTCAGCTTATTTATGGCCCCCAGAGTTTCTCAAACTGAAATTGTAGGTAAAATCTTCAGTCATCAAGCCCCTTTCTTATGGAATGAGGTTTGGGTTTGAGAAACAAACACAATCTACCTTCAGGATCAGATTGTCAGCTTCCTTTTACAAACAGCGTATTGCCAGAACAACTCTAAGCCAGAGGGAATCCCTCATGGCAAGACCTCCTCAACCTCTACATTTTTACTCTAAATATATTATTACTGTTGTCACTGACTCCCTGGTTTTACTTGTTTATCTTCACTCCATTCATGGGTCTATCTGGCTGGTGTTGCTATATGAGATTGTGTCACTTTCCTGTCCTCCCATGTCCCTAACTGGTCGAGCCATGTGACATCCCTGACTTCTGTTTCCTCCTGTTAAAATGACGTTTTCCTCATCAACATCAGCTGGCTCTCTATGCATAAACAAGATGGATTGCATCCAAGCTAAAGTTGCACCAGCTTTAGTAAATAGCCAACAAACTTTTATGAATACATTTATTAAATGTTGATCAATAAGTGTTATATTAAGCAAAGTGACTTCTAATTGGATTACAGTGATTACATCTAAAGAGAGGTTTTGTTGTGTATCGGAGCTACACATTAGGATTTATGTCTCACTAAAGCAAAACGTATTTCACTGAAATCTCTTCTAAAATTTGTTCTGCTTCACTTTTTCAGAATAAAATATGAGCTTATGTTCTACTACAATTTTATAGAGGTATAAAGCTACACCATTTAAACTATATATGTAATAATCCTGAAAGTGTTTTGTTGTTTTCAGGCAAGCCCAAAACTTTCATCGTTTGTGAATTAAAATGTGCCATTTTAAATTCTTACACACTTGTATCACGTATAATTATATGTGAGCCTCCTGAAAAATCTCACAAGTAACTTTACTAGACTCCAAAAGCATTTAAACAGAGCTTGTGGTTTGTTGAGGTATACTCAGGTTGGGTGGAAACTTTTCCAGCAGGGGTCTTCAACGCGCAGAGGGTTAACCTCAGTGACAAAGTTAATGTTTTCTCTGATGCCTTGTGACATAAGCTGATTACTCTGATGCATAGTTTTCAAATCAAGCCCTTATCTCTGGCACTCGTTTAGACATCCAGTCTAAATATAAGATTATGGCAAAAAGCCATAAATCTGTGTCCATCTCATAACTGTTTCCAGAGCTCCAGTATCCAAGTCAATCCCATTAAAATGACTCACTATTCCAGTTAGATGTTTAGTTTTCCATTTAATAAAAATAAGCAAACATTTGAAAAAATATCAAAACAAATAAAAGACTAAATATATTTATAAAATGTACTCATGTTAAGACAAGCAAAAGTGCTTTAAAGAGATAAAATCATGAGGGACATTACAGTTACATGAAATGTGCTATTTTAAGCATACACAGATTACATGGTAAATTCCTAATCTTAAAAGAATCTGTAATAAAAATCACAGAAGAAATGAAGAAATAAGTTTTTACATACAGAATACCACCGTAAGTCTGAAGTTTCCCTCTGAAAATGCCTCAACACAATGAACACGCACACACACATGCCCATCCGCACACAAATAGTTACCCTGCACAAATAACACCACTGAGATGTAATCTAGCTATAGGAGGAGGGGTTGAAGTTTTTTCTTAGCGTTTTGGCTTTAGCAATATGGAAAAGCAAAATCAAACACCTGCATTTTAAACAGCCTTTATAGATGTAAGTCAATCAACAGTCAGTAAATCAGTAATTGTGACCAATCACAGCCCATCAAACCCAAAGTAAAATATTTACAAGTCCATTCTGAGATAAAAAAAAATAACGCAACTTTATATTCTATGTTAATTGGAGAAACAAAAATCAATCAGAATTCATCACATGGCTTTACCAGCAAGTCCTTTTTATGCCAGGATGGTGACATCCCGTACATTTGTGTCATTCAGGTCGTACCCTTCAGTGTTGCAATGCATGCTGGGAGATGCCTTGGCTCCAGGACAAAGCAGCGTGCGGAAGTACCTCCTGAAAGTGTCAGAGAGACACGCATAGAGGATGGGATTAACACAGCTCCAAGCGTACGACAGCAACACCATCAACTCAAAAGCCCTGGTGAAAGTCAAGACTAGACTATTTTGATACAGGGAGTAGAAGTTAAAGGCGTAAAAAGGTAGCCAGCAAATGCCAAACACAACCACCACAGCGACCACCATTTTGGTGACCTGCTGCTCCAGTTGGTGGCTTTCATGGCTCGGCCTTGAGGTTTGGATCCGCTGGGACCGCATGGTGAGCAGCATAGCTGCATAGGACGCTATCATGATTGTAAATGGCAAAGCAAAGCCTATGACGAACGTGTAAGAGAGCACGCCAAGCCACCAGGTGTCCGAAACAAAGTCCAGCATGCACAAGCCTCTGTCGGCCGAGAAGTGAAGCGCCATGGGAAGGATGGTGATGAGGGAGAAGAGCCACAGTAATGCAGAAACTATCTTGGCGCAATGAGGAGTCCTCCAACGGGCAAGCCGAAGCGGATCGGCCAGCGCCATGTAGCGGTCAATGCTCATCACTGTCAGGCAGAAGACGCTGGTGAACTGGTTGATACCATCCAGGACCATGACCACTTTGCAGGCGATGTCACCAAACACCCACTCGCTCTGGAAGTTCTGGCTCGCTATAAAAGGGAGACCCACCATGAAGAGTCCGTCAGCGAGAGCCAAGTTGAAAATGTAAACAGTCGTGGAAGACGACATTTTGTCCAGTTTCAAAATGGCGATGACGACGAGAGAATTCCCAGCAAGCCCCACAATGCAGACCACAATGTAGAGGATGGCAACTGTGATGCTAAAGCCATCCATGTTGTCTTCAAAGTAAAAAGGTTCTTCCATGAAGGTGTGATTGTACTTCATATCTAATATTGATAAGGAATCCATTCTATCTGATCTTCAACTCTTGATAGTGATAAAAAAAAAGGTGTAGAAAATGAAAACAACTCTTGACTCTTGGAGTTAAAAAGTTCCCCCAGGATGAGTAAACAACCCGTAAAGCGAACCGGATCTTCCAGTTGTTCTTTCTTTTGATTTTCTCCCACAAAAAAAAAGTTTCTCACTGATGCCCATACACACTTGTTCACACACACAATCTCAAACGCTTACACAAAGCTGCAGAAGGGAGAAGCGCAGCACTGGAGCTCGGACGCTTGCCTGACTGCTCTTTCTCCTCGGAGCCCTTTTATATCTTTCCCCCCTGTGTGAGCGAAGTGTGTCTGGTGCTGCATGTGTGGGACACCCTCCCCTGCACCTCCCTGCCCTTGTTCATCAGTCTTCGAAGACTGTGATGCTTAGCTCACTACCCGTCTGTAGTGGCGTTTCCAAGGTAAACCTTGGCCTCCATCTGCTGCAATACACTTGTTTTAATAACTTTTCCTCTCATGTCTTTCTACCTTTCATTTTGGTTTATCCCCCCCACCTCCCTTGTTTGTTTGCAGCCTCCTCTGCTTCTCCATAGTTGAACCGGGAAGGGGGTCATGCAACTGAACCTAAACTGATATAAGGACTACCGTATGGCTGTGACCACCCACCTTTACGACTCAGACAGAGTTAATCTGCACACAGAAAAGTCATATTTTTTTGTTTTTTGTTTTCTTTGCTATTTTTTTTTACATATTGCATGGGAATCTTTTTTTCATCAGCTTCTTTCATCACCCTACAAACATCCTGTTTTTTTTTTATTTTATCAAGTAAAAGAACATAAAAGATTTTTTTTAAGAAAATGAAAGGGAGGGAAGGAAAGATGCAAAACAGAAAGAGGGGGAAGGGCAGGGAGGGGTAAGGCTGCTTAAATTTGGATGAAGGATGACCTCCGTCCTGTTACTGCTTTGACACGCATTGCTAGAATATTCCAGAATCATCGGCCAGACAGTCCTCCACTAGGTTTTGTCACCTACCGCCTACCATCTTATCATTATTGAACACCTCCATCAGGCTTCCTCGAATATTTCTGGCCTAAAACTGGTTTCAGTTGACTTAAAAAATGCTTTGTAGTCTAAATTCCTGATTTTTTTTGTGGCTTTGCACCATTCAGGGAACAACACCTTTAAATACCCCAACCTGAGTGCCCTTCCCCCTCTTAAAACACCACCATGAGCACTTGTTTAATGATGCTAAATCTGGACATATTTGACAGCTTTGTATTTCACAGGCAGTATTTCATCGTGATGTTTGGGAAGACATGCTAGCATCCGTGTCCTCATGCTGTAGAGCTCTCTGAATAAGCTACCTGGGAATGTAGGTCCTGATATTGGCAAACACAAGGCCTGCTTCAAGAAGTAGCCTTTAAGAAATCCCCTCCTCTAAGGTCTTAACTAAGTCTCAGGATCTTTTCTATCTTTTTGCCCAATGGCTGCAGCTTTGGAACCATTGGCATTTCTTGTGCTCACTTGTGTGTTTCAGAATATTATTTTATTTATTTTTTGCTCTTACTGGTTCTTCTTCTTCTAGGATAAAAAACAAACTGTCAGGGTTTGTGGGTTTTGGGTTTGTGTCTTTGGTTTCCTGTCTTTATTTTGTAGTTTTCCTTGTTTCCTGTTAATTTGTTCATCTGTGTTGATTTAGATTATTTGATTCACCTGTGTCTTATGTTCTGTTTGTATTTAAGTCCTTTGGTTTTCAGTTCTGGTCACGGGTGCATTGAGTTTGTTTTGGGTTTAGTATTGTCAGTAAAGGCGTTTTCCTGCATTCCACCGCTTCCTGCCTCCTATCTGCCTACATTTGGGTCTTCTCCTCCATACCACTCCTCTTCATCATAACAGAATGCACCTGTCAAAACACGACTTGTGATATAATGCAAATGTACCAGTTTTTCTTCAGGGAAGCTGAGAAGCACTGGCTGGCTGATTGGTTGCCTGCTCCCGTTCCTCCTGGTAGTCCTCCTGTGACCAGGTGGAGGAGGTCATCAAGACGTCAATGAAAACAACCCCCTGTTAGTGTTTCCTCACGTGACCTTGTGGGAAGGCTGCTCTGTCTGGACCCAGAACCAGTGTTGATGGACTTTTCTCTTTTTGAGGTAACCCAGCTGCTGTTCAGATCTTCCCCTCCATGGTGCACATCTTGGGTGCCACCACCAGCTCCATGGGCCACATCTCGGGTGTCGCCTTTAGCTTTGCAGTCTGGGATGTCCATCCTCCACCTCTGGCTCCTCTGTGTCACTTCTGGTCCTTGATCCTATGAACTGCACTCCTGCGCTTCTGATTCCTGTCTTTGACGACACCGCTACTCCTCCTGTGCTTCTGGTTCCTGCCTCTGGGGATGGCTTTCCCCCATTGACTCTTGCTCCTTATTCTGGTGGGGTCCCAGGGCGGGGCCCTCCTCTGTCGCTTCTGGTCCCTGATCCTGTGAAGGGCACTCTTTCACTTCTGGTTCCTGTCTCTGACGACACCACTCCTCCTCCTGCACTTCTGTTTCCTGCCCCTAAGGACGGCTTTCCCCCATTGACTCTGGCTCCTAGACTAGAACTCCTGTCCCTTCGGCCTCCAGGCCAACCTCCCAAACCCGGACTCCGTCCTTGCAGCCTCCAAGCCCCCGCCTCCCGCCCTGCTTTGGTTTTTTGTGTTTCGGAGTGCCAGTGACAGTCCTTTGAGGGGGAGGGACTGTTAGGGTTTGTGGGTTTTGGGTTTGTGTCTTTAGTTTCCTGTCTTTATATTGTAGTTTTCCTTGTTTCCTGTTTGTTTGTTCACCTGTGTTTATTTAGTTTATTTGGTTCACCTGTGTCTTATGTTCTGTTTGTATTTAAGTCCTTTGGTTTTCAGTTCTGATCACAGGTGCATTGGGTTTGTTTTGGGTTTAGTATTATCAGTAAAGACACTTTCCTGCATTCGGCCGCTTCCTGCCTCCTGTCTGCCTACATTTGTCTGCTCCTCTATACCACTCCTCCTCATCACAACAAACAACAGGATGAGGTTGACAGCCTGAAAAATCAATTGCAACTGTGTGTGCACATGTTTCACTGTGTTCCTGTTGAGACTCTCAGTGCAGCTCTCCCTATATCGAAACGGTTATTCCATCTCCCGTGTGATGGAATTTTTCACCACTCCTTTGAGAGATCGTAGAAACAGCTACAACATTTCCCCCTTTCAATCAGGTTTAAACAACAAACTGTCATTACTTTCTTTTTCTTTTTTTTACTGATTTTGCAGGCTAATCAGAGCCCTTTTATTGCGCACTTTGCATACATACAATTCTCTGTCATAGATTTAACAAGCTGTTGAAAACATTTTTTTTGGTATTTCACTGAATATTTACATGATAACGTCACACAGTTGTTGTCAATCCATGACGAGAATCTCCAGTTCCACCACATCCCAAAGCTGCTCCGCTGGATTGAAATCTGGAGGAGGCCATTAGAGCACAGTGAACTTATTATGTTCAAGAAAGCAGTTTGAAATGATTTCTGACATTGTTCATTATCTTTCTGATAGCTTCCATCAGAAGAAATTAAACACTCATAGTATAGAGATTGACATGGTCAGTGACAATGTTTAGGCTGTAGTGTTCCAATTATATTAAATTTGCATTAATGGCCCTAAAGTGTGCTGAGAAAATATCTCCCACACCATTACACCACTACCACCAGCTGTTGTTTGAAGAAAAGATTGATTCATGCTTTCACATAGTTGCTGAAAAGGAGACTCAGATTAAGCTTTTTTATACTGTCCAGCTTTGAGCCTGTGTGAATTTTAGCCTGCATTTCCTGTTTTAGTTGACAGGGGTGACATTGGTTTTCTGATGCTGTAGTCAATCTGCTTTAAGGTTGAGCATGTTGTGTTCATTAATGTTATTTTGCACACCTTATGGAACCAGTGCTTATTTCACTTCTGGTGGCCTTTCCGTTATCTCCAACCAGCCTGTGCTTTCTCTCATCAAGGCATTACCAGATTATTTTCTTTGAAATTCACAGTATATATCAGTAGTTTCTGAAAAACTCACACCAACAATCATGCCACCTTCAAAGTCACCTTTATCCCTTTTCTTTCTTATTCTGATAGTTAGAAAATCAAGTCATCTTGGCCACATCTACATGACTTAAGGCATTGTTTTGCTGCTATGTGACAGACTCATTGGATTTGTGTTAACATGCAATCTAACTAGTGTACCTAAACAAGTGAAACCAGATTTACATTGAGCGAGCATGTTGTGACAGGCAGTCACCATGAAGTTATATTGTAAAAACACAGGGAAACGGAGCAAATTTCAAGGTTTGGATCTAAAACAAACAGGCTCACATTAATACAGCTGTCTGACATGAATCTTTCGTATTGTGAAGAGTCTGACAGATATCCTTCAAAGCCTGACAGAAGTACTTTCCTGCCTTGAACAGCTCATTATTTATAGCTCTATGGAATGGGCTGCATTGCTCACAGATGGGGTGTGCTCAAAACATGCACTTGCAGTTTACTCTATTACGCTCTATTGAATCAGTCCATTCATAGTGCTGTTTAGAATTATAAGCTGCTCTGATCAGACAATGCAGCTCTCTCAGATGTTGACAATGCATCGTGATCGTAGTATTATGAGGTGTCTTAGCTTGATCACCAACAGCAACTGAAACATGGCATTTGCTCAGTCAAAACTTTAAATAGTGAAATATAAAAGCCTTGACAACAAGGGCTTATCATACATTAAAAACACCAGTTATTTCAATGCTAAATATCTATCTTTACTGTTGCATCCATATGAAAGTACTTATAAAAGGTCATGGATTGGATCAATAATGCCTGTCCAAAATTTGATGGAGATTCTTCCAATTGTTGTTATTTCACTGTTGATCTAAAGGGAGTAACACTGTTTCACAGAAACCACAACACTTGTGATACTAAAAAAAGACTTACATGAAACATCTGTAGCTTGGATGAGTTACATGCCATAACAATTTGAATCAGATAATGTTATTGAAGCTTTCTTTGAAAGAGCATTGTCAGTGAACTATGTTGCACAACAGGCTGCTTTCAGCTTGTTGGAATCTGGAAGCTGTCTTTTAATCTTGTTTATGGGAATCTGGCTATTTTTACTCTATTGTTTCCCAGCAACACTAAAATTGTACCCAGACTCATGCACTGAGTAACAAAGGTGTGAATATCTGAAGTTGCAACACAGAAATGTAAAATACTTTAATGGATAAAGAATTCCTGGGCTTGTGCGTGCTCTTTCATCTGTGTTGCACTTATAAGCGTTATTAAAATGAAGCCTAAATTGTTGAGTTGATGGGTTTATTGTGTCCAGAGATATTTAATAACTCCCATGTTTCACAATAGTTAGCAGTTGTATTACTATTATCACTAATTTAGAGTGAATTATGAAAAATGTACTTGATTATATGAAAACATGGTCATTCACAGTGCAAAACATTGTATTTCTACAGCACTGGTGAAAGTTGGGATGGTTTTCTGACCTTGTTGCCTACATAGATACACATACTGTACATTGATGTCCTAGGTCATGACTATTTGTGTGTAATCACTTCCATTTTTGGTCTGTGCCTATGGTTTGTCTGGTCACAGAGTCTGGTCACAGTCTTAAGGCCCCTTTATGCTCCTTTACATACATGATAGGGATGTCCATTTCAAACATTGTTAGATGTTGCCACCCTCATACTTCCATGCAGTCTTTTTCTTGCCTTTTTAGGTCAGTTAATCCACCAAAGGAGAGGGGTAAGTTCAGAGATCACTTTTGCATTTAGACAGCAACGTGTGGTGGTAATGACCCACCCAGCCTATCCATGTGGAACCTTTAATGGTTAAATTTGGACTGCAGATAAGGGTCCCATGTGGGTTTGTCCATAGTTTCCATGGTGGTCCTCTCTATGTTTGCCCATTTGGGTTTCAAATTAGTTCTGACTTTGTTTCAGCTGGGGTCCAACAGCTTACGTGGGCTCCCATGCCCACTTAGCTCACATGCATTCTTTATGGGGCTCATACAGTCAGCTCATGTAGGTTACACAAATGGGGCACGTTTAATTGAAACCACATGGACCTGCAAAATTTGCCTAGATCAAGCCCATACCTACTCACTTCCAACAAAGCCCAAATTTAACACTTATGGGCCCCATTTGGACGCTGGCTGTTGCAACGCTATAAAGTGGTTAACAACCATCCAGAAATACCAGAAGAAGGAAAATAAAACAACAAAGGTTTTTGCTGTTCTCCCTTTATCTTCTGTGTCTTCTTTGGGTGCTTTTTATTTGGCGGTTTCTTCTTCTCTGGTTTGTTCCTGTCACTGGTTGTAAGTCAGCCATACAACTCAATACTGCGCCCACATTTTTCTGTGGTATTGCTCCTTTTTCTGCTTCAAGTGATGGAAAGCCAAGCCCGTTTTGAAACCAAAGTACATGCAACTAATGGACATTGTAAACTAGTAGTCCATTTGTGTAGAGACTACTAATTTGAGATCCAGCCAGCTAACTGATCTACTTATGCATCCTTTCATTTTTTCTATCACACTATCAGTTACATGCGGTTAGGATTTTTACATTTCAAACGGCTTCAAATGACCAACTTCCTCTCAAAAGATGTTTAAACATCTCATTCAGAGATTACTAATATGAAAATGGGAGCTAATCCAAGCTGACATCGGGCGAGAGGCGAGGTACACCCTGAACAGGTCGTGTCACACATAGATAAAAAACCATGCACACTCACTCCTATGGGCAATTTAGAGTCTCCAATCAGCCTATCCCCGAGGTGCATGTCTTTGGACTGTGGGAGGAAGCCGGAGTAGCCGGAGAGAACCCATGCTAACACGGGGAGAACATGCAAACTCCACACAGAAAGGTTGCTGGTTGGACCTCCGTGCCCAGCCGCAGCTCGAACCAGCAACCTTCTTGCTGTGAGGCCACAGTGCTAACCAACTGCACCATAAAATTATTTTTTTAAAGCTTTTTACCTTTAAGCAGTAGTTCATCTGAAAGAAATCCAAAATAGAGAAATTTTGCTTGTAAAATCTTATTTTATATGCAAAAAACAGTACTTTTTAAAAAATGTATTTGTTAATTTTTTTATTATTGTTCCATTAATACATTAGCATATGTATGCTTTCCCCATCCCTTGTGTGTCTGTGTGTGTGAGAGTGGTTGTGCTTGTTTAGTGTCTGTTCTCTACCTTTAATGTTCTCACATAGGGGATTTTTCTTTCAGTTATAGATGTTTCCAGACCAGGCGCCATCATTTTTTTTCACAGGGGGCTTTTTGGGTATCTTGACCCTTGACCTGCAGACTGATCAGACACTTTTCTAGCATTCCTTCGGGTTTACAATTTCCTGTTTCCCAAAACTTGGAATATCCTGATCTTAAATTCTGATCCTGAGCTTGAAACACATCTGACATGAATTACTTGTTTAGTCATTGGTCTGGAAGTTTTATGTAGCATACCCAGCATACCAGCCAATCCAACAATTACCAGGGCTTTGTTGGGGGTGTTGTGTTTTCTATATAAAATAGCTGATGAGTGTTTTTATTTTTCCACAAAAAACTGACTCAAAATGTTTTTCCGGTAATAGTTGTAATTCGTACAAAAATTCTTCACAGTCCTCAACATCCAAACACTACTTCATTAATAATCCTGTGGTTTAAAAAAGCCTCAGGAGAGCTGCATATTGTCAGCTGGACATAATTAAAGGACTATTTTAAAAACTGTTTTCTGTTACTTACCACATAAATATGCTCAGGAAGCACAGATATCAGCTTGTTCTTTTATCTTAATGAAAAAAAATTTTCTCAGGAATTATAGATGCTACGGTTACTTCTTCTTCCATAAGATTGTGGTAATTTATACAGAGATAACGTATTATTCAATAATGAGGATTCTGATGTGTATCGCTACTAAGTTTTACTAATAACTCATTAACAAAAATACACATATACATAATGACTAGCTCCTTTCCCCAGCTGTCACAGACCAGTTTTGATCAATGAAATTTGGTGCAACACATTCACTGCTTACTATACCCATATACCCATAAATGATACTCTAATAAAGATTAACATTGTATCAAAATATAGTTTTTATTTAGATATAGATCTCCAGCAAGTGTTTGAAAATTGTTTGACTCTTTTTATTTTATTTTATTTTATTTTATTTTATTTTATTTTATTTTATTTTATTTTATTTTATTTTATTTTATTTTA
>JBAMHV010000023.1:16767779-16780455 GCA_037177535.1 Pseudomugil gertrudae
CTTTTGTGCTGGTGCACCTAAGAAAAAAAGTTAGGCGCACCAGTGCAACCGGTAAAAAAAGTTAGTCTAGAGCCCTGGGGTTACAAACCATGTGTTTGCACCTTAACCCCAGCTTGAAATAAAAATAGGAGGTGGATGGTGGTGGTTGCAGAAACAGCCAAAAAAATTTGCAACACCGTTACTCACTTTGGAAACCCATTTCCAAACACATTATAACAATGCATTAATTCCTGCTCTGTTATGGCCTACAGGTAGAAAAGGTCTTATATGATAAGAGGAAAATATCTCTGTTTAAACATAGTTGCCAAAAACTCAAAAACTTAGATTAGGATTAATATAGGGCTGCTGGTTTGAACCCAGTAGGGAAAGGTTATAAAGATGGCTTTTCTGTGTAGATTTAGCATGTTCCCCCCGTGTATATGTGGGTTATCTCCAGGTGTTCTGGCTTCCTCCCACACAGTTCAAGCACATCTAAGTTAGGTTAATTGATCAATCTAATTTCTCCCTATAGGTGTGCATGAGAGCGGCTGGTTGTTTCTCTGCGTTTGGCCCTGCGATGGACTGCCAACCAGGGTGTACCTGCCTCTCGCCTGCTAATTGCTGGGTTATGCTCTAGTTTCCCTGCAACCCTGAACTGCACTAAGCTGTATGGAAAATGGTTGGATAGAGATTAAAATTGTTGTAATTAGGTGCTGGCATCAGTGTGTGACAGGTGTTCCAGTAGCCTTGAGAGGCCGTTAAATTCAGGCTCAAATCAGATAGGAGGCTTAAAGGAAAATAGAGCTAAAGTTTTACACTTGTACTGGAAAGAAAAAGATGGCATAATTTTTATACTAATGTTGCAAAAAAGCATTAATAGGAAGCTTTTTCTTTTAAGAATTTAAAAGATTTACGTTGGATATTCTTGTCTCAGTCCAACGAAGGTTAATGTTTAAATAAAGTTCACTAAAATTAGAAGTATTGTCTATTTTAGTCTCTGCTAACTGATCATGTAAAGTCATAAAAGTGTTTTCCAAGTGTTTAGATGATGCCATTTCTGGCTATTTAAGTTTTACTGAGTTATTTATATCTGTATGCTGTCATTTTTATTTTGTCATGTTAAGTTGATTATTGCTCCCTGAGCCATATTTATCAGTCAATGACATTTATTTATAACATTTTTAATTCCTTTATGAGCAATGATTCCCTCAAACCTTAACTTAGCGAGACAGCAATGCACCTCTGAAATGTTTTTTTTTTCCATTTTTCCAGTGACTGCTGTCGTTCATGCCAATCCTCTGCATGTTTGCTTAGTTGTAGCTTTTTGAGTAAATGACCAGTTTTAGACGATTATGGTACATTAAACTCCAATTACAAACAGAAAAACCCACATTTTAATTATTCACTTTTCATATTTAGATGTTATCATTTTCTTTTTTACTTGCTCAATTCTTGTAATTATATTTGTGTGAGATGTAGAATAAGTTAGATTAGTTATCTCGTTGCTATTAAAAGATGGCTTTGATTGGAGATTGCTGCTCTTTACTTGAACCATGGAACATAAAATACTAGCATTAAATTAACTTAACCTTGTTAGGTTATTTCTATTGTCTGTACAAACACCAAATTAAAATGGTAAAATATTTTATAGAAAAGCAAAACTTTGTGTTTTTAACTGCAATTTTAGTAATGCACATCTTAAGTTTGCCCATTGATTGTGGTTTAATTTGACCGAATCAATTTAGCATTAAAGGGTTTAAAACTGAGTTTCTGACTTGTGTGACTGCATTTGCTTTTCAAAGCACCTGAAACACTGCAGATAACTTCACCTGAAAGAGTAAATTAGTAAGTAAGTTCATTTTATTTATATAGCATCTTTTACTGATTAAATCACAAAGTGCTTTACAGAGTGCAATAAAATCAAATATAGAAACAATGTAAATAAAATCAAAGCACTAATTAACACAATAAAAACTAGCTTGTATGAATAAAAGTGTCTTCAGCTGCTTTTTAAAAGAATCAACAGAGTCGGCCTCTCTGAGAGACAGAGGCAGGGCATCCCACAGTCTGGGAGCTACAGCCTGAAAGAACAGGTCTCCTCATGAGTAAGGACAAGAGTAGAACATTTAAAGCTGTAGATATGACAGTATTGTACTTTGCTGCATCATGTCTGAATATTGACTGTCTCAAAGGCCAAATATATTATTTAAATAAAATTTGTGTACCGGTATATGTGTTGACAGGGTCTCTTAATAAAATTATGCTAATATAAATTTAGGAGCATTACTGGTGGCACCGTTTTTTAGAAGGATGTTTTCTTAGGTTTTTTTGCATGGTAGCATGGTAGAGCAGTGGTTAGCGCCGTGGTCTCACAGCAAGAAGGTTTGCTGGTTTGAGCCCAGGCTGGGGAGGTTTGTCCAGTGACCTTTCTGTGTGGAGTTTGTATGTTCTCCTCGTGTATGCATGGGTTCTCTCCGGGTACTCCAGCTTCCTCCCACCCACAAGACATGCATGTTAGGTTAATAGCTATGGTTAAAATGACTGCTTATTATATGCAAGTCGCTTTGGATAAAAGGGTCTGCCAAATGACTGTATAGGCTGACATGAGAGCATAATTTGTGAGAGAGTTTGTGTTATTAGTTTGATGATTCTGATTTATGTTGCATCCACTTTGAATGCCAATGTGTTAGATGGTTTTCTCTTGCACTTTTTTATTTGTGAAAAAATACATGTTGACGAGCAAGGTCATTTCTTAAATAGGACAAGTTTAAATATAAATACGCTTCAGCGTCTGCGTTTTTAGTCATTTTGTATTATTATATTTATACTAAACACGTGCATTGTTTACACTGCGGCTGAATAAAAGTTAAATGGATGGCTGAATGCTACTCTACAAACTTTTCTACTTAAAAATTCATGTATTTGTTCCACTAGATTAACAGAGCAGTGTGGAATGAAAAAATAAATGTCAGGTTTTACTGGTGGAGTTGTGCTGAAATGGTATATAAATTTAAAATAAAATTATTTGATGGCAAATTCATGCTCAAATATGCTCCAGAAAATAAATATCAGGTATTTAATACATTTTTTTAATGAACAGGTCTTGTTAATAAAATATAATGCATGTCATTTTCACTGTGGTAATAATATAAACTCCCAGACAACTGCTATGGCTGTAATCTGACTACTATTGTGGAAAATCCTGAGTTAATTCCTGTGTTTTGGTGGCCTCTGTAGTCACCACACCTGTTTGTGCACATTTATCAGTACTGTTATTGGTTATCTGCCCCTGTACCTGATGTAAAAATGTATTTCCACTGCACGTACTGAGGTTTTGCATCCTCGTGCATTGACATCTTCAACAGCAGAGAGTTAAACTCACGACTGCAGTCTAAATTGTTGGCGATGGACGTGTGGATGTTCCTCCATGGTGCTCTTCATTTTGTGGAAGTGCACCCTTGATTGGCCGGTGAAGTAAACATTTAGAGGTGCATAGTGGGAGATAAAAAATAATCTTATGGCTTATGCTGCCTGTGTGGTATGAGGTCAAGTAGAGAAAATGAGTCATAGTTAATAACAAGTTTCAAAGTTTGTACAAAGCATGCATGGAATTGATGCTGTATAATTTTATCAGTCTGTTGGAAGTAGTCTCCATGTTGGACCACCTTATTGCACAGATGAAACATCCTGCTGTGATAGTGGAACAGCATGAAATGAGGAGCAACCTCATCAATATCAGTGTGCTACTTACAAATGTAGGCCTCTACATGCTGTCCATCCCTTAAGTCCAGACCAAGTTTGCAAACAATTAATTTACAATTCAGATAAGTTAACTGTGCATAGCAACTATTTCTATAAATATGCTATGCAGTTTCCTTTAACAATGTGTAAAAACTGGGTTTACAAATATTAGTAACGGTCATTTAAACTACAATGAATGGTTATTATACACACAGTCAGTCAGAACATAATAGAAAATAAAATCACGTTGGCCTTTCTAAGAGCATAGGATATTACACCGAGTTATTATTTACTTAAAAAAACAAAACAGAATTCCAGAGCAAAGTATCAGCTGCTAATTACACAGGCTTTATTACCTGATCATCAGCAAGTTTCTGTGATTTATTCATTTATTTATTTTTAACTTGTCTTGTCCAGCATCAAAGCAGGCAGAATGATGGTCTGGCTGCTGTATTGTGCTGAGTAAATTTGCTTTTCCAAGATGATCTTTATATATATATGTATATACAGAGATCCTCTTGGTAATCAGAATTCTTTATTTATTATTTATTTTGGACTAATATGTGTTCCACATGATTTACGTATTTTGCTGGACACGAACGTAAAAGAAGAGAGGACAGAAAGACAGCAGAGAGGGGAAAAAAGAGAAATATAAAGAGAAGAGAGACACCACAAAGGAAACACTGCAATCTGATCAAATGCTACTCCATCCACCACACCTGTGCAGAACACAAAATAAATCTCTAATGGAGCCCCACCGGGGGTTAAAGACCTACAAGTATGCCATAGATGGACAAGCAAAACATGTTCATCCTGAATAAACCTAAAGGATAGCTCAGTGGCCGTGTGATCATGCCAAACGTACGTGTGATCATGCCAAGGCGACCCCCTCCACTAGACTGCACTAGTCCCACTGATTTAAGTCAAGTGTGTTGTAGCAGGGAAACTGCTAATACTTGAAGGACTCTGGCCCTTAAGGACCAGAGCTGACCCCCCTTGCTTTACGTCCAATTAAATTGCACCCTACACCTCCCCCTGTCTGTTATTTACATAATGCATTTTACACATTTCTGAGAATTTACACAAACGATTAAAACAAATACAAATTACACAAGAAAGACAGAATAAACATTTATTACAGAATAAACAGTTTATTTACAATTTTCTTCTCTACATGCTGTGTTTTTTTTTCAATGTTCTCAGAGAACTGACCAGTAAACAGACAATACTTCTAAATACTTCTATATACACAAAGATCTTTTATCTTGACATCTAACCTGCTCTGGAGCAGGTTGCCATGGCACTGTGGCAATAATTGCTATGGTGATTTACAGCAATGAAACGAGAACCAGGATGCACTTTTTCACCACAGTGAAGATTTTTACTGGAACGTATGGCACTAACCTGAAAAAGGTTTTAAATTGCACCTTAGGAAATGGCTGGAAGAGTCTCAAGAAACCAAATGGCATCAGTCTGAAAAATAAAGGCTGCTCTTTTGTTCCCTGTGGTCATGGCAAAAAGGTTGTTTTTGCCAAGCTTATCAATTTAAAACTAATCAGAATAGGATAAAATTGGGGAGTTTTTGGCTCAAGGGGAGATATTCAGAGCCAAACTAAATGAGTTGCAATCAGTTTTGGCATTGTTAGACATAATTGGTGCCAGATGCCATAATGGTGCATAATGTTGAAGTGCTACAGCTGGCTACAGCCTACAATATGCTCATTTCCTTTTCCCCTTCTTCAGTCTTTTGAAAGGCAGGGCTAACCACTTAAGTTTTGCAAGTCCAGTTCTGATATTTTGTCAGAAAACTGCTATAAGATGAGAAGTCACAACTTAAATTAGCTAAAAATTGGTATGTAGGAACTTGAGTGTAATGGAATAAAATGAAGTTGCAAAAGTACACTTTTCTTAGCTCAGACCCATTCTCCCACCCGTCCCATACATTTTGACTGCCAAAAATGGAATATGGTTGAGAGTGTAAAATTATTTCAGGGTGAATTACCTAAGAGGAAGCAGAATACTGAACACTCGGATAAGAATACATGGTTAATACATACAAAATGGCCTCATATAGACATGTCATATATGGTGACCATCTCAAATCTGTCCACATATAAGTTGCTAAATGGAGGAGAAAACTTTGAACACTTTAAAAATCTTTTTTGTTTTTCATTACATTTCTTTTGTCTTTATGTGCAAGCCTAATATTGTTTTATCAAGTCACAATTTGGGGCAACATACTGGATAAAATAAGACGGCTTTTATGTTGTAAAAGTATCACCAAGATCCAAGCACTTAAATTATGATTGTTTAGAAATAGAGATTAGAGAATAGAGATTACTTCATATCAGTAAGCCAGTAAGTTTTTGACATAAATTGTTAGGTTAAAAATTAAAATAGGGAATCAACTTGTATGTAATATTATGCTCTCTTATGTTCTCTACCTTCCCCAATTTAAACTTCTGAAATGGGATTTTTCCAAAGAAAAAGGGGAAAAAGGATTAAGTTGGTGATTTTTTTAAAATGATTTTTAATAATACATGGATATTAACTCTCATTCCCAATACATTATATTACACCCGTATCACATCATGCATCAACCCTGCACAGGCAGTCACAATGTTGCAGACATTTTAGGCCGGTTACCTTCCTTAAATATGTAGCATGCACAGAGGACAGAGGTAGAATCCAGCCAAGTGGTAATGGATAAATGAAACCAATGGGTATAACAGGAAGCAGGTGAAGCAAACAAGTGAATCAGACCAGGTGTGCTAATGAACATGAAGGAGAAAGAAAAAAAGTAATGTACAAGTAGAAAAACTACAAAAGATACTGGAAACCAGAAGAAATGACGATAAGCTAAGACTGGAACACAGGAGACAACATGGATTATATACAATTTTTTTTACAATCTGAGCCTCATGAATCAAAGTAATGTCATCTTAGAATATGTCCATGCCATCAGGGAAGTAAAAATCCATTCATGGAATAACATTCTTGTTCAGTATGTTCAAGCTGAACCCAGACTTGACCGACTACAACAGCCCCAGGTTACAACCTCCCCTCAGGCTTGCTCTGCATGCATAAGGCATGATGGCTACCTGTCCGTGATGCTGCCATCACTGTGGAACAGAGTAAATCTGGACTCATCACACAGCACAATCTTTTTCTCTTGCTCCAGAATCCCATCTTTATGGGAACTTTTTCCCACTTATAAGTAGCCATGATTTGCTTCTCCTTAAACAAACTAACATCACTTCCATGAGCACACTGATTCTTTCCACATGGTTGTTTAAGAGATGAGAAGCTACTCATGGCATCAGTTGAGGCTAAATAATGACTTTACATATTGTATTTTTTTTATTAATATTGTGCAACCTTGTTTAAAAATACTTGTGATCATAATGTAAAATTGTAAAAAATATTGTAATATTTAGTAATGGTTCCATATAAGGTAATAAGTATTAGCTCTTACACTAATAAGTAATGACATAGATGTCATAAAGGTTATATTTTTGTAACTAAATGCATGCCTTGTATTATTAGAGTAATACTACATACAGGAAACAACTTGTACTGTAATGTTCAGACAGACATTTACTCCAAAAACCTACAGCTATATTTGTGTTACATTTTCCTTCTTTCCTCTTGTTGTGTATTTCAGGTAATGTTAGCTGCATCCTATTGGTCATTGCTGGCGCCAGCCATCGACATGGCGGAGGAATCTGGGAAGTATGGCTCGTTCGCTTTCCTGCCTGTGGCTGTGGGATTCACACTTGGGGCAGCTTTTGTTTACTTTGCTGACCTGGCTTTGCCCCTGCTGGTAAGACCTCTATGCAGATGCTCACACACTTTCTAAACAACAGCAAAATGATGTAGTTTGTGATGTCGGCATCGACTGCAGCAGATCTTTTAGATGTGTTGGTGACTTTGTTTCTTAGTGAAATGGTGAGAATGTGCAGAAGCGCACATCAGCATATTTTCTTTTCTATTCTTCTGCTGAAGAACTTGTAGAAACTTTTAAATGCACCTCCTGTTATAATTAAAAAGGGTACCTTCACAAATCTATCTGTCTGTCAATCTGCAGCGTAGATAATTGCACTGCTGGTTGATGATTATGTAAGAAAATGGAGAAAGCTTTTGTCCCGGGTGAATCAGGAAGAAGTATTTTGTGTCACTTATAATATTTTTAGTGGTTGTTTTTGCATATTAGGCTCTAATGTTTGTGTTTAACACAGCTACAACCAGTACTAGCAGAATTTACTTGTATATAAGTGAACCAGAATGCTACAGGACAGAATAATTGAAAATGAAACAGATTAATGCGTAAATAAAGACTTGAATCTGACCTTTATTTGGCATTAAATAACTTGAATGCACTATGTGGACCATAAAGAAAGAAAATATTAAATTGGAAACTTCAATATCACTTAAATGACCACCACCTGTGATACCCACAGACACAATTGAAGGTAATCAATGGATCAGACCAGACTTCCCAACTATTCATGTAAACACATATGAACTAGAACACTTTCTCAGTGTATCACAGTATTTTTAAATTTGCTGAATTCACTTCTTTTCAAACCACTTTTCTCTATGTAAATTTTATCTTTACCAATGTCTGATCCTTTTCATCAAAACATCTGTGTGCTTTCATCTGATGTAAGTTTAACAGAAGAGAGAGGAGGAGATGCAGATTGAGAGGGACAGAAATGTGATGCTGCTGTTACAGATAGAGGAGCTGAGAACAGCTGTTGCCTTAAGCCCCTGCAGTCACACCAGGACAACAGCAATGGCAGGAATTACTTAGGAGGGGGCCGATGACATTGCAGTCATGGACGCTCATACAAGATGACGTGCTCTCAAATAAATTTCTCATTTGTATGCATTTATTTGAGAATAATGGGGAGTGAAAGCAGGGCATGATATATCTTACATTAACAAAGGAGCTGGTGGCTGTGTGTTGGGTTTAGAGTAGAATTAGTAGTCATTTTTTAACAGTTTCATTAGTTAATTTTATTGCAGTTATATACAGACATCTTTTGTTGCATGTTTGTGATATAATAACCTTTATAGAATTGCTTAACAAGGACTTGGACTTGCCTAAATATTAGGATATAGTAAAATATTCTGTGAAAGCATTCCTTTAAAGTCTTTGCAATGAAATAAAGGCATATATACCTTTTTTATACTTTGGTTGATGCAGCCTTAAACTTGGGACTTCTTCCCTGCTGTGTAATTCAGCATTCCTTCACCAAACAAACTAAAAGGTGTTTTTTTTTAACCTGGGAAACATTACCTAAATAGCAAATATGGAAATCTGACCTTTTGTGATGTTTTATTTGATTTTTCTCAGTTGGAGATTAAAAACTAAACAACTCTGACACAGACTTAAAAAAAAAGAAAAAGGAAAAGAAACTTAATTAACTTTTTTATCACAATCGTCAGTTTCTGAAACAAAAGCAAATATAACCGCAGCTCTTTTGTGTTCTAACCATTACACAAAAGAGAGGAAATCCCGTCAGGACTACAAATAATGAGTTTCCAGTAGAGCTGGGCTATATGGCAAAATATTCTCAGTAATTTTCCACAAATTGGTTGATCAATATTGATCGCTATGTATAAGTGAGATCAGATTGAAAAGTATTCTGGTAATGTGTGTCACTTTAGTAAACCGAAAGAGTTACTATTTGAACTTAGGATAAAGTTTATTGATATGAAATCATATAGTATAGTTTAAATAACAACAGTGTACATATGCTAATAAATGTTTGCAGAGGTAGATAATACCATCCAAAACTAAATAAAATACAATAAAAGTGAATTGAGGAACATATATGTACATTAGGATGGTTTTAAAGTGCCAAATGTACACATTTACATAATCATCATACAATTTTTTATTACATGTCAGTGATAAATTAGACGAGTAAATACAGAGGTAATGCTTTGCAAGGAGGTGTCTCTGGGGTACGTTTGTGATCAGAGCTCTGATGCACACACCTGGTCATGTCCGCTTGCAATATACAGATAAAGCAAAAGTGCAAAAAAAAAAACCTTTTCATGTTTTTTGGTGTCCTTTGCAATAAACAAAGTCCATGACCTATAATTTGCTGCAGTCTGAGCAGTTGTTTGTGATAAGATTTGGTATTGATGTTTGGTATTACTTGTGATGATATTGCAATGGCTGTAAAAAAACCCTTTTTGTTATGGCTCACTGCTGAACTGCTTGAGGACGCTGTCAGTATGCGAGTGCCTCTGGCATAAATGAGATGTGTGACTGATCTGCAGAAATTCTCTGGTAGCTGGCTTGTATCCAAGTCCCGAATGCTGAGATTTTGGTTTTCCCAGTAGAACATTGCCTTCTAACCAGATTAGCAGTGTTATTCATTCTACCTGTCAGCGAGTTTGAACCTTGAGGCTGATTGGTGTACACACATGCCACAGACAATTAATCACTTGCTCAAATGGAGGAAAATCAATAAAAATTACATTTTCGAAGACCCATACTATAATTCTTTCACCAAAATTCATCATTACAGCTTCGCCCAGCGTAAGGGGAAATGCAGAAGTCCAGTTATTTGTTGTAATAAAGGACGATGATCAGTAGCACAGCTTCTATTTAAATATATCTAAAAAGATGTTTGTCTTTTTTGCACTGAATCACAAAACTACATTTGAAACCTTTTTAGGTTTTTTATTATACACATAAAAATAATACATCTATTAGAGGACACTGCAATTTTCACTTCAGAGTTCAGGCATCAGTTTGTGATGATAACCTGAAGCAGTCAGAGAGCGCAGAAACCCTGCCAAGCAGCTGTATTTGTTCCGGTGATTGTGTTTTGGAGTTAGGAATATTAAAAAATTACAAAGCAGATAGTTTTGAAGGTCTGTAGGCCACTTTAAACAGATGGGTTTCAGTTTTGTTTTAATTGATGGAAGAGAGTCAGTGTTACGGATCTCAGGTGGTAGTGTGTTCCAGCAGTGATGCGTCCACAGAACATGAGATTACTACATCATTGTGCTAGAAAACAGGCCTCATTTCTGCAGCGTTCAAACCCGTCACACAGGACACAAGAATGAAAACGTTCTAGCTGGAGATCAACCTCCTTCATATAATGTAGTGTCTGATATGGTGTAGAGCTGTTATTGCAACCTGCCCTTATTCCTCTTGTGTCAAGGCACTTCTCAGTTTCTCATTCGTAGAACCTTTAGACACCATAAGCCCTTGAACACATTTAAGCACCAAAACACCATGGTGAGATTAGAAAGAAATATAGCAGTCTAGCTTAAAAATACTCTATTTCACAACCTAAACCTAATACCTTGAATACTGATGCTACAAGGTAATGTGTTTAAAAACAATGCGTACTGGACAGTTTTCCTGTTTACCTCACTCCATCATAAATGGGAGCCCAGAGAAGACAGCTGCATTTCACAGATAAGCAAAAACTAGCAAGTTCAACAAGTAGCCTAAAAATAACTTGTGCATGATCCAGCAGTTCTTTTATGGGGCTTGGCACCATGAAGCCCCTTCAGAAAACACTTTGCATGTTGGTGATGATGTGAAATCATTTTGTAATGGGCTGCATGTGCTTCGGATTTGCCTCTTGTTAATGGTTTTCTTTCTGAATGAGACATATTTCCAGCAAATTGTTTGTTATTCACTCTCACAGACCAAAAAACAGGCTCTTCTTCTAAGGAACCTGTAGGTAACTACTTTTATTTCTCACCATTAGTTGCCCTTGTTTTCTGTTCAAAGTCAAAATGAATTAACTTTGATCAACTTCACATATCCTCATTAACTCTGGTTTTCTCACCACATCTCATCATTTATACTATTTTATCCCAGATACTGATACTTTTGTCTTCTCCTTAGTTCTAAAGCCTTCCTTTGTTTTCATTTCATCACATATTCCACTGCTCCTCCATCGCTCTTTTTCTGCTTTCTTTTCCCGGGTGCCATGGTGACAGTAGTGGAAGCGTTGGGCTCTGACAAAAGATGGTTCAAAATTGACTGGGAACATGGTGGTAGTGTTGGTGGTGGTGGGGGTTGCTGATCGCCCCCTGCACACACTGTGGGGGGCCATCGGTGTTTGGACAGCTGCTGGTACAAGCTTTACGGGCTCCTCGACAAACACCAGGGCTGAATGAAAAGAGCGATGGTGCAAAGGAAAGATGGGTAGAAAGAGGGAGCGAAGGCTGACAAGGAGAGAAGGATGGGAGCGATAAGGTGACAGATGGACCAGTGTGGAGGATGAGGGAGTGAGGCGCTAAAGGTGGTAGAGAGCAGGAAGGTGATGAAACCAGGTAACCAAGACACTGTGTGACTGTTCCAGTAAGACATTTTTATCAGCACTCCTCCAGTGTTTCCATTTTCCTTCCCACACATTGTACCTGCCCTGAAAAGGGACTGAAAAGGTCAGCACATGGACACATGGAAAAAAATCTAATTCAGAAGAGAATCTTCAGTGTAGATTTATGCTAAGTAGACTGAGTGTTTTTATTTTAAACTCATGTGGGTGGTGGTTGTTTCGGAGCAAAGAATGAGTGAGGAATCAGTTAATAGGATGATCCCAACCCAGCAAATGCAAAGTAGTTGCTTTATTTTTTATTTTATCCCCTCAAATGCTTTTTGTGAGTTTTTACAAGCTGAAATACATCTGTAGCAGAGTTGATTTGATAGCATGATGAAGAAAATAGAGGAACATGAGTTAAATTAAAAAAATAAAATATCATTGTACAGCATCTCTTAGAGATGGGCCCTCAGTGGCGGGGCTGGAGCCAATCACAGCTGAGAGGCGGGGTACACCCTGGACAGGTCGCCAGTCCATCACTGGGCCAGCACATAGACCAACAACACACACACACACACACACACTCCTATGGGCAATTTAGAGTCTCCAATCAGCCTATCCCTAAGGTGCATGTCTTTGGACTGTGGGAGGAA